>VZTI01002511.1:173613-220844 GCA_013397865.1 Struthidea cinerea
TTTTTGTTGTTTTTTGGGTTTTGGGTTTGTGTTTTTGGGGGGGGGGGGGGGGCAGTATGCAACCTTTTGTTAAAGAGAGCTGGGCTATCAAAGCATTTGCTTTTCTGTTAATTGATGTAATCAAGATTCAAAGGTCCATTTTCCACATGCAAGATGTGCATCGTCTATAAAGTACCATTCAAGCAGACTTGTCATAAAGGTCGCAAAAACCATGAGTCACAAGGTGACTCACCTATCCTCTGAAGTATTTTCCCTGTCTTCACAACTATGATGCTGTCTTCATAACTTGGGCTCAAATCATTCTTATGAACAAATGAACAAAGTCCCAATAGATTAAACTCGCATTGTGCTATATTCCTCCTATCACTAATTTAGCTAAAATATTTTAATATTTCCATAGTACTTGCTTAATTTGAAGTTCGCATTGTGGGCAGTTGACAATTTAACTGTCTTCATCTTCACTAGTCTCAAAGCTGTCTACAAGCTATTATCAATCACTTGTTAAACTGACAATGCTCTCTTAACATATGAATTACTTTAATAGGCAAATTGCACAGCATGATGATGTTGAAATATTAGATGAAAAATATTTTCAACAATTTGCTTCACAAACTTTTTCAATTGAATGAGCACTTGGGAAACAAAAGAGGAATTTGACAAATAGTAACAACATATTAGATTTTAACCACAAAGCAATAGTATCAGAATTGTCATTTCTTTCTGATCAGATAAACATATTTAATAGATAAATCAAAATAAATGTCATGTGGAAATCAACCAGTTACTCTTAACTAATAAACTAAGAATACATTCCCTACTTCATCAAAATCTCTGTTTATGAAATAATAGATTTCCCTGTTTAAATGCAAAACAACATCAAATTCTTCCCAAGAACAGTAGTTCATTCTTCAGTGCTCTCAAAAAACTTAATAACTGACATGTTTTAATTTTTTCTGTGCTGTAGCAGTCTTGCAATTTTCATATCATAGAATCATAGGTTTGAGTTGGAACAGGACCTTGAAGATCATCTGGGTCCAACCCCGCTGACGTGGACAGGGACACCTTCCACTAGACCAGGTTTCTCACAGCCCCATCCTGTGGTGGTCAGTGAACATACCTTTATGTTAAGGCGACCAAAAGGCTTTTCCCAGGGTGCGTGGCTCTCTTGAGTCAATCTATTCCAGTTTGAATTCCCGGGTTGGTTGCCAGCCTCTAGCCCCTTGCCACCCCCCCAAAGCTCCCCATTGGTCCCCGTTCCCTGGTCCCGCCTTTTCTCCGCCCCCGGATAAAACTGTAACCCTGGGGATCATGTTGGTATTTGCCCCTGTGGCCCTTGACAGTGAAGATGCAAGAAATCCTCATGCCGGAATGCAAGCAAGTATCCTTCCTAACTCTTTTGTCACTGACTTAATACTGAACCTGCCCAGGCTTCTGTGGGAGCACGTGGGACCCCACGGAACCAGGAAGGAATGGTATTGCCATCCAGCCTGGCTTTGAACAGTTCCAGGGGTGGGGCAGCCACAATTTCTCTGGGCAACCTGTTCTAGTGCCTCGCAGTAAAGAATTTTTTCCTCNGCCCTTGACAGTGAAGATGCAAGAAATCCTCATGCCGGAATGCAAGCAAGTATCCTTCCTAACTCTTTTGTCACTGACTTAATACTGAACCTGCCCAGGCTTCTGTGGGAGCACGTGGGACCCCACGGAACCAGGAAGGAATGGTATTGCCATCCAGCCTGGCTTTGAACAGTTCCAGGGGTGGGGCAGCCACAATTTCTCTGGGCAACCTGTTCTAGTGCCTCGCAGTAAAGAATTTTTTCCTCATATGTAATCTAAACCTACTCTCTTTCAATTCAAACCAATTCCCCCCCATTTGCCCTTGCCTACTCTTGTAAACGGTCTTACCCCACCTTTCCTGTAGGCTCCCTTCAGGTGCACAATTCAGTCACCCCAAAGTCTTCTTTTCTCCAGGTCGAACAATCCCAATTTTCTCAGCCATTCCTCATAGGATCATCTTGATGTCCCTCCTCTGGACGTGTTCCAACAGGTCCATGTTTTTCCTGTGCTGGGGACCCCAGAGCTGGGTGCAGCCCTACAAATGGGTCTTACCAGAGCAGAGTAGAGNCAAACCAATTCCCCCCCATTTGCCCTTGCCTACTCTTGTAAACGGTCTTACCCCACCTTTCCTGTAGGCTCCCTTCAGGTGCACAATTCAGTCACCCCAAAGTCTTCTTTTCTCCAGGTCGAACAATCCCAATTTTCTCAGCCATTCCTCATAGGATCATCTTGATGTCCCTCCTCTGGACGTGTTCCAACAGGTCCATGTTTTTCCTGTGCTGGGGACCCCAGAGCTGGGTGCAGCCCTACAAATGGGTCTTACCAGAGCAGAGTAGAGGGGCAGTGTCACCTTCCCCGACCTGTTGGCAGCTCTGCTTTTGGTGCAGCTCAGGATACATTTGGCTTTCTGGGCCACAAGCCCACATTGCCAGATCATATCCAACCTCTCAACCACCAGCACCCCCAAGTCCTTCTGGGCAGGGCTGCTCTTGATCTGTTCATCCCCCAGCCCGTGTTTATACCAAGGATTGCCCTGACCCAGGTGCAGCACCTTGTACTTGGTCTTGCTAAACCTCATGAGATTCCCATGGGCCCACTTCTTGAGCCTGTCCAGGTCCCTCTGGATGGCATCGTATCCTTCAAGTGGGTCAACAGCACCACTCTGCTTGGTGACATCTGCAAATTTGCTGAGGGTGCACTAGATTCCTCCATTTATGCCATTAATGAAGATATTAAATAACACTGGTCCCAATACAGACCCCTGAGGGACACCAATCATCACTGATGATGAGGACTCTCAGTCTACCAGGACTCTGAGGCATTTACCACTGCCCTCTGGATATGATTGCCCAACCAATTCCTTATCTACCTAACAGTCCACCTGTTGAAACCATCACTCTTCAATTTGGAGAGAAGGATGTTGTGGGAGACCATGTCAAAGGCTTGACAGAAGTCCAGATAAATGACATCTGGAGCTCTTCCCTTATCCACTGATGTAGTTACTTCATCACAGAAAGTCACTGGATTGGTCAGACAGGATTTTCCCTTGGTCAAGCTGGGCCAGCTGTCTCAAATCACCTCTCTGTCCTCCATGTGCCTTGCCAGAGGTTGTAGGAGGATCTATTCCCTGGCGCAGAGGTGAGGTTGACAGGTCAGTAGCTCCCAGGGTTTCCCTTTCTTCAGTTTTTAAGGATGGTTACTATGTTTCCCTTTTACCAGACAGCCAGGACTTCCTCTGATTGCCATGACTTTTCGGATATCATGGATATACACATATATCTAATATAGAGCTGGGTGGTATCAGAAGTGACCTCGCCAACAAACATACTGAAACAAATGTGACTGGCAAAAGACGAGTAGCCTTGACCTTCCTGTCTTGGGGAAATTTTGTTGAAGTGCAATTGAATAGCAGGTCTGCAAGGTTAATGAAGTCCATTTTTATAAACTGTACTATGCAATGGCCACAAATTTTAGTTAAACATGAAGTAACTTGTGCTAAGTTTCATAGCAAATTTCAAGCAAAATATCAACTGGAAAATATACTCAATGGAGTTCTATGACAATTAGACTGACCCATTTTAATCATCTACTGTACATGAACGAGAGATGATGTATGCTCTGCTCGTAAAGAGAACTTAGATAAAAAACTCATATAAAGATGTCTAAAACTGGCTGAGAAAAACTCTGTCGTCAACTTTGTTAATGTGAATTGACACAATGCAATTATCACCTTTTTTCTATCTCTAACATTACAAAACACAGTTGTGACTTACCTAGCTACATACATGATGTCATTTCTGAACCCTATAGAAAAAAATTAATTTTTTTTCATGCTGCCACAGTGAATTCAGGGAGAAAGAGGCAGGCTGGGCAAAGTCAGAGAGATTTCAGACTATATAGGGAGGTTGCTTAGGCTTCAACCTTGGCTCCACCCAAAACCAAACTGGGCAAAGCCCTGAGTAATTAGGTATCACCTCAGAGCTGGCTGTGCTGAGCAAGAGGTTGAACTAGAGTCATCACGAAGTCCTTTCCAGCCTGAGCAATCTGGTGATCATAGGATCCTATAAAAGAAGATAAGTGAGGTCAGTCAGAGACCAAGAGATGAAGCTTCTGGAAAATATGTGAGACTGACTTGTGTCAATTCAGCCTCAAGTAACTGGATGCTTCTTTGAATAGTGAGATTGTACTTACTGTATTGCTATTATTCCTTGACTTATATGTCTTTCTTTCCTGTGACGGTATTATTCTGACAAACAGGTGATCTTTCCTCCCCTTGCTCTTTCACTACTCTGCTATAGTAGGTCCTTCTGATTGTCTTGTCTCCCAAAAATTTTGCTGGGAACCTTCCCAGCAGCCACTGTTCTCCTGACGAGAAAAATAAAAAAAATTAAATGATCAAGATCTGGATGATGGAAGACAGAACTGGAAGCAATGCCTACCTCACAATATTTTCCACTGACATTTTCATCTCAATATCTATCTCAAATATTTACTGTGTGCTGTGTATATAAGGGAACAGAGATGAGTAGTCAATATTTTCATGATTTTCACATCATAATACAATTTTCTTATATTACTCATTTATGTGCAAATAGTGGATTAAGAATTAAACTGTACTCTATGAGTCTGAAGAAATTGTAATTTATATATTTCCTTCCAGTCTACATTTTTGAATAAAATGATACTTCTGAGACTTGAATCTGTATTCAGTCCTGAGAAAGAAAAAAAATCTTTACCTGTTTTGAGGAATGCTTAAAGTTTTGAACTTTAGCCATAGTAGAATTTTTACCAAATTTCAATGTTCAGTATATCTCTCCTGGACCAGCTTGTATATCACATGTATTATTTCTCTTCCCTTTGTACTCACATAATATTGTAGGAGATACTACAACAAACATGTCATGTAACGTTATCATCTGTTTGAAAATCAGCTCAATTAGAAAATTATTACAGAAATTAGTAACTGGAAATGTGTTGAATTTCTTATTAAAAATGACACTCCATTTATTTTTATGCCAAATTTACTATTACATAAATAAACTTAACACTGTTGGAAAACTTTTTTCTCACACTGCTTCTTGTGCATGGAGTGATCCCAAACCGTATTTATGAAGATTCACATTATCCATATCTAAGTTTTCTGTCAGACTCATTTCTCTGCCGCTGTCAAAAGAACATTGACTATTTATACTTGCTGAACAGCAGAAACATCAGTTTCAAATAATTTAGATGGGTTAGGTTTAACAGATCAGGCAACAAAAGGAAGAAAAGGAAATGCCCTTAAGGCTCAATGATTTTGGTTTTTTTTTCCAACCTTAATGATTCTGTGTTTTTCTTATTCTAGAACACAAACAAAAGCAGTTACATGTTTAATCTCATGTTGCTCGACTCACTTGGCACCACTGTCTTGCTTTGCAAGGCCCTTATGGTCTTTTTACTATCTTGGATCACAGTTTAATACCTAACATAGTAAGGTCATGGAGAGCCACTGTAATATAATTTTTTATATCACTTCTTATCAGTGAATATTTTGTTTTAAATGTCCTAGAAAAGGATTAGCTGCACACTTTGAGCTAAATGATTGTTTTGAAGAGGAATTTTAAATCTTTATTAAAAAATAAATCCAAATCATAATATTTTAGATATTTGATTTTTTTTTTTAATTGCAATGAAATCTGCCTTTCTAATGATTCTTGACATGCTCTGTGATCTGGATTTTCTTGAATGGTTCTGATGGAGAAGAGAGTGAATGTTATTTCATATGGAATCAAAAATGGAAAGACAACAAGGCAAACACCAATATAAGTTAGCAAAGTAAAACAGCAAATAAATAATAGGCATCCAAAGGGAAAAAACCCAGCACCGTTACCTGAAGAAAATATGGAATTAAATATTAAGTTCAAGAAAGTGGAAACTTGCTATGTATCTTCACCATAGGTTCTAGATGAATATTTTTGAGGTTTTATAATGATAATAAAAGTGTGTGCTCTGTAACATATTACAAAATAAATCAAATGAAGTCACAGCTTGCTGATGTCAGAGAAATAATAAAAGAGAAGTAGTGAGCTAAAATAGAAGATTTGAAATTTCAAGTGTCTTTCACTGAAAAAGAGAATATGTGTGTTTTCCTACAGGATCCTGATAGACTGCCCTAATGACTTCAGTGAAAAACATGATGTTTTCATTTGATTGATTGAATAAATATTTTAATGTGAGCAGTAATAATAATAGCAAATACACTGCATGTCTTAAGCAGTTCTGCTTTCCCATATATTGTCTGTTGTCTTTGATGCTAGTGAGAACAACTTGAGGAAGACAATGCTGGGTTGTTCAGATTAGTTCATATGTCACAAGAATTCCTTCTTTAGTATGTGTTCTGCAATATCGATAAGAACTCTGCTGGGATATTGGTACTTCTGAAATGATCTCATACACACAAACTGGGTTGAATTAGAACTTATTACACATTATTCAAGAAATAGAAACCTTCAGATAACTATATGCTGGGGTTTTTTTGCTTTCAAACTTGCTATTATAGGCATAAAGTATCATATACAAACTCAAATCAGGGAGCTGCAAAGACTGAAACACAAAGATAATTAGAGTTTTCAATAACTCCTATGTATATTGTGTAAAATTCAAGTCAAGCTGTGGGTGTTACATTTTTATACAGTATAATTTACCTTTTCTTGGAGGCTCAGACACACCATAAGAAAAAAAGGCAACTCTTGCTCTAATCTTGAGTATCACACTAACTTTAGTTCAAAACATCTCTTTCAAGCTTCACTTATACAGTAAGATCTCAGAAAACTTCCCACATCTTTTCACCCTTCTTCCCCTTCCTCTTTCTCAATATGTTCAGATTTCCCCTGAAAGAAAATCATATGTAGAAAAGGAACTGTGAAACACTTTGCAAGATGCAACGAGACAGCTGGGTGGGATGAGGGTAGTATTCTAGAGAGCACAATAAAATTCACTGGCCAGTTTTTAGATTAACTTTCAAGCTGTTATTTGGTGGACACAATCATCAAAATATGTTTTAGTTCTGTATCTTGTAGGAATAAAATGATTGACAAAGTTCACTGAAAAGGGGAGCTACATATATGTGAGAAAGATAATTATTATGAAATTGAAATGGAAGAATATATGAGTCTTAAAATGGACTTTATTCATGGGGGAAATAGACCTCAAAAAAAAAATCACAAGCTGCGTCCATGAAAGGTGCAAAAGAGCATAAACCTGGAAATTCAGATTTAAACCCACAATGTCAGGTCAAGAAGCATGTAAAGGATCTATATGTTAACGTTGTACAGGCTCAAAATAAAATCTTTTCAAACATATCAAAAACAGAGGGCTTCTGGGAATGAAAGGTATCAGCAGATGATGGAAGGATATGAGGAACACTCGTACAATAAGTTCGCATGAGAAAACTGCAGAATAAAGAAGTGAATTTCTAGAATTGTGCTCAAGCCAAAGGTAATCCAGCAGATTCTTGTACCAGGTCTTAATTTTACAGCATGAATTTGAGGAAGTACTTCCAACTGAATCTTTCCTAAGTGGGATTAAAAAAAATCTAAATAAGCAAGTACAGTGAAATGATTAAAACTGAATAATTTTCAACAAACTTTTAAAGAACTCTCATATGAACCTATGAGGATCTTTACTACCATGTGTAACCTATTTCTTAAATCAATAGGCAGAGGAATGGAAGGAGAGAAATATGACAAAATATTAAAAATGGTGAAAACTAAGGATTTGATTGATATGTAACAATCTAACTGGTAAAGCCTGTGTAAAGAACGGAACTAGAAAACACAGGATAGATAAAGAATATTGATAAGGATTTAATATGGGCTTTGCAAAGGAAAAATATGCCTTACAAATCTATCTGCTTTTCTAAAGTATCACTGAGTAGGTGGATAAGTATGATCTAGTTATATTTCTATTTTCAAAAAGCTTTCAACAAGCTCTCACTTGAATTTCTTAAATTTGGACATTGGCTGCTCAATATATGCCTAAATATTTGGAAACATTATAAATAGCAAGGCAGTGATGTTTTCAAATAATTCCAAATTACATAGTCAAAATCAAAAGGAGATCAAGAGTATTTGTCCATAGTCAGGGACTCAAGGATGAAATAACATATGAAATGTAAAATTAGTAAACATAGAATAATGCACACAAAAGGAAAACAAAAACACCTACAAAACTGAGTTATAGTGATAATCTCTAAATTAGGTATACAGAGAAAAGCCTCCAGTCAATATGGACAGGTCTCTGGGAACGTATAATATGCATAGATGACTTGAATAAATAACTGCAATCTGGAATGTTACGTTAAAAATATTATCTGTGATTTAAAACCAGACTGTGGCAGAACTAGAAAAAATGTTACAGCAAAGAACAATTAGACATATTCACCCACATAAAATGCAACTGAGTCTAAAAAGGTATGACTGAGGAAAAATAGCATGAAGATCTGTATAATTTTGAAAAAGAAATGGGAAATGGTTATGAATCACACTATCTTTATTTTAACATTATAATTATGGATTGTCATCCAAAGTTCATCAGATATACAGTAAACGAGCACTGTTTTCCTCACAGAGCACAGTGTTGAATGCAGTGTTGAGTTCTTTGTTACAATCATTTTGGAGGTCAAAGGTGGAAATGTATTCTGAAAATGGATTTATCACCGCTCAGGCGTTTAGGCCCGTAGTGAATATTAAATACAACACTTCAGGGAAGATTTAAATGGCTAATTGCCAGAAATTGAGAGTTGACTGAAAGGTGGATCTCTCAATGCTTCTTGCATTTCCTAGGTATTGGTGTTGCTTCCAAGGACAGGATGCCAAAATGTGTTTACCTTTGGTTTGATTCTACAGAGTGGTTCCTTCATTCCTTGTCTATTATGATATTTATAAACAAAGCATGAGATAAAGGAGTTAAACAAAGACATCAAGGTATTTTAAAATATGTGAACATGCCCTTTTAACCACTTGAACATTCTCTTTCAACTGTTCTGCATATGCAAGCCCTAAGTCCTTAAGCTGTTAAAGAATTTTATACCTTGGACTTGTGTCACAATTTCTCCCTTTCATGACATGATGAGAGAGATATCTATTTTAGGGTGAAATGTGCAACTCTGAAGATGGCAAATAGTCACTTTTTACAGCAAAGGAAATCTAAGGAAATTATCCTAGATTTAGACAGCTGACTTTAAAATATTTATACTATGTAAAATTAAGCCTATTCAAGAAAACTTGTGTCTTGAAGTTAAGATTGCTACCTATGTAGTGTAACATGAAGAAATAAAGAGATCTATTGCTGTTGCTCACCAGGTCATCTGAATGCCAAAAAAAAAAAAAATTGCAAATATTCAAAAGCAAATCATCTAAACTATTTGTATTTACCACACTGTAGTCACATGAACTATTACTTAACCTTTCTTCTAATTCCTTCACTCTTATATGGTTGGAGGGCTGTAAAAAGAACAGCTTACATTGAATCAAGACAGGAAGCATCATTAAAGTGTAATGTTATGAAATGTGCTCTTCACAACCTGTCATAAAATTCATTCTTAGGAACAAAAGTCCTAAAAACCACTAGGACACTACTGTAAGTGCTGCAGGTTTGACAGCACTTCATCTTTACATACATCTCTATCTTGTAGAGCAGTCAATTTTGAATAATCTATTTCATGGCATATTTTCACACCATAAATGATACTGTAGATCAGTGAAGTTCTTCACTGTTTAATGCCAATATTTCTAAGTGAATATAACTTAACCTGTCAACCCTGAGAGTGAGAGGAAATTGCTACTACTTTCAGAAGAATCACAGAACTGTGTTAGATGGAAAACACTTCTAGAGGTCAGCTAGACCAACATGCCCAGTCAAAGTAGGGCTAACACCACTCAAATGTAGGGCTAACACCACTCAAAATATGGCTGTAAGATGGTCTAGGCACTGTTTGTTTACTAGCCACATACAAATCCAGGATCATAATCTCTGCAAGTTAAGTATGATCACCAAATGGCTTCACACATAGCCTGTTGCACTGGTCTACAATAATCCACTGCATTTCATAGTTATCCCATTGCCTGACACAATTTTTGGCTCATACTCTTGTCAACAAAAACTACAGTGTAAGACAATAACTGCAGCTACACTAATGATCAGATCAGAAGACTGCAGCGGGCTTGGAGTGTTCCCAGTAGGTAATAAAGAAGAGACATTTTGGGAGGGAGAGAGAATTTGGCTGTATAGACTCAAATTGTATTGTTAAACGTGCTTTTGGGTTGAGAGATGAGCCTTTGGGTTCTCCTAGTCATCAGAATATGCTCAGTCAGCTGGTTATCCGAGTAACAAGAGAATTTCTTTTCCCCAGTGCCAAATCTAATACTCTTTTGTTTCATTAAAATACTGTGATTAAATGATTCTTGCTGACTCAGTGCATTTGCTATGCAGTTTGAATAAGATTAGTACCATTTTCTACTGCACAAGAGGGGGTTTTTCTGTGTCTCGGTATATGTGTGTGTTGTATATCTTCACTGTCATTTCTTACAAGGTAGTATTTTGCAGTTTGTGGGAAAATGGTTGTACAAGTTAATGCTGTTTGGAGAGAGGATAAATTTATGCTCAGGGCCGCCAAGATTCTCTGTTTCCTCCTGTATGGGGACAGCTTTATCCTGACACAATCCTTTAAATAAAAGTACTCTTAGTAGTAGAATTGTTTGCAATAAATATAGGGCAAGCAACACAAGCCCTTTCTACTCATATATTTTCCTATTTTCCTAGTGCCAAGAAAACTTCCCTTCTGACGCTGTTCTGTTTATATCAGCATTGCATCAACAACACTGATGCAAATTGTCCTAAGTTATAAGAAGAGACTGTTAATATTTAAAATCAGAACTTAAAATAAATGCTTTAACTTATTTTACATCTAGGCCAGAGAAACTATCTCTAAGAATTTATTGCCTGCCTTTATCTCAGAGAATCAAAGATGAGTCTGGCTTTACTGAAGAAAGCTAATGAAACAAGTAAGCCTCAAATCCTGTATGCCTCTCTGAGCCCTCTTTTTGTTTTCCTGCTGGAATGCTAAGCACATATACTGTCCTGTCTAACTCACTAAGCAATCCTTGCTTAGAAGCAAGATTCAAGGTTGAGTCTACAAAAATATAACTCTGGACAACCACCTGCCTCCTGTAACAAAGGGGTTAAAACTTTAATATACCTTAACTTCCTTTTCTGAACAGTAACATCTTCCTTCCTCAAAATCAGCAGGCAGAGTAAATAATCATGAACACCAGATGTCCACACTGACTTGGGAAGTCAGAAAGATAAAATTCCATGTGCACACAAGAACATATTCTCAGCATTAGCAGAATGAAATAGAGGCATCAGATAAGTGAAAACAGATGTTGTTAAAATGTCAAGTGCAGCAGATGTGTGTATACAAGACAAGATTTCAAAAGATTAAACTTTGATCCTGGTTAGACTGTAGGAATTTATGTTAATCAGGTAGAAACAGTAATCTACTTTGGACCAGTTATTTCCACCTTTACTATAATATGCTATTATGTATTGTTCCTAATGGAAGTACCTCTGAAATATTAACCAGTTGAGCATAAGCAGTGGCAGCACTTTGGCTGTGTATGCTTTATGTTGTCTTCCTATAAATTCCTGTAAACCTGCTTTCATGAACAGCCGGAGTGCTCAGTAAATCCTTTTTTAGTCACATACCCACATTTTCATCCAATGGAAAGGGGAAGAAGTGGAGAAGAGGGAAGAATGCTGTATGACATGATACACATTCAGGTGTCATCCTGATATGCTGGCAGTGTATATCCAGGTACTGTGTAGCAGTTCCACAGTTTTGATGTGGCTCATATTTTTTACATCTTCCACTTAAAAGGTAAATATTCTTCCTCTTTTAGAGCCTTCCAAATATTAGTATAGACAGAAAATCTGACTTGGTTGTGATTTCGGAGTTACGACTGCATGTTTCCGCATATCTGCTGTGAGATTTGCTTCATCAAGGAGAATGTTTTTGATCTGTGTGTCTGTTTCAAAGTATCAGAACTGTGTGAACAGTCACCACCCTGAACACGTGCTACTAAATATATATATCTGCCATATAAATGTATATATCTGCCAGACAAAGGAACAAGGAACTACCTAACAGAAGCATTGTACTTCAGAGGTGCTCTGCGGTGTTGTCTCCACAGGGGACCAAAAAGCTCTCAGGTTGCATTTCAGTCCTAAATGCCTAAATTTTATTGCTCCACGTAGCACCTTTGTCTACACCCATACCCCATGCCTGTGTATTTTGTTAGTAGCACAGATTCAGTGTGGAGCCAAGGTTCCTTGGTGACTCTTACAATTCCAGTGGGAACTGGTAGGCTTAGCTATGCATATTTCTGGTGTAAAAACTGCCACGTTTATGTCTTTGGGGCATAGCTGTTTCTTCTGTCTCAAAGTCATGAGAGAGATCAGGGGTGTTTTTATCATTTCCAAGCCTCCATGGAGGTGAAATCTCAATTCCATTGTGTCTAGGCTATCTTCTCTTTACTTTTTCATAGGAAGGTCATTTTGCTGGCTGCCATATTCTCCTCACATACACCATCTGGATAAAGCAATTTAACCCACCAGAGGTTCAAAGTAACTGTTCTGTCCCTCTACAACCAAGTGTTACACACAGACGACATACAGAATACTAACAGCTGAATGTATTTTACAAATATTGGGTGTTGATTTCTTGTTACCATTAAGTATTAAGAAGCACATTTATTTCTACTTTTTAGTATCTGAACATAATAAGTCTTCAGTTTAGGTTACTAAGCACAAGAGTCTTACTCAGATTTTTAGATTATTAAAATTTACAGCAAATAGATAGTGCTCACCTTATTGTGATCATTACTAGTCTTTTGCTCCTGATAATAACCAAGAAAAAGCAAGGTGCAATTGTACCACTTCTACCCATCCTTTTTTTGTATTGTTCAATAAAACTACTTCTTTTTTAGGTAAGAATTTATACCGAATGAAGCTGATGGAGGGACTTTTTCTGGTATCAGAAAAAGTATCAGTGTGGCACTTTAATACCTCAGCTCTTTGTGACCTATAGCTGAAGAAAGCTCTAACCTTTAAAAGAATTTTCGATAAGTGCTTTTTTCTTTTGCAGAGATAACACCTCACAGATTTGTGCTCTGAGATCAACTTCAAGACTCCCTATTGCTTTTAGGGGCTTTAAAGTTAGAATAGAATAGTTTTATTTTATTACTCAGAACAGAACCTTCTCGTCCATCCAGACTGGTTTGATTTACACTTGGGTTATACTTTCAAGTTTTTCTAGCATTTTTATTTGGACTTGGACATTCCGCCTTCTGTTTGTATCAACAAGGAAACTTGTGCACTTAACTGGGAATTGACAACTAGGCACATTTCTAACAGGTCAAACTTGCCTTGTAAGTTTTATGTTAATATCTATTTTAGCAAAATTATTCTTGTTTTGTAGCATAAAAGAATTGAATTTGAATAAGAAACTAAATACTTTTACTTTATACCTTTTGAGTATGGTTGTCTCTTTTCCATGTTCATTCAAATAAGACCGCAAAATATCCAATCGTCTTAAATGTTCTCCTTCACTTTATATGTGTTTGAAATTGGTGTAGTCAGTACCAATTTATTTCATAAAGCAAACTCCAAGCGTCTTTTGGGAGAGTGTATCATGAACATAGCACTTACACTGAGGATGTTACCAAAACGGTGGAAGTGTAGTAATAAGTAGGAAAAAGTGTGAAAAGTGTAGTAATGAGTAGGAAAAAAGAAAGCAAATATTGGATGTTCCCCTTCTTGTGGATCATCCCACTTTTACAATAGACTTTTAGGAGGTGAACAAATGGCTAATAATTCATTTCCTTTTTTTTCCATGGTTTTGGACTTTGGTTGGACTACATGTTACCACTTGGGCAGCATGATGATGTCCCAGGGCACGTCTCTGCTGGGGTAAATAAATTTTCTAATTCTTCACTGAGTGGAGGCTCAGTGGCATGATTGGCATGAAAGGTCAGTGCCCATTCCTGGGTTTTTTCAATTAGACAGTAGAACAGTGTTTCTTTTTTAAAAAATTTACAGTGACAGAGAACGCATCATTGTATACCTCTTGTTTTAATATATATCCACAGAAAACCAGGAAACCTGATTTTGAAAAACTCCATTTAGGGACCAGAATCGGTAACTATGGGAACACCCTGCCTAAGGTAAGTCATTCTGTTTTCAGCATTGCTGAAGTCTAAAGATGTGCAGTGGTTACATGTACATACTGCTCTGGGTCAGAAGAAATTCAAATGGTGTAAAGAAAATCAACATGCATATATGTGGTACTTTGCTTATTCAGTAATAGTATGCTTTTCAAATGTTACACTCTGCTCTTCAAATGACCCTTAACTGGGATAGGCCTTGCCTAAAATATCCAACTTTCTTGCATTGAGAGTAAGAGCAGCCTGAGTAGAGCGCTATTCAATGTAGAGCACCCACAGTGATGATGTGTTCTGATGGGAACATACCAGTGGTGAGTTTCTACTGAGAACGTATAAACTGTTTAAAGTATACAACCATGTTAAATTTTAAGTCACCATTAAAGATGGCATAAGGGTCATATTTAACACAAGAAATAATATCTGCAAAATGTGAAGATTCAAAAAGCGAAATTCATAGGACATTTCAATGTATTGTGGCACATCTCTGCGTCTCAAGCAGTATTTAAGATGAAAAAATTTACTTTCTTCTCTGGCTTCTTGATCATAACTACACTTTTACGACTGAAAATTTTTGGGACATTCATGAAGATGTTTACTATAATAATTTTCAAGTAAAACAGGAAGGTTTGGCAAAGCTCATATAATAGAGACAGCTTTGCATAGCAGGGAGTATCAGGCAGCTCTAAAAATAGAGACTGCTCCTAGTTCTGCCTAGAATAACATTCCTGAAAGAAGAATACACATTTACACAGCTGGCTTTACATGACCCTTGCTTACACAATAAAACAAAAGGAAATTACCTCTTCTGGGCTTTTATTTTTTTACCAGACACTGATTAAATAGTAATTAGTTCAAAGTGTAAATGTGTATCATGAGTCATTTCTACGTATGCATACTTATCCTTTTTGAAAGAGCAATTATCTCCCTGAGGTAATGTGATCTGTGCTCTGCTTTAACAACCTTTCAGTTCAGTAGAACCATTTTCAGCAGTTGCATAACCTTTTTTTTGTCTTAAACCAATGTCAGAGTAATGGGTCCTTCCTGTGTGGAGGGGATCAAAGCTGAATTTGGTCAGAAGTTGCCAGCTGAACACTTACATTCTGTTTAGATCAATGAGAAACTTGCCATTTCTTTCAGTGTTTCTTTATGATTCCAGTCTTTCAGCACTTTATTTCTGCTCAAAAGCTCTCTCTGACTCTCATGTTTATATTTTTTTCCCCAAAAAGTCACACATTGATACATCCATGAATGTCCCGTTATTCTATTTTTTTTCTTCACAAATACTATCCAGGAAGTCTCACAGATAGTGCATTTCATTTAATTCTTCCCTAGTAAGTTTATAATGGAATTTAATTGTGTTTCCCTTATCTGTAACCTTTCTGATCCCTTGAGGAGTTTTCTTCTTCCTTCAATATATTATAATACTCCATAGTATTGTTAAGATGTTAATCTCATTTATGTCCTCTTTTCTAATTATTCCATACCTGCAAAGATGACAAGCAATCTTTTACCAACAACATTACATAAAGAAAAGACCTTTTTTAAAAAACATAGAATAGAAACAGCAGTCAATCAAACATTGTTTTCCTGAGAAATCTTTCTTTATTTTTCCACAAGCCTTTATAACATGGTGAAGGAGAAAAATGAGAAAATCTGCAAAGGTTTTAATTTAAAAAATAATAATAAAACCCATGCAGTCTGAAACCTTAGACTGCTTTACAATTATTTTTATTTAGGCAATTTAATTTTTCTTAGTTGCTGGCTTGCTCAGTGTAAAAAAACCCTTATTATTATGGGAAACTGCAAAACAGGGGAAAAGATTGGAATATATATTTTGCTCCAAAAGCTGAAAGAAAGTGAACTTCCTTTCAGTTCTGTGACTACATCTGTGGTGGTCTTACATGGTTGGTCTGATCCTATTTATTTTTATAGATTCATCTCAGGTTCTACCATATCTCTAAAAATAGATTAGAAAGAAAACAAAGATTTGTGTGTGTGAGGCTTTTTCAGCCAATGTGTCAGACTGGCAAAATGCCCTCTTTAAGATAAAATAGAGCTGACATATAATTGTTGCCCTTACCTTTGTTGCTACTGACACTAGAGTGTGAACCCTCCTTGGAGACCTGAAAACAATTTTGGTGTGACAATCTGAGAAGTTACCACTGGTATTTTACAAATACTGTGAGGTCACAGATTTTGACCTATACAGAGCCAAGGAAACCTCTGGAGGGCGTTGTGTTTTATGGGAAAAATGTTTCCATTGATTTTTAGATTAGCATTTTACTGCAACATAGGACAGATCAGTAGCCATGAAAGACAAAATCCACATTGCAGTAGCAAGAAAAGGAACACAGCTCAAGATGTGTTTAAAATCTAAGCTTTTGGTTTTTTGGTTTTTTTTTAATATTCTTTTACACATGATTTTCCAGAGTCACAGCAGAAATATAAAGAATGAAGACTAATACCATGTAATTATACCAAATTAAAAATATACCATGCTTCTTATATGTGGCATTCAGGATTTCTTAAAGTTCTGAAAGGGTTAAAACTAGTTCTTTAGCATAAATCCTAGTTTATTGTTTAATAACATCGTGATATATGCAATGTTTTCTTCTTTTTCTGAATTTCTGTAAACACCGTATTTAAAATAATTTTGCAACAGTAAGCACCAAAGTTATGTTTCTGATGAAATTTTAAAACATTGTCCAGATATCATAGAAGTTTATTAAGTCAATAGGAGAATTTTTAAAGGCAATTACCTCACAAAAAGAGCTTGTTCTCAAATACATTCATTCTGAGACTGCCATTTATTAACAAAATAAGTCATTGTATTTGCAGATGTATCTGGGGAAATAAACTAATATTTTCATAAATTACTTTTAGTAATTTGACAGAAATTGTGGTGAAACAGGCATGAGTGGTTTGTCCCGCACACCTGTAGAGCATCTTGTGTTACCACCTGTTCTTTTAGGCAGGGACTGAGCACTGTGTCACAGCACAAGTGTCCATCTCTTGACCTCCTTTCTTATGATGGAGGGATGCACAACACTTATTAGAGAATAGAAAACAGATGACATATAACAGTGGCTCATTTCATAAGCTATTTTAAATGTATGTGGAAAGATTTAAATATAATCAGGGTATTTAGGTCCACATATAAGACTTCCCAAGGCATTCCCCATTGTTAGATTATTGTTGTTATTTTCTTGTTAATTCAATAAAAGCCTTTCTTTTTTACCGCTGTGACAGATTTTCCTTGTTGAAGAAGGATTAAGAGTTCTCAGTCTGGGCACTAAAGTGATACATCTTCAAAAAATCACAAGCATTTAATATTTGAAGAGTTGCCTTTCTTACGGTTTATTTATTTTAACATGATACCGTGTCAAAACAGGAACTTCTATATTTATCACCTTCAGCAAGCATCAAGAAGAATTGCAACATAATGGATGTATTGAGACAATCCAGTAAGATAACTGTGCAGAATATTTTATAAAACAAAATTACTGCCACTAAGTAATACCTTTTAACAAGAGAGACTTGAAAAGTGAGGACTTGCAAAAAAGGTAAAATTCAAAATATATTTTGAGATATATTGGGAAACCTTTCTTTACAAGAAAATTTTTGGGTAAAGTTACTCCTTTTGCTGCCTTTTATTTGTTTCATCTCTCATTTTGGCATTGAAAAAGAGAAGAGGAAAAATTAGCACACAACTAACAAAGCTTTATGTTTTTACTGACAATTATTACTAGATCTTTTACATAATTCAAATATTACATATTACCAAATGTTTTTCATTGCATAGGAATCTTGATTTTTTAACATAAGCTTTTTGCATGGAAAAAAGTCTACCCTCCAACTAAAGAAATAATGTAGATGAGACTTGTGAATGAAAAAAAATGTGTTTTTTTCCAATGTTTATACATTCATAACAGCATGCTATTCCTTCAGACATAAGAAATTCCAAGAAATCAAGTATTATCAAGAATAACTACTAAAACATTAGACCTAAGGTATATGGAATATTTTTACATAGTCAGTACCATGGTAGTAGTTTCACAGACAAAGCAAAGAGGAAGGAAGGTCAAGGAAAATTCTGCAATGTATTTGTCAAAACCTGGGAAAGGACTAAAGAACTTGGGAATCCTGGCCCATAGCCCAATACTTATGACCACAAAATAAATACTGCACTCTAATATATCCAATCTAGCCAAAGTGTTTTAGTCTACATGACAAGGCTACCCAGAGCTGACAGGATATTAATTCTAAAATTGATCCCCATTGGTCTTTTAGGCAACTTTATATTAATCCTCCTGCAAACCACGCAATGCACAATTTTCATCTTACATTTACTTTTCATCATGTGCACATTATTTCCTATTAAAACAGTTACGGCGCTATCTGATATGAGTTTTGGGAGGTTTCCGTAGTTCAGCACTGCTGCCAATAGTGAGGACCCTTCTCTAAATAATCATCCTTAATCTCCTTAAATGAGAGGAGAGAGAGAAGGTGGTAATGGCAAGTGTGAGCCAGGCTGTGAGCGCAGAGGGTGGGCAGAGGCTGTCAGTGCCGGGCTCTCAGTATCTCCCCGCTGAGCAGCCAAGTCAATGTGCTCCCACAGCCATGTTGGCTTCCCTGCTTACTGACCCCTTGCTGAAAGCCCACCCTCCTAGGGAAAATCAGTAATAAAAAACTGTGATGCTAAAATGTATTTGGCTCATCCTTAACCCTCCGTAATAAAATCAGAGGTGCACCTAGTGTTCTGCGCATTGTAAAGTTATTACTCATGTGTTTACTTTTTTTAGCTGAAGTGAGAGGAGGAATCAAATCCAAATTAATTAAGCTTCATGTAAGACTGGCATTGGTAGATACAGTTAATTTTCATCTTCTACCAAAGCGATTAGAGTTCATATCTCAAAGGTAATTGAAAGCCCATATTTGAAAGGAAATAATTCCCTTCGGTTCAGAAGCAGGATTTACTTAACCCACAGTGAATGAAGGAGTGGTGCAGTGAGTTTAGCTAATATAACAGCTTTATGCTTTTCAGATATTTTTCCACTGAAATTTCCCTCCTGCTTCCTGTGTTTGACATTTTAAGGAGTGCATTTAGTTGAGTTTTTCAATGAGTCTCTATGGTAACAGCAAAAATGCCCAATCAAAATACTATACCTCCTCTGCCTTCTCGCCTGTTCACTCAGCAGAAGCTGCAAAGCAGAGAAGTGAGAGCCACTGGTCCTTTCTAGTGTAATGAGAGTGTATTATAAAGTAGGAAGAAATGGTATTTCAAGACTACTAATGATCACACTAACATGAGAAAGAAGTAATCATTTGTCAAGTAGCAGCTTCAGCATCAAATAACTTTAGCTTCAAAATTAAATCTTTTTTATAAAACTGAATAATTGATATTTTGTTTTATGTGAAATGGAAGAATTGTTCTTTCAGTTTTTCAGCTAACACTGGGCTCTACTGGAATACAGCAGCAGGTGCAATATATTCATAAAGTCTTTTTATTATAAGTAACCACAAAATGCTACTTTTCTGGCAATGTACATATACTTTTCTGGAAAAGTAATAATCAGTAACTCCATTTTTACACTTGTAAAATAAAGACATTTGTTAATAGACTGCCTGAATTTAAAAAAAAAAATGGAGAAAGGCAGAAAAGATACACGGGATTAAACATTATTGTCAGGAAATCATGGTAGCCTGCTGAAATCTAGTGAAAGGATATTAGTGAACAGATATTGTTGTAGCAAGAATGGCTTTTCCATCTATTACTGGTTCTTTCAGGAGATACCAGAGGCTCAGCTGAGGTGCCCTAAAATGTAACTGAGTCAGGGTATTGCCATTTCCCCTAGAAACTGTTCAGTTCTATAAGATAGATTTTAGAAAGCTATTCAGTGTGCCGTGGGACACCTCCCTCACCATTGTCAGAGCAGTGGTGCCAGGCTAGAGGTTGCCAGCATGTTCCCGCCAAGAAAGCCCTCGGAGGCTGCATCCTTGCCAGCCCAGCATGGCAGGCTGGGAGCTGGACCACACCACAGGGCTGCTGCAAGGCCCTGTTTGTGCCGCTTGGTCACGGCAGCCTGCTCTGCACAAAGAGCCAGGCAGCACAGAAGCACATCTATTTTACTGTTCTAATCAACCTAGTGCAAACTCCAACGTGGTTATTCATAGCTTAACCTTTTGAAGATCATCCATCATTAATAAAAAGTCATATGTTCATAAAAATGCACTCATAATTAATAGTCCTTTCAGCAGTGCAGAAACAAACTGCAACGTTTTAGTGTGATTAGGAAAACTTTTCTCTGGCATTTGGTACTCAGTGGACAGCTTCTCACTAACCTGACAGTTTGATTTCTAATGAACCCTGACCATTATGTTTAAATCAGCTGAGGATCTCCTTGGAAGTGGATAACTACAGTTTCTTAGGGAGTAAATAGAAGAATTAACCATGAACAAATGCATTGTGTCCAAAACAGATTTAAGTCACTCATTTTGACTTTCTATTGTTTGCCCCTTTTCAGGAACAACTGAGAGGGACAAAGGCAGGAAAGCCAAAAAAACTGCACAAAAGATGAAATCTCAACTGCAATGTTCGTGCTAGGTTTATATTACCAAATAATTAGTGTTTGTCCATCTTTTAACCAGTGAGGTGGCTTGATCAAGTTTTGTTTAAAAATGATGGTAAATGTAGCAACAGAGAAATCACTCAGGGTATATTGCAAATCCCAAGTATTTCCAATTCAGAAATGCAGCATCAAAAATGGATAGAACATAGACAAAAGTAAAACATATTCAATTATTTATGTGTGAAAAACTGGAATTCTGCGAGCATTTTAAACAAACCTTGAGATTTGCATAACATCATGACTTTTAGAAAAGCTCTGAAGAGGGCTAAAACCAAAATTCAGCTGGAAATGAAAAATAAATTAGTGTTGTATATCTATTAGCATATGCTATTAGCATATTAAGCAAACTTCCCTGTCCAACCATCCAGGCACCCCTCTGGCAGTCACACTCAACCACCTGAGCTCAGACCAAGGCCCCCTCACTACACACCCCACACTCACACAGTCACACCAGGTTTCCTCACCAGCTCAACCCCAGGTTTCCCACAGCAGAGTCTTAAATGTCCAGATGCTTAAAATAATTTAATCCTGCTGCAATAACAATAACAACATAGCAGCTCCAGCTGGGTCTCTCCAAGGAGGGACCCCAAGCAAAGGAGCCCATGGGCTTTTATACTCTCACAGTCTAAACAAGCAAAAGTCTGGGGTCATCAGCTCCTGCCACCTGGCTGGGCCACAGGTCCCCGTGCCCTTTGTTAGGCAAAGGGTCGGCAGTTCACAGCTTCTTGCCTGGGTCCTTCTCCACCCAGAGCTCACCCTGCAGCTGGCACTGCATCTTGCAAACCGAGCTGCCTGCCCTGGATGTGTTCCTTAACAACGAACAGCATCAAAGCTGACAAAAATTACAAGCAGTGCAGTTTCATTGAAGAGAAGCCACAGAAGAGTAGCTACACTTGTTTTTCAGAATTTTTATTAAAAGGGCCACAAGTGAAGTCAAGAAGATAAGTGACACTATTGATAAAAGGTATCAGAACTGAAAAAGATTTCTAAATTCCAGTGAACTAGATCAATGGCCAGAGCAGATGTTATTCATTAGTTGTTACTACTGTACTGAATTTTTGACAAAAAATGCTGTTGCAAGTTCAAGATCTAAAAAATGGCTAGTACATATAGATCAAGACATAATGTAGTATGAGGAGGTAATGAAGGAGATAATCAAAGGCATGGTTATAATACAGAACTACAAAGAACTGATGATTCTCATTAGCTTTCAGAAGTAAATTAACATGCAAATTATTATTAAAGCTTTCCAGTGAAACCAGGAATGGTTTTTTGCTGTCTTACTTTAATTACCTCATGAAAGGAAGTGTAATTCACAATCAAAATCAGCATAGTACATTTGTTATACAAACACTTCTCCACACTGTAGCTATTCAGATGCAGGGAAGAATGATGTAAAGGCTTTTGCTCTTCCTTTCTAGTCTGACTTATTGTCATGTTTTAACCCCAGCCAGCAGCTCAGCCCCATGCAGCCCCTGCTCACTCTTCTTCAGTGGGATGGGGAGAGAATCAGAAGACTGAAAGTGGGAAAACTCAGTGCATTGAGATAAAGACAGTCTAATAGGTAAAGCAAAAGGTGCAGTAACAAGTAAAGCAAAACAAGGAATTTATTCACCACTTCTCATGGGCTGACAGGTTCAGCCATCCCCAGGACAGCTGGGCACCATCGTGTGCAACCTGGGAAGTCAAACAGCAACACTACAAAAGACCTTCCTCTTCTTTCTTCTTAGTCCAGATTTGTTGCTGAAACATCATATAGTCTGGGACATCCCTTCAGTCAGTTGGGATCAGCTGTCCCAGCTGTGTCCCCACCCAACTCCTTGTGCACCCCCAGCCTGCTCCCTGATGGGGTAGGGTAGAGACAGAAAAGGCCTTGACTCTGTATGAGTGCTGCTCAGCAACGGCTAAAACTTCCTGGTGTTCACAACACTGTTTCTCTCACAAATCCAATACACAGCCCCATACTAGCTACTATGAAGAAAAATAACTCTATCCTAGACAAAACCAGCACAATCTCCACCCCTTGTGCCATACCATTTAAGTCATACTCAAATTCCACACTATCCAATTGGAAAACCATTCCTGACCATCTTTTTCCACACACCTTGCCACCCATGACCACACTACATTGGGGCATATCCCTGTGTGATTCTCCTGAAATAGTGTGATAACTTTTGGAAAAGCCAGGAACAGATTTTTGAGACACATCAGTAGGAGCACTCTGATTACTCAAGTGTGTTCAAGGTACTGGAGAGTCATTCCAACAAGGCAGAAACCATCTACTTCGCAGAACACAGGGAAGGTACCATTCTTTGTTTTCTCCACAAATTGGCTCTTGGAGGAGAAGAAAGGAGAAGTATAATTGTTAATTGTTTCTCACAGTGCTTGGACAACAGCACTGCAGATGACAAATATCAGATACAACAGAGATCTTAAGATTTTCAAAAATGCTTTAAGATGTTCTTTCTATCTAAAAAAAGGAAATACACATAGAGGCTACATATGGCTACTCATTTCTACATGAAATAAAAAAAAGATATTAACCCCTAGACCTCTATTCCAATACCTCTACAGCTATTCTGTTCCATGACAGAAAAACAGCAAAAATAAGTGAAATACTCTTCACAAAGAATGCTTCTGAAGGCATACATCTACTTTGTACAATACTGATGTCAGCCAATCTGAGAATCAATGTCATACAATCTAAAATTAATAATTTTGTTAGTCATGTGCCATTGGCTGAGCTGTGTTTCTGTCGTAGATACACAATGCCTTAAAAACCTTCCTGAGCAATGAAATACATTTGTTCTCGTAAATGAAGATTAAAGGTAATCATTTCCTCTATAATCAGATTAAAAATTCTTTGAGTCACTTTAACTCAAGGTTAAATATGCTTCATAATACAAGACAATGGATCACTCAACTTTCATGTTGGTAGAGTACTGCTCCTGTGGTCTTAATAAAGGAAAAATTGAACACAGACTTGCTTTGACAGTTTTTGACAAAAACAGAGACATAGGAAAGTGCATGAAGTTTGGGGGTTGTGTTGCTGTTGCTTTTAAATTGCCAGTGTTCACAGCCTTCCCAAGTCAATCTTTCTCTTAAATTCTCAGCTTGTGCCGTAGATGAGGTCAAGCACCAAGTGGAGGCATTCATAATCTTCTAAATGAAATGACCGTCTCGGGAAGAGATCCCACTCCTTTAGCAGCATGCAGTTAAGGGATTACTGGAGCATTACTGCAGTAGACAAGGAAAGTCTAGGTATCAACTCCAATAGCAGAATCCTATGGAAATGGCAATTTCAGCAATAAGCCATATGGGTCACAAATGAGGTAAGTAAACTCAGAAAATCCTTTCAAGACGAGTATTTCCCTCAGCACTCTACTACAGATTCTGAAACTGAGATTAGTGAAATGGTGTATTTTACTGAATCCCTAGAGTGTCATAACTTAATAGTATTTCACAGCTACAGTACATCATCACATTACATTACACTCTACCTGTCACCATACAAACTACAATACCATGAAGTGATAACACAGTGTAATGAGACATACAATACAGTGTAATGTGATATACAAGAAAGTCAATGCAGCATATCTCAAAAATTACCCCCATTTAAAGGGAAACCTAATACATATTTCATATAAATGTACAGGTCATTCATTTTCTCCATTTTTTGTATGTGTTTAATCATTGTGCATCTTGATACTTCCACAGAGAACTTTAATATTATAGTCAGAAGCAATCATATTTTACTAAGAAAGCTGAAATCATAAAACGGAAACCATTTTCTATGCAACTTTCTGAAAGGACTTTAAAAGTCTTTGAAAAAAAAATGCTTTTACAAGAAAAGAGCTCAAGCAATCTTATAGGAGCCTCATGTCTCTGAGAGGTGGTATTCATGGCGATTAACACCGTCCACAGAATTGAAAATCAGGTGTGTTGGTGCTGGGTTCCTCCACACTCATGTGCACACTAATATCCTTATGCCTTGTCTGTTCCATGAGTACATTCACAGATAGATAGCTAATCTTTCCTAACTGCTGTTGAGATGTGAGTATCTGTCTTTGCAACAGGAAGAAATGGTCAAAAACTGGTAGTAAAACCTCTCAAGAAAAAGCTAATAAGGACCAACTTAGTTGCAGATGGGTCTCAGTACACATTGTGAGTTTCTCCAAAGAAAAACATTCACGTATAACCTAATCAGAGGAACATTATACTAATATTACATTTATATGGAAGAAAATTATCACTTAAAAAGAAGCCTAGATGAGAACCCACACAAAATACACTTATCAGATCTCCCCAGTAGATGGGTAAAGTAGCAGATGTTTTTTTGATTCAAAATTAATACTTCGTATTGTCAGTTCTTAAAATCTATAATAAGATTGCCCAGCTAGTCTAAAGAAGCTGATTTTCTCTCACATCCCTCTGCATTTAACTGGAGCTGTGTCAATCTGCAGCATACCCTTTTCCAGCTTACAAAGCTAGGTGTTTTTCACTTTCTGTCAGCTGAGAAAGGAAGATATAAATAGCAAAGAGGAGAGAAAACTATGTACTTAAGAGCCCCACAGCCATCTCCCACTTTCACACATGTGAAGAGCTTTCCTTCAGCATATTTCAGAGAGAATCGTAGGGTCAGTGGTGGGACAGCAGGAAATGGAACTTAGCCTAGGGAAACTGTTCTTCCGTGTCTGTCAAAAAATCATTTAACATTAATATTATAATACAGAATAAGTTAGAATATATTTCGGGAAAAAAATAACAAACATGCACCCAGGCTTCAGCCTCTGTAAAATAAATATTCAGTGTCCTTGAACACAAGAAGTAATCTTTTCATAGCATTTTCACATTTTAAGTGATTCTTCTAACAGGTCCTAAATATATGTTTTACTAATTTGAAATCATGACATGATTTTCTAATTCTTACTATTCTACAAAACTAGTATAAGTAGCACTGAATTTGAATCACATTTTCTGAATCTTGCTGAGATGTATTAATTTAGGATTACAACTGTCAAGAGTGAAATAGTCTCCTAAACATACTGCTTCACATCACAAAACTTCACAATTGAACTGGCATTCCATTATATCAGACTAGCAAAGTTATCTGCCATTGAAAATAATCAGTAACAATGGCTATTTTTATGGAATGTAAAGATGACTGCTCTCAATCAGAGAAACCTCAAAACACTTGTCTCAACCCAGTGTTTATGAATAGCATTCTCTTCTTTACTAATAATTTTTCAAAAGCTAGAAAGATAATGCTTTTTCAAAAAATCAATATGCAGAAAAATTTTGATCAATTTATTTATGGTTATTAGTGGGGTGGGCAGTTTCCCTGATTTTCTTTTTGCTTTTTCCTTTATAGATTTAAAGTTGGTGGCTTACTTAAATACAATTGCTCGCATATTCAGGCATTCACATTAAAATATATTGAGACAGACAATTATAGAATACCAAATTGATCCAGAGGCTTTTGCTGCTCCAGGACTCACTCACGTGATGCAGATTTCACAGCTAAAGGTCTGTTAATGTGAAGAAGACGTCCTCCAAGACAACATTACCTCAACATCAGGTTTGGAAAGAAAAAGAATTGCAAATACAGAATTATTTAAACTGAAAATTCCTCAACTTTATATTGCAAATTACTCAAACAAAACTGTAGAGATATGCAGGATGGGAGCTAAACCCACAGTGAAAAGACTAGTGTTGTTTCCATTTTGGTTAATCACAAGTAATCAGCATCTTAGGATGTAGATGGCTTCCTAAGCACACTGCACTCCTCAGCACCTTTCTTTTTATTGTAGGTGGCTGAGCTGCAAAGGGGAAACTGAAGTGTAGAACCTTAGGCCACTGTTCCTCATGACTTTTATTCACGGGCAGCAAAGCAGCATACAAACTGTTTCTGTCAAAATATATTCTCTGAATGCCTAGAAAGTAAAAATGAGTAATCTTCTTAACTATTTTCAGCACTATTAAAGGAACTAATGCCGAGAAATGTTGCAGTGTTTACAAATAATTAAATTTTCAAACAAATGTGCAAGTATATTGTTAATTGATTAGCAGAGAAAAGGAGGGAATGACATTTATGAATGAATCATTTTAAAATTTTGTTACCATGATCTAGAAGAGTTCCTCTTCAGAACCTGAATCCATTGCCTAAGTCTTCTTAGTTATCCTAGATGAAAAGGCTGTACATTTTTCCCCATTCTGGCAAGACCTCTAACACCCTCTTGAAACAGAAAAAGGGTTTTTTTAGCTTTAGCTGTCCTTTATATCTCATACAGGATTAATCCTCAGAGATGAGCTTGGCCAAAGGCACAAGATAGAAAGCACAGTTATTACTTTGGCAGGTTGTTAAAGTCTTTTATTTGGAATCTAACATTGTCTTTGTTGTTGCAAGGAAAACTGTTCAGCATTCTTGTAGTATTTGTTCCATTCCAGTTTCCTGGCATATTGCCCTTTTGTAAGCACTTCAGAGGCTAGTGTCTGTGCTTAAAAAGGCCATTTTATGTTTGCAGTATGATCTTTCTGCCTACAGTCATGCTAAGAAGAGGAATGAGATATGCTGCAAAATTCTAACAGTGATGCCTGTTTTCATTCTTCTCTGTACCCAGGTAGTTGTGAGAGCTTTGCTCTCCATATTTATCTCCTTTGCAGAAACTCCCAGTATATTCCCCCAAGACAACCTAAGAGACCTGACAGCTATACGGTAGAGCCAAGATACTGACCCAGAAAAAAAGAGATGAAGGATAAGACTGTGCAAAAATACAATTAAATTATTAATAACAGATCCTCTTCTTCTATAGTGGCAAAATTCCCACTGAAGCTTTTAGACTTGCATTTTTTTCCAGCTTGTTCCATTTTGTCCAATCTTTTCAACATTAACTTCATACTTTTGTTCAGACTTATAGTCTTCGTTCTCCACCATGATAACGGAGCAAGAAGTTATGAATTGTTTTTATTTGTAAGAAGTTATGTAATGACCTCTGCTGTGTATGTTAAAATCCTGCAATATATTATTAAATTAATGATCAAAAAGCAATCAGGTGAATTATTCCTTAATATACACAAAGTTGTTCTTATCCATTCAGTGCAGCATCTCAGTCTCTACTTTTAAATTAATAGTTTCATTAATTTCTCTTTACTGTACTCTCTTTCATGCATGTCTTAAAAAACCTCCTGACAATGTGTAAACAGAAATCCTAATTTATAAAAGAAATCTTAATTTATAAACCATTATTTATTTCCAGAACTTATGTAAGACAAAGATATTCTTTTAAACTGCAGAGTCTTTTATCAGGGTGAATGACAGCACATTTGAAACGAGCGGAACCTATCTTTGTTTGCCTGTCCATAGCAGAAGTAGTGGCATAGAGCACTAAACCAACGCCTCTTAAGACACCAAATAAATTTTCTTTCAGGATTAATGGTCCACTGCTAGTGTGAAGGAGATTAAAACTAGAAGCAAAGAGGCAAGAGAGTCCAGGGCTGCCCCACAGTTCATTTCTATGGAATTTGCTGGTGAGCAGAGCCAAGAAGTCAAGCATTTGGGTAAACAGTTCAATGTGAAATTGCTTACTGAATGCTATCAGACATTGTGGTCAAATACATCTGCTGCACAGTTAGGCAGTAGATAGAGTGATTTAGCACTGCATACAAATCACTGGGATTCTGTGTGCTGGTACCAACTGAAAGGCTGGCAGCCATAAGGTTGCCAGTCACCAAGTGTCAGTTCTTCATTTACATCACATTGGTATTCAGGCAGTGGCAAGCAACCCCAAAAGTGAATTTGTTGCTATGAGAAAGTCAATATTTTACAATAACTGTAGGAATTCTGAAGCACTAATTTAAAAGACTACTTAGAGCAAACCATTTACTATTTTATACACATGTATATTGCTGCTCACTGCCATGGATACCTAAAATCAGAGTAGTCCTGTGAAGCTCTTAATTTTAGGTACTTGGTCTTTTACAAAGCAAACTGCCAATATTTAGTTTAGTTAGTAAAACTGAGTTATTGGAGACCTCCTTGACTTTCCTAGAACAATTATTTACTGTACATGGCTCATTTGTCTCTCTCTTTTTAATTTTCTTAAAACAACATTTCGTTAGGTTTTTTACCCTGAAATGTGCCACCAGGCAGTCAAATCAAACCACCCTATTTTCTTTCGAAATATCAGTCTTGCAAAGAACTATCCTTTTGAAAATTATAAACAAGTTGAGCCAACAAAATGAAAAGTAAGGAATACTCTGATTTTTTCCTCTTTCCTTGTAGCACATAAAACACCAACTGAACCAAAATTTCAGTATAATTTCAATGCTTTTTATGTATCAAAACAGAAACATTCTACTAAACACAAATGCATAAATTACATAAATACTCCCTTTATCATCACTGTTTGTCTTTGGAAGTACAGAAATCCCTAGACTTGGCAAATAGGAGACTGGTACTCAGCATTCCTGTCACTCAAACATTACCTGATCACATGACTATGGCAATTTACCTACATTGAGTTGTCCTTATTTATGTAACTTGTTTTTCATGCTATGGATGGATTGCATCTTCTACTTATTCTTCTCATACTTATCAATGAGATTCTTTTATTTTTTTAATAAATTTGTGGGTTTTCTCTATTTGGGAAAAAAAAGAAATCTTCAACAAAGACACATTTATCAAGCAGAATTTGAATTCTATCCCATAGACATATATTTCCCACTTGACACTGTCATTTTGTCTTCACCTCAAGATACATTTCAGTAGATATTTCTGCAGCTGCAATACAGGTAAAAGGCAACAATAAGCTTTGTTTTCATTAAAGTTCTGCAGTTTGTGAGAGGGGGCATTCATTTTGAACAGAGGAGGAAGCATTTCTCAGCAACTAATAATGGTAGCTCACAAGTCTGATTATGTCAGTACTGGCTCCTAGAAAAGACCAACTGATTTAATTGATCTTGTAACATTTAAAGGCTCTTCACTTCAAGCGTATTTTATTGCTGCCTGGCTACAATTATGTTGACCAGAAGTGAGGCTGGCTCTGGGGTTCAGAACTCAGAGGAAAATCAGTTCAGCATGTAACCACTTCACTCCTAATGGCAGAAGTTGCATGGGAAATTAATTTTCAGGATCACATTAAGTCAGACTGCAGAACTATTGTGGGATTCACTTGGATAAAATTGCTCTAGCTGCTGGAAAGATGAGTGTCAGTAATGATATTTATTAAACAAAATGAGTAACGTTTGGAAGCCATGGAAACCAGAGAACTAAAATTGGGTACATGCACTAAGTGCAAGAGGTCACCAAGAGCTTTTAAGACAATCAAAGGACTTCAAGTACAATTGTAGAGTAGATAAATTCCTAAGCATTTTTATCCACCCTCTATCTCATAGAAGATAGTAAAATTAACAGAAAATACAAGAATGTATAATCAAGGAAATGAATGTCCAGCCCTGCTGTAGAAGAATATTTTCATCCTTTGAATATCAGCCTCAGTTAAGTTTCCATTCTTCTTTATGATTCAAAGACCAATTCATTACCTAGATAGACTGCAATACAGGAAAAAAAAAGAAAGGTGGGGGGGGGCAGGAAAATATCTTAGCTAGAATTAAAATTTGTGAAAAATGCATAGAAAGCTGTAAAGATGTAGTCCATAAAGGTGTTAACCATATATGTAAAACAGAATATATTTGACAGAAATTAAATTATAAAAGATAAGAGATTAAAAAACCTTTAAAGACATATGGCTCTGAATGACAGCGGGGGTTATTTTGTTTTTCTCTGGAAGACTACTATACTCTAAATCTTCCAAAATATCACATCCATGTTTACCTTTATAACTATTATTAGTTCAGTTGAGTAGTGGAACTATTTACACTGTGCAAAGTTAAAATTTTAAGACTACAAATGAGAGAGGTAGAAGAGGGAAGAGACACAAAAAAGCCCAATAGTTTTGTTTTCTAAAAGGCCAACTGAGACCACTGCTTTTGAAATGCATTAAAATATTTTTATTTTGAATTTTGCTTAAGTAATTATTTAATAAAAGAAAAAATATGCTAGATCACTATAGTTAGCATAAAAATTCTAAAATACACTTCCCATCTCTTGTACAATGCAAAAGAAATAAATGAAAAATGCATTCACGCAGCTTCTTTTTTTTTTAAAGCAACGGTCCAGTTGTTCAGAATATCTTAACTTGGAAATGAGATCTCAGCTCTTTCACAGAGCATTTTGCATTGCTTTATGGGCGATGCAGCACTTACTACACTCAAACTAGTGTTTCATCAGTAATATTATCTGTAGGAATAATGGTGTCAGGTACTTTTCCTTAAAAATATGTGTTTAAATGCAACAGATACAGCTAAAAAAATAGGGATTTTAAAGATTTTAAAAAGCAATTAGTCTATCAGATTTACTCTATAGCAAAAGAGCAAAAAAGATAATGTTACTTCCAGAAAAAGCACTCAAATTTAAAACACCATCTTATTGTGTTTCATTTGAAGCCATATTACAGCATAAGGAACAAATACAGTGAGAGTTAATCAAGCATACCTAGTATCTAATGCGGCTGACAGCTCTCTAAGATAATACAAGTGGTTCATTTTACCCATTAGTGGGAACATCATAAGAGTGAAAATGTCCTTTAATACTCAACTTCCATAAATAGGCCATCTGTTTCCATTAGGTCAATATGAAGATGTACTGAAATAAAGCCAGACTCCCATATTTGTTACCAGGAACATCCTTTACCATACCTAGAATTACTTAGTTCACCTTTAAAAGCTCAGAGCCACAGATGCCATTTATGTCGCATATTCCCTGTTCTGGAACACCTGCATTGTGCAACATATCCATACATTACTGCACTGTAAACACTACTGTTCTAAATTGATGCAGATATTTTTGTATATGTGAGCATGCTGCTAGGGAAGAGAGCAGCACCTTCAACCGAGATATCCAATACCCAGTGGGGGAAAAAATAAACAAACAAAAAGGACATTCTGATTGACACGATCACATTTCTCTCAACTGCTCACCTCCAGCATTTTCTCCCAGCTCCTAAAAGCCTTTTTCTTATTTGAATAGGGGGAAGTTGATAAGACGCTTCTCCTCCCTTCCATGTTTTTCACACGATGGCAACATTAAGGTAATATCATTCAGAGAAGGCACCAGTCCCATTCCAGATCTTGCAATGAGAATTGGATGGATCTATTTCCACTGTACAGAGATGACTGTGCACCCGTGGTGCCAGAGATTCACAGCGTTGTATCTTCTTGGTTCTCACCAGTGAATGTTCCAAGGAACATTACGAAGAGATCTGTTTGTATTATCAAGTGTCTTCTTGCACCCTGAAAACACAGGCTGATTAAAGAACAATAGATGTAAAAGCATCTTAATATAAAAGAAGAAATCCCTTATGTACTGTTTAACTCTCTACCTGAAGTAATTTTTAAAAGTTTTCTCTTCTTTTTAAATTGTTACAGGATCTGAACAAGTGTTCTTTTCATTGTAGTGGTGGGGTTTATTTTTCCTGCAAATATTTTATAATTACTTTGTGATCAGAAAAAAAAGAAAACTTTAAGTCAAAATGGTAGAACACTTTCCATGATTAGTGATGAACTAATTATATAAAAGATACATCACCAACTGTTTTCACTATCCTAATCAGGTAAGGGGGTTATGATTATTTTTCATTTATGTCTTAATGTTATGTCTTTAAGGAGTCTGAGAGGTCCACTTAAAAATTGTTTTCTGTAAAGACTGGATCATGGCAAGATACGTAGAGAAACTGATATACATATATATATATGTATACCTTATATCTATATATGTGTACATATGTGTGTATATGTGTGTATATACATATATAAAGCCAAAAATTGTGCTTGTAAAGGGTAGGACTGAAGACAGAAAAGATTAGGTGTGTATGTCAAGAACTGAGGAAGTAAAAATTTATGTCTCTTCACTATAAGGGAAGAGGTATTCATTAACAAAATCCTTTTTCCCTGAGGGAAGAGGATCCTCATGAAGTAATGCAAAAAGTAACTAATTTTGTCATTTGCTGTAGACAAAAGCCACCAGTATGTCCTCCAATATCCTTTTCCACTAGCCAAGCTGCAAAGGCTTAATCTGATTCATTCTGTGGTAACTTTCCAGACTGGCATCTGTCTCTGTGACAATGATGCCTGATTATTGTCACTCCCTACTCTCAAGCTTGCAGCTTGTTCAGAGTGCTGCAACATGATTATTAAGTGGTTTAGGCAAATCTGATGCTAATGCCTGCATCCTTTGCTTTTACGACTATTTGTTTGAAGATTAGCCTAGATGTGTTAGTATATAATCAAAGTCCATGCTGAAGCACTCTGTTAAAAATGTGCTGTGAAGAATAGGGAGTAGTTTGTCTTTCTTTCCACCTGTAAAATAGACAAATTCCTTTTTTTTTTTCTGATCTTTTTTTCTCCACACCCGGGCTTCCTTCTTGAACCCTTTTGGATGAGGCAGCCCTTAGATACAGCATGCAGGTTTAAACATTGTCTGACAGGAAGCAGCTGAAGTAATTATTATACATGCCTTCCAATTTATATTTCAATATGAAACTGATAAACTTCATGGGGCAGCTCTTCAGCTGATGCAAGTCATCATAGCATCTTTAGCTTCAATGAACCTTTTTAATTTTACAGTAGAGAAGATGGCTCTTTTGCTGTTTACCATATTTAGAACTGCTATTCAGCAACTCAAGTACTGCTTTTGAAGCTCTGATTGAAATTACTGCTCATTACAGCCTCTGCTATTTTTTTAAATACAATCATCCACATAAAATGCACAAACATTTTATCTCTTCTAATATTATTTCATTTTAAGTTTTTTCTCCTGCAGGATTGCATATGATTTGATTAATCTCATTCCACATTTTAGTTATTTGCTTGGCCAATTCTCTTTAAAATTCTCCATATCACAGTGCAGTATTCTCCATATTTTTTAGGAGCCTCTGCCTCTTTTTCATTCCTGTCATTTTTAACCTTAGGAAGATCAATTCAGAAATATTGAATTATCCCATCTACTTTTAAGATAAAATTGATATTTTCTCTAGATTGCTGTCATTTAGAGAGAGCACTGTCTCTACTAACTTTGCCAGCTGCAGTTTAGATGTCCAGTCTAATTAAGTCATCCAACTCCGCCTGTCACCAGTGGAAGGAGGTAACTTGAAAGTTGACATAAATCATATTTCAGGGCCATCCACCCCCCTCCACTGATTATACAGGACAAAGAGATCTAGGCAAAGGCACCATTTCAAAAACCATCAAGGGAATGCTAGGGAAAGGGGTGAATTCTCCACCATTCAGCAGTGACTCCAGCAGTGCACTGGTCAGTGTATTTAATTAGGAGGTTTTTGTTCTCACCTGTCCAAAACCACTCAGCTTAAGTACTCCATTTTGGACTGAAGACCATTGCTATAAATTGTTGGAGGTGATGCACACTGCCTCATTTAACAGCCCTAATCTCTCTGTCGCTGAGTCATTATCATTTTTGTTAGCCCAGCCCTAGGGAGTACAGAAGTGTGAGAAGCAAAATAAAAGAACTTCTTCTGAGCAGATTTTGACCCTTATCACCGTGCTCTGCTAGCTCCAGCTGCCTCAAGGAGCAACTGACAATAAGTCTGTGTCATCTGTCGCAGCTGCTGTACCCACTGTGACAAGGGAAGAGCCCAATATGACATTTTGTGAATTAAACATGCTTCTAAACTGAGGCCACATGGTTAATTCCCACTAAAAGGACAGGCAAAAGAGTCAATCCACTTCAGTCATCAGGGTGTAGGAAATCACACTGAAGCAGGCACTGGTACTACCTAAGCCCCTTGTCCAGAGGGCAACTCCCCAAATTCTCATCCTCATGGCTGCTAAAGCTGACTGACTTGGATTTTGGGAGCCAAGTGTGCACTGATACACAAGCTTTTATCTTCATGACAGTTAATAACTATTAACCATTGTATAATTCATGGAACAAGAAACATCATTTGTACAACATTTGGCCAAATTAAATTATTTTTATTTTATACTATGTTGCAGTAGCCGACTATGTCTTCATGCACAGAAGCCAAATTCCTCTGATTTTAAAATTTTCCTTTTTAGTAAGATTGATGACTCTGCATGCAACTAGACCCACAGACAAAATTCAACTCAACTCTCCATAACAAACAACTTTCAGTTCGAATGTATTCTTAAGAAAATTAATTCAGTGGGTGCTCGCAAAGTCAACCTGTTGGTTAGTAGCAGAATTTTTCCAACATTATTTTTTAGATGCTTTCAGATTGGCTTTATCCAGTGCAAAATATTTGTGCCAAAAGAGTGCAGATTTTGACAGACAGTAGAAACCTGTGATACAATAGACATTATAATTCTAATAAATTTTTCTTTTTCAAAGCAAGCAAAATCACTAATTTCTTTTTGACAACTGAAAAAATGACTACACAAAAAGAACTCCAGAGTATACTAGCTCAAGGCCTCACCTCACTTAATAACAACTCAACAACATTACCTTAGAATGGGCTCATAACTGTCAATTTAATTAATTTTCTCTCTCTTTTCTAGAGCACTATATTTATCAAGTTGGAGGAAGAAAATACAGCTGAATTAATTCATGTAGAAGGCACAGGGAAGGCAGAAGGCCTTGGTAGGAAAGATAAAACTTCAGGACACATCTTGGCCTAGTTGTTTAATCTGCTACTTGATTCTGGACATAAATAATCTTAAATCTTGACATGCTTAATTTCAATAATTTGATGTAATCCATTCTGTACTTCTCATTTTCAATAAAGATAAGTATGGAAAATACAAGATGGGTAACTGTTAAATGAAATAATTAAATTCTACAAATGCAATTTGTCCTAATGATACCAGCTGCCTCACCCTTGTGTAGCAATCTCTTCTTAGATAACCACCACACATTTAATCTCCTATGGTCATAGACACAGCTTTTTGACAAAAAAAGAGAAAAGTTCAATCAATTTTTCATGTAATTAATTAACAAAACACTTGCACATATCAAGCAGAATAGAAGCTCCTAGTCCTGAAAAGACATTTATCCTACTTACCATAAATCCTGCTTATCTTGTCATGGTATGGTAGGAATTATTCCTACCCCTCAGGGTGGGCTGAATTTGCCATGACAAGGTACAAAGTTTGTATCAATCACACAACAAACTCCATACTGTGCATTTTAGCATCAAGGCTTCAGTATTTTAGGGTGTCAGATAGTTAGGCATTACTCTTTTTAAACATGCAGCACAAGCACTTCTGGTCTTAAGAGTTTTTCATCCAGATGGAACATGTAAAGTAAAGCCAGGACTGGTGCACTGTGGAAAAATTTGGCTTTGCCATAAACTCTAGCTTTAGACAGCAAATTATGAGATGACAGCTCTCTAAACCTCCAATGAAAAGACTCCTTTTTTTACAGACACCTTTAAGATACTTCCTAGTCTTGCTTGCATCAAAGATATCAGACAGGTGACTTTTTATCTCCCAAGAAGGCAGGAACTTTCTAATTTATCTTCTCTCGCTTCTGTTCCAAGAAACAGAAACCCCAGGACACAACACTTTCTCAAAAAAAAAGAGAAAGGAGGCAATTTGAACCTACAGTCCAATTCCTAGCTGTCCTTGCTCTCAGTCGTAAGAGTTACTTAGCTATGTATCTGAACCCCAGTTCAGCAGTATCTGGGCAGGTACTGGAACAATAAGGTGACTCAGAGACCCTCAAGCTGGTCTTCAGCCAACAGACCTTGCAATGAACACAGTTTCATAATCTCATGAAATACAATACTTTCAATTATTTTGTGTGTTCTGTGTCTGAAGAGTCAGATTCAGAATGAATATGAAGGAAATAGTGCCACCTGCTGTGATACCAGTAATATTCCCTCCAGTATGCAAGTCAGGGAAAACTCCAGAAGCTGAAATGCAAACAGGATGAATTGCTCAATAGTTAACAATAATTAAATCACAAAGGAAGTTATTGCTTGCAGATGTCATTATTGTGCAGGATTTTTTTTTTTAATTGAGTTAAAGTGGTTTTTTTAAAATTACATTTTCATTGAGATATTCGACATGGCCCTGTTCTCCATCACATTGAAGTACAATTGTCTTTGTTATTCTACTTTGCTAGCTTCAGCAGACACTGAAACTAAACTCTTTCTGATGTGTCATCTATGTAGTGTGGCATACAATATGCATGTCCCTATGTTTTGATTCCTCTTTAATTTTCGGCTGTCACAAAGCCAATGTATGCATTTAGAGATTTTTCTTCTACACTACAAGTTCTCTCTTCTTGACAGAAAATTGATTTTTCTCATCCTGATCCATGAGCCAAAATAAAACTGCTGCCCTATTACTCAAGATCTTACAATACAATCAACTACAGGTTTAAAGCATGTCATTAGAGACAGAGCCATTAGAATAACTATAAGCAGTCTGAAGAAGTTTCTTTATTATAGAATTAAACAGCCCCTAGTTTTCTGCTGATAACAAGATACAGACACCCATTCTTTGCTGCATTTACCGTACAGAGTACAAAGGATAAAACCCCCTTTTGAACTTTGGAAATAATATTCGGAAATATATCCTACTATAACTGGTAGTTATTATGCCATTATCCATCTTGAAACAAGATGGAAACTTACATTTATTTCTGCATTCACTTATTTTGAAGATACTTTTAAGTGGAATAATTTAAAATTACTGCTTTTGTGGTGAGATTTTACCCTAAGTTTACAGAGACAAATGCTGTTCTGACCATATCACCCCATCATCATGACCTGTGAGCTGTGACTTTACAGAAGACATATGGTGTTTTACACAGAGTCGGCTGATGCCTTCGATAATGTTGCAGGAGAAGTGTCCACATCACATATCTACAAACTAGACCTATTCTTTTATTGAGCTGTCTCTAGGAAACTATTCCAAGACACAAGTCCATTACTGTTGAGCTCTCTTCCTCTGCAAGTAGACACACAACTCAGATTTGTAAGACACATATATGTGGTGCTGCATGGTGACGTACAACCTGGTCTACCTATGCTACAGTGTTCAAGGATGCTGGGGGCTTTAGCTCTGAAATCTATTTCTATCAAAGACAAACTTGTAAGGATTGCTTCTTCTGATACTGTTTTCTGGAAATGATTGTGTGTGAAACACATTTTCGCTAACAATATCAGGTGTTTCATGTCATGATGTTAAGGCTTTTACTTCTTTTTTAAATGTAAATTTTATATAGTGAGCCAGAAAAATTATCAAGGCCTCACTTGCTGAGGCAAAGGAACATTTTATGTTCCTCCTGTAACTCACAGCTGACTTAAAATTAATTTCAGCATCCACTACAGATAAAAAAATTAAAGTGACAGATTTAATGTTAGTACTGTAACTTCTACCAGTCAAAGGTAACAAGCGAGAAGGAATTATGAAATTCTCAGGTTTTCCTTGACTCCAGGCATTTATGGGAGTTTAATTTGTGTTATTGTTCCATTTTTCTAAAATACCACAAACCAGAAATTGCACATGTAAATCATACTGTGTGTATCTATATATGCAGAATTACCATATATACATAATCAGAACTTGATGATTTGAAGTTCTGCCGAAGACTTTGTGATTAAATGTAAGGTATTTCCTACAAAGTTTAAGTTTCAGAAAGATTAAGTTTCATACAACCAAGACCTGCATAACTGACACATAAATATCCCAGTGAAATGTCCTAACATAAATCAACAAGCAAACCAGGTTCTATTTTCAAACTTGGGTGCTTCAAAAAACAATGAAAACTTGATAAGCATTCATGGTTGAATTTTTTGTTCATTTTGTTTCAATGATCTGAGACGTTCTGATTTGAAGGTTTTGGCTTTTATTTTTCCTTTTCTGACTATGAAGATGACTTCCATGTATAAGTGCTAATGAAGCAGCTCTGAAGCTGATAATATACATTAATATTTTAGAGTTTCTACAGTGTCTGTAGAAACACCAACCCAGTTCGTGTAATTTAAAGTTGAAAGTTCATTTAATTTAAAGTTCACATAATTTAAAAGGATGCTTTGTAAAAGTCAGTTTCAGGTTTCAAAGGCAAAGTACCCACTAACTTAGTTGTTTCTAGGAAGCTAGAAAGGTACTTCTTTCTACCATTTCCAGACAAAGGCATTCCGTCTAATCACACACAGAGACACAGAACTTCCATCTGACTTTACAGCCTGCTCTGATCCACACATTCATCAGCACAGGCTTTACCTCACCTACCTTTAGATAGGCTGATGCCTTCATGTGAGCTGCATACTGAAGTCTCTCTTTAGCGTCAATAGAAAGAATTAAAGGTTCTTCAGGACATGATTAACCAACTAAAGCAGCTGACTGAAATAGCTCAGATAAACCACAGCCTAAAAATATCTTTTTCTTCTCTCTGGTGGGCAACTACTTCAGTTGTAGATACCTATTGGTTTGGTGTCTATGTTTGATCAGGCTAATTCCTCCTGTAACAGCAATTAGTGTTTGACCTTTAGGTATGGTGCCTTTTGGTGCACTATGTAATTGCAAAGGATGTTGCTGCAACTTCCTTTTAATAAGGCAATAAGACTATTCTTAATTACTATGGGTGCCAAGTGTCTTTTCTGAGGAAGAGAATTGGCTAGGATTCAATGGAGAACAGAAGCAGAGTGATAGAAAAAGTTTAGAGAGATTGGAGAGATATGAACCTCATCTGGGCATAAAGTCAAACAGCAGTAAAGACTATTTTAATCGCTTGTCTTGGCTGATGGACATCCAGATGAAACCATGAAGACTAAAAGGGCATGCCCTTTCTTAAATGATCTGTAAAGCCATTACTGTCTTCTCAGGCATATATGTCTTACAGGACCTTTTAAAGCACAACCTGTGTCAGATGTCACTCAAGCTGGATCCTTCTAGATGTACAAGAGAAAGTATTCTTGGCAGTGTGTTCTCAGGAAAGTCTCTTTAATCTGAAATAGTCCAAAACTAATGTCCTTGAGGGCATGCTGCAAGACATATCTTTTTCAGAGAGCTGCTGAAGCGGCAAACTTGAGTAAGGAGTGATGTATAGTGAAAATGAAGAAACTTTCATCTTCATTATTTATCTCCTAAATGGTGATTGAATATTATGAGATGTAGTAGATTTCCATTCATTTCAACACACTGATTGGTTCTCTTTAAAAAAAAAAAAAGAAAAAAACTTATCAAGGAGATCTAATGTGTAAAATGAAAGTCTTTTGTCACTTTTCAATTTAAAATCAACGGCAAATTGGAACCTTTCTGAAAGACTATGGCTGAATGAAGTGTTGGCACAGGGAAACAAATTATATACCTCTAACATGACAAGAATGACTAGAACATTATACAGCCTAACCTGGCAAACAGTTATTTTTACTTTCCAACTAATTTTCTCTATTCTACCTGTCTTTTGATCCTAGAAATACTCACAAATATGCTTAACCACTTAAAGACTCTTCCTAAGCTCTAAAGCTGTGTTTATTTTACTAAACTGAGAAACATTCCAAAGTTCCTCTGAGCAAGGGAACAATTTAGCCCTGCTCAAGCTCCATAATGAAGCACTATCTTCTCCATGCACAGACTTGCACATGTACACGTGGAGTGGGTGCCACAGGAAGAAAGTTTGCATAATCACTAAGCACTCTTCCCATGTGCTGAGGACATGAGGGCACCCAGCAGCTGAGAGTAGACTCAGCCTACAGCTGTTTGTGTGACCAGAGTTAAGCACATACATTTTCAGTGTGAACTGAACTGGAGGTTTAGTTTGTGACCACTAGGCTGTCATAATCTGTACAGCCATTAAAATCTTCTGCAATTTTTACCACAAGGCAAATTTTTCATGGGGATCACAATTTCCTTTCTACTGGTAGAGTTAAAGCCTAACATATTATGAGCTACTGTAAATGAATCATAGCACAACTTTCAACCATGGATACCAAAAAGTATTTCTTTAGAAAGTTCACTTTTACTTTTCCTAAAAAGATCTTCCCAGAGGGTTTGAACAGGGCTTTGGAAAAGTACTCTTATTAAGAAGAAAATTAAAGAAATTAGACAGAAGAGTTATCATGATAACATGCTACATTTTTAAGATGATGCCGTCTAAAAAAAAGTGTATCTGCATGTAGGTCTTAATCATGGTTTTCCATTTCATTCAGTTAATATTTTTTGAAAATTAATTTTTCTTAAAAAAATTAATTTTTAGAGTCAAAATAGTGGTTTAAGTATTATGTGCTAATTATTCTTTCTTTTTCTTTCTTTCTTTCTTTCTTTTTTTCTTTATTTCTTTCTTTCTTTTCTCTTTCTTTCTTTCTTTCTTTCTTTCTTTCTTTCTTTCTTTTCTTTCTTTCTTTCTTTCTTTCTTTTCTTTCTTTCTTTCTCTCTCTCTCTCTCTCTCTCTCCACCTGCAAAAGAAAGTAACTCATTCGGGTAGGATTTCCTGTCACTGTGATCCTGTGGTGTCTCTTTCTGACAGCGTAGTGAGGCATCAGGCTGACTGAACCATCTGTACAATTAATCTGTGGGTCCACAGATTCCTGTACCTGCTGCCTTAAACGTCATGCACATGGGCCTGGAGGAAGGCAACAAAAGAGGAGAAACAGGTAAGGCAGAGACAAATAGAAAATATTTGAATACTAAATTTATATTAGTAGTTAGTATAAAATTGTTAACTCCAAATGGCATAATTTCACCCCCAATAAAAACACTGGGAAGGGAGTGTTTGTGTGTGTGAGTGATTGTTTTGTTGCTACAGCTTTTTGTTGCTAAGAATTTATCTGGAGCTTCACTTGGACCCATTTCTACAAAGACACCATTGTAAAGTATAGAGAGATTTATTCAAAAATACCAAGAATATTCAAGTTAACTGTTTCAAAATAACACCTTAATGGAGAAAAAAAAAAAAAATGTCTTTCTTTAAAATTGCAAAACTGCTGAGCTATTTTTGCTGGAATTTTCCAAAATTATTCATCTTAAACTAGACATCTGTCATGGGACATATCAGTTTGAACAGTTTAAATATGGCAATTATAGGCAATTCAAAGCATGGTCTTAAAGGTAAACATTTTAGTCAACCTTAGCTAAAAGCATTTATTGGAATTAAAATAATATGAATCAGTAAAAAAATTCTTGTAGTGTATAGGTGAACAGACCTGTATGGTTTCCTCAAGGCCTATCCATGTGTACATAATTATGAGTGCATGTTAGGAAACTGCCTTTGAAAAAAAATCTTTAAGCAAAGGCTGAAAAAGAAAACGAAAAAGCAACCATCAAACAGTCAAAGTTGTCATTTTTTAGATCACAGATTATCTGTGCCTTCTAAATTTATTTTCAGAGTTCAAAAAACATCATTGACTAATTATCTGCCAAATGCAGCACTGTTGTTTGAATAGCACACATCTGAGTTGAAAAACATTTTTATTTCCCTAACGCCTTCTCTAAACATTTTTTTGGTGCCATTTTGTAATACACTACATAAAATCTCCTGGGTGCAATGAGAAGAAAAGAATTTTCCATTTATCTTGGGAGTCAAAGGCATTTCAAACATTAAGACAGGAATACTGTGGGCTGGTTTTCAATGGAGAGAATTCATCTCTGAGTTTTTAGTAATTGAAAAAAACTAGGAGTAATGCTTTGGAATCATTAATGCACAGTTCAAGGCTGTCTGAATCCTTTTCATTGAGGTATTTATCTCTTTATTGGGGCACAGAGATACCTTCTGGACATTTAGGTCAGTCTCAGTGAGCACTTCAGTTGGCAAGGAGTAACTTCAGCTGGCAAGGAGTAACATTCACTTCATTAATGTTATGCCTATTTTCATAAGCAAAATGAAAATAAAGTTATAAACTGAAAAGATTTGCAGCACTCCTCAATTCTGCTCTGTCCCCTCCTGTCACATTAATCACAAATTTAGCTGTGCTTTGGAAACTTCTAGATCTTTTCTGAAATGATTAACCAACACATGTCACCTTCTACCCACATTAACTTCGTGCTTATTAGAAAAATATGAAGCTACTCAACAGCTGATGCTTATTTTGATAGCCAGTTCTTGTAGACTGGAAATGTCTATGTTTGTGAGATGCAGAAGACTTTTTTGGAATGCCAGAGATAATCTGTCAATTTGTGATCTACAGCTCTTTAGCAGAAGCTGGTTACTTGTATTATGCAGGTAATCTCTTCACAAAATATTGAAGCAATCTTCAAGACAGACTAAACAGCCACAGCAGAGCTATGATCTTAAGCAGATCATAAGATTTTTAAGATTGTTGAGTAACAATACTCAAATAATGACTGACTCTTCCATCTGTGAGGTCTCTAAGCAAAAATTAGTCTTTTTCTTTTTCTTTTTCTTTCTTTTTCTTTTTCTTTTTCTTTTTCTTTTTCTTTTTCTTTTTCTTTTTCTTTTTCTTTTTCTTTTTCTTTTTCTTTTTCTTTCTTTTTCTTTTTCTTTTTCTTTTTCTATTTTACACTGGAATATGAAGAAAGGCTATGAAAAGTGAGTTTTGTTGTTTTGGCTTGAATTGGTTTTACCAGGTAGACATTCACGAAATAAAAATCTAAATGTCTCTCACAAATTCTCAGCACTTTTTCTCAGCTGGTATTAAGGCTCTTGAACTGAAAGAAATAGGATGACTGCTTCTCCCAATTTAAAAAGTGGAAACATCAACAGAAAAAGCTATTTACCAGGGCTATAGTGAACCAGCTACTATACCGTGTAGGAAATGAATTTTAATTTTCACAAAATTGCTTAGTAGGTTGGTTTGCTCAGCCAAGCAATTCTTCTGGTTAATAGCTTTTCAGGAGATTTTGCCATTACAGATATATTGGAGTTCATATTCTGCAGTAATATCACAAGTGGTTCTTAATTCAAGACCTGGCTAAAGCAATTTTGGTACAGATGTAACTTTTGCATCATTTTTTCAGTGATTATGGTGTTAGGTGGAACCCTTAAGATTTGAAGTGGATCCAAAATAGTTGAGATACAATTCCACAAGAAAAGTCGTTAGGCATTTTCCATCTTAATCCATTGATATTTAAATATTTCATGGCACCCTTTACATTATGAAGTAGTGTATTATATTTTCAAGGTGCTATTAAATCATCTGTGAAACCTCCTCATGGAAAGCTTTGCAGAATCTCAACTACTGAAAACTACAAAATAATTGTTGTGCCAAACTTTAATCTTTATATGAATATGAGGGGAAATGATTGATTATTAAATATTTTTAGACAGCAGCATATCTGAAGAACTTTCATACTGGCATCTGGATTTTCAATGTTAATTTCCTAGACTTTTCTTAATAATTTTATAAGCAGAGGGGGAAATTTCCTCTCTCTCAGGGATACAATTCTATAATCACAGACTGTGCATTTACTTCCATCTTCAAATGCCCTTTTGGGTTTATATTCAGATTTCATCTCTTCCTAAAGTAGACACCTAATGTGGGTCAGAAGAATGTTAAATGTGCCTACGGTGACTAGCTCATATGTGGATTTCTCTGTTATAGGTGTCTAAAGTCAGATGAGACAAACACACCTCTGAAAGAGGCTTACTAGATTCTCATATCCTATCAAGAGGAAGCAATTTTTCCTGTAATTTGCTGCTGCATAAAGAATTACGGGATTCATTCTTCTGACCATAGTGATACAACAGAGTAAATATATATATATATATATATGTAATACTAAGCATAACACCATATGTTGGTTTTCCACAGTAAACTTAAAGCATCAAAGATATTTCCATTTTATGTGCTTAATTAGGGCCATCTTTTTTTTTTTTTTCTTTCAGCTGCTTTCTATGGACAGTGATGTCAATAGCAGTTTAAAATATACGGTTTGTTTAAGCAAGTGATGACACCCGCATTTCATAGGAACTCAAGGTAAACAGAAATCTGTTCCAGAAAAACAGCCTTTAAAACCAGCACAAACTGACAAAACTTTGGTTGCATTTTCTAAAACTTTTAATCTGTCTTCAGTTTTTTTCCAGCTCCTTGTAAACCACCCTATAATTACAAATAGCTTTGATGTCAGGTATTTTCTGTTCATACATTACTTCATAAATTTGCTGATCTGGGTTCATTTGGGATATTAATGCCTATTTTCTTTCCACATATAAGAAACTAGTGGACTTTTGTCTTATCAGTTCATTTAATATTATTTGCTTCAAAAGAATAGGCATGGCTTTTTCAATATTATTATATTTTGAATACTATCCACCTTTTATAAAATATTTTCCTTATATGCTGTTATTTTCACTTGTAAAAAGTCTCAAGCACTGGTTTTTCATTTCAGTAGCACTGTAAAATCTCAGTCAATCTGTTTGCATGAATTATTGTTTACCAAGGGAACAGAAAATCAGTCACTTACTAACTCCTGAAATCACGCAGGTTATGTAATACAGTTTTATTTTAACTAAGAGATGTAGAGCGTTTCAAGACACAGATGCCCTAACAAAAATATCTCTAAACTTTTGCAAGGTTTTTCAATTTCCCCAGTGGTCATTACAATAACCTTGCCTGACTTTAGGGACTGCCCTTCAAATCAGGTTTCAATTTTTCTGCCAGTGCAATGGTAATAACAATGCCTTCTTTCCTCTAATAAAATGTTAAAAGTCAGTCAAGAAACAATAACCAACAGCAATAAATTACTGGCAAAAGTAATAGCAGTCTTCCACATATATTGCTGTAAAAACTCAAAATGAGAGAATTTTTTTTCACTGCTAAAATAATTTTCCAGAAGTCTTAATTTGAAAATTTCAAAATGTTTTGTTCCAAGCTGGCAAGAAGTTTTCTCCTCCAGAATTGCTGTAACACCTGCTAGGAACTGTTATTCAGCTATCTTGCCTATTGCCCTCCATGGCACTGGATTTGGAACTAGATAATCTTTAATGTCCCTTCCAACCCAGGACACCATTCTATGATTCTATGATTCAATTATTCTGTGATTCTATGATTCTATGATTCTATTTAATGATGTCCTTCTCAGGAAAATTTTCTTGGCCAGAATTACATTTCCATGGACAATTTGCTCATAATTCATCCCAAAAAATCAACCTAAAATTTCTCAGATATATGTATAGTGAAAGGTCTCCAGTTCATTAGCAGAGGCAACTACAAACAACCTCTTCATCTCCCCCTAAAAAGTGTGAGGTCTACCAGTCAGTATTGCTCCCCAAGGAGCAGCCTGGAAGGAAGAATTCCATTCTTCCTCCAATTTATACTGAAAAAGTCTGTTTAGGAAATTATATTTTTTATAACCTTACCCTCATTTATTTTGGCACCTTTGAGTCTAAGTCAATAAAAGGGCTATCAAAAGTGTGTAACAAAAATTGTCGTCAGAATTCCCTGACTCAATTCCCAGTTTACACAATCATAGCTCTGAGAGCTTTTAAAATGTTAGGTACTTTGGGAGATTTAAGCAGGAGGATATCTTGCAGTCCCGAGTATCTTCATTGTGATTGAAACTGATTATTTCTGTTGTGTTTTGCCTTAGCAGAAGTTTGGCCTTTTCAGAGCTTTCCTAAAGAAAGTCTCCTCTTTCTCTTAAGTGATCCTCAGAGAGGCCTTTTTGTGTATCTAAAGGGAAACAGCTAAACAGACAGTCATATATCCCAACTTTGGGCATCTAACTTAGGTGTCTAAGGACATCAGCTCATCTGTTTCATTTAGAGTAATTTAAAAGCTGTCAGTGTAAATCAGCCATTATATCAGCTGGTGGGGAAGAAATTCTGAAGTGACACATCTAAAACCGTCTGAAACATTTATCTTAAAGAGGGGTGTAACCAGCCTAGACTGAGGCCAGCTGGATTGTACCTAAAATTAGGTGCTTAACTGCTTCAGTTCAAGCATTCTGAGTCATACTCTGAATCACCCTGTACATCACAGTCTATACAGATTAAAAAACCTTAAAATTAAATGTTCAGCTTTTAAATACTTGGAGTCATCGCAAATATATCAACATCTGAGTAATCTTGTGTAGGTGGCATTTATTCACTTTCCCACAGAGGCCATGGCTTTGATGGCATCACCAAGGAAGTGGGAGCAGAGGAAATGAGGTGCTTCATCACATTTATTTGAGTCCCCAGTAGATTTGCACCTTCCAAACAAAGGACATCTGAGAGGAGGATTCAGCCTGAGAGTGGAACCTGTGACGCCAGGGCTGCAGTATAATCCACAGAAGTGCGCATGAGTAGCTGTAGGGATTCACTGTGAGTGCTCAGTCAGGCCATGCAGGCACTGACATTCATGTT
>VZTI01002511.1:220887-354311 GCA_013397865.1 Struthidea cinerea
TATATATATATATATGTATATTCAGTATTGTTGGCTTCACTTTGTCATTTCATAAAGCATAATTTTTGGCCGTTATTCACATATACAACAAAGAATCAAAACTTCTTTCAACATCTGAAATACTTACTTAGTGAGGTTTCCCAAATTGGAACAACTGGGAAAAAAAGAATCAAATTCAAATAAATCACTATGGAAACAAAGACTATTTAGATAAGCCAAAGTTCATAAACATGGAAGCTGTTTGAAATATAGCCAGGTATTAATTTAAAAAAACCCCTGTAACAGTGAGTCAATTAAAATAAAAGATCAATACAATTTGAAGGCTAAATATGCATATGTGTGATTGCATGGCTGTATTAAATGTAATTGTTATTAATAAGTTAGATATTTTATAATAAATGCCACATGTAGTTAATTGCAAACAGAAATCATAGAACGTGGAATGATAATATTAAATTGACAATTCCATTAACCTCAGCAGGGCACTTACATGGGTGCACGGTCTGCTCAAGGGCAAGGGTGTATATACAGTCTTTTCTTATCTCCCATAGTACCACTTGAAGGAAAACTGGAAACTATTAGCAGTCTAACTGGGAGTAAAACAGTCGTCTTGTACACAGAAGTATAGAACTATTTAAAGAAAATAATGATTCTGTACTCACTAGGCATAAAACCAGATTTCAGATAAGGATTTTTGAACATTGTGAAACAATCACACATCTGTGTCTAGGACAGCGTTGAAGTTCCACATTTACTACAAAAGAAAGGTTAGAAAGACCGGGGTTAAATTCAGTGGTGTATCTTTCAGTTTCAGTTTAAATGTGTTTAGAAAATACTTCATTTTATGAACAATGAAGATCAAAGGTATCGAAGTGTTTTAGTGTACTAGGTCCTTTTTCACCCCTTGGGAGACTAACTTTCACTTCTGATTTATGGTACACATTAAATTAGCTTGGTAGTAGTCTCCATTAATTCCCTTGTCTATATATATGTCCGGATCCCAAAACCACTAAGTAATTTTGTGTGATTGGCAAGCTTTGCTCAGGAGAAACTCTGGTCAGGGAAAGTGCATTGCAGGTCACTACTGAACTAAACTAGCAGAGAAAAGCTCAGTGTTTGCCTGTACTTAGTGCAAGTCTAAGTGGAAAAAGTAATGACTGACCAGAATTCCGTGAATTCACCATAGAACTTTTGACAATAGCTCACTGTATTTTCCCTATTTTTAAAGTCTCTTGACATTCCAGTTAATTTCAGTAACTCATGCTGACATAATAAGAGCAAATTGCTTCAAGATACATTCATAAAAGCAATATACTTTTGCTCTCTTTTACGTTTTATTGCTTTTGATACTGGCATAAAGTATCCAAGTATCTGCTATTCATAAAACAAGTGCAGCTGATGTCACCTAGTGTCATAGTGAAATTGCTTTGTTATTTTTAACCATGATCATACCTATTGTATCTTTATTTTATCTGTAATCTTCCAAGGTCTATTTCATTTTCCAGTACAGGGAAAGTATGCGTTGTGGGTTTGTAAGTTTTCTCTTGCAGACTTATGGCAGAAATGGTTTGGCAGAGCAGAGTTTTCTATCTACCTTGCTTGGTAAGACAAGACAATTCAGGAGTAGTTTCTCTAGACTTAAATTTTCAAGTTCAACTAAATTTAAATATTTATTAGTCACTAGTTGCTATGGTTCAACCAGGTTTTGTGAACAGCATTTATTCTTAACTGAACAACCCCAGTGAAAAACAAGAACTTATACATACTAAAGAATTTGGCTTGGTTCTAGTACTGTGTGTGACTTCTTTTTCAGAAAAGGTTTGTCGATTTCAGGTGTTTGCCAGTGTAAAAAGTGCTAATCTTCACTTGACTGGCAAAGCTTTGCCGTCCTTCAAGTGGCTCTGCTAATCTTATTATGCAGGTGAAGGAGCCATTGCCAGACAAGCGGGATTTCAGAAAATCCGTATTTCAGCGCAGCAGCCTAAGCAGTGTGTTCAAAGCAGCTGCTGAGCATGGAGCCATCCTCATCACACAGTGCCATGGATAGACAAGCAGCCCTGCACAGTTTGAATGTCTTGCTCCTAATTGTTTGGCTTTAATCAGTCCTTGCCCTTGAGTATGTTTTGTCAATACAAAATATTGGGTTCTCTCCATAAAGAGTATTATTGAACATACTAAGCTTGCCTTGCAGTCAATTTACGAGAGAGAAAATGTCTCTCTTCTTCTGTTGGAAAGGGCAGAGAGAGGCAGCTAACTTATACAGAGTCACTGTCTGGTTTGGATACAGAGAATATGGCTGTAAGAGAGTCCCTGTCAAGTTCATCTCTTTAGGACTAGAACCAGAATGTCAGAAAGATCTGGTTTGGTCAATAGCTTGGGTTTTTTCACGAACAGGCACTATAGCAGGATGTGTAATAATGAAGTTAACACTTGCTTTACTCTCTTCACTTGAAATAGAGATTATTATTAAAGGATTGTACTGGGTGAAGATTTTAGTGAATACAGAATGTGAGAAATCTGAATTTGTAGGTGAGAAAGACCTTCTTTTTTTTTTTTTTTTTTTTTTTTTTTTTTTTTTTAAATTTGCTAAACAGTCAAAAGACTTCCAAAGGGCCACTCTATCTCAGTAATAGCAAGAAACTTTCCAGAGACCTGACTTATTTTTGGTAGCAAAAGCCTGCAGTCCTTTCCACCAGGGAGGGACTGTTTATCTAAAATCTCATTATTTTCCAATTTCTACCTGTTGGTACCTGGTTGCTATTGCATCTTTTCTTCTTTGGTGGACAGCAGCAACAACGAGAATATGATGCATACAAAGAAGCAGATGTGGTTGTGTCTCTGTGACCCATAAAAATAAATAGATAAGTTAAGAAATATGTTTCAATACTGAAAAAACAGATGGGAACTTAGTGTAATACCTGCTACCCCAGTATCATGAAGCATGCCTGCATTTTTTAAAAATATATTTACAGCTGGACTATGCTTGCCTACAGACAGAGCTTGGTCTGTCAACACCAGTAATAATGAACACAGACACAAGTTTATTTGGGGGCACAGCTGTTGAAATGCACATGCTGCCACTGGCATGCACTAGGTGTAGTGAAAAAGTTACATGAGCACGCGGAAGGAGGTCTGAAGGAAACCAGACCCACACAATGCGGTGACACAAAGGGAGAAACACCTAGTTCAGCCAGATGGAGAACTAGCACACCACAGACACTGCCAAGGGGCTAAACACAGAAAATATTTTATGCAATCCCAGCAGTGATAGTCCATAGCAAAACAAATGCACATCTGCCGAAAGGATCATTTTCCCTTCCCTAACCATACAATTTGTGGAGGACTTACTATCAGTTATGTTTGGCAACACTCAGAAAGAAACTGAACTATTATATCACCTACCATTCACCTGAGAAATGGACACTCGTAACTCCATCTTTGCCTCTTTTTGAGCAAAGATGAACACAAAAAGCAGATTCACCCATGCAAAAAGGACATCTATAGCTGTCAACCATGTAAATTGATAAATTTCTCAGGTAAGACATGTATCCCTTAGTAACAATTTTACTCTAAGGATTTCACAGATATTACGGGTGCCTTTGAAATGCTGTATCTGGTGATTAACTTAAGTATTTCTAAGAATTTTGAATTCATAGGCAGGATGCATATGAAGAACAAAAGTTAAATTCAAAGCTATGTACTTTTAAAAACACAACTCTCTTTGTTTTCTGGTTCCTTTCTATTTCTTTGTATCTTGAAGCGTGTCATATTAAATTTCCCACACATTTTATGTGTTTTGACATTTATATGGTTTTCCTGGAAAGACTAGATGCTGAGATTTGCAAACTTTAGAAATAATTTCCAAACCTTAGAAATAAGTAGGAAAATAGCAAATAAAAATAAGACTCTGAAGTATTATATAAAGACAAATTAAACAAGTTACAGCAGACTACAATACCTGAAAGTCAGCCTCTGTGGTACACAGGGTCTCTCATATCCTTTGGTAATTGTCGGAAGTTTCCTATATGAATGACAATAATATGTGAGGGCACCCAACAAGACATAAGAAATAATATTTAAAAAGTTATAATTTTTAATCTGATACTCAACATCAAGCAATTGTGAAAATATAACAAAGGTGGTACAACATATTGCTGTGATGTGAAATAGTGTAATGACGGAGGAAGAATAGACAAATTACTTTTAATATTGTTGTAGGGTTTGACAGCAATTATTAGGACTGTTGAGGCCCATTGCTTAGATACTTTCTTTGTTACATATCTAGCTTGGTTTTAAATTTCAGGGAGATTTAGATATGCAGCTTTCATATATAATGGAACAAAAATAACCAAGATTCCACCTGTATTAAGGCTGTCACCGGATGTAACATTTTTGATGGAAACTTGACCAATTGAACCCTTATATTGGAGTATGGTAATGCAATACAATGTATTAATACATATATCAATAATATGCTAGTCAGGATTGCTGCTGTTCAAAAGAGAAAATGTAACACATGGCAAGGAAATTCTATCCTTGCTAACAGATTAACCTTTAGGTTCCACTTCCTCTCTTCTCTTTGGTTGAGTGATATTTTGTGGAGCACCTACAGCTTCATGCTATACAAGATGGAGAATTGTTTAGGTACAGCTCTCTTTTTTAAAAATTAATTTAAAAAAGAAAACAAACCTGCTTGCCAGCATATATTACTAATCACATTAAAAAGAATTATATTTATGAATGCAAATTAGACATGATTCAAAGAATGAAGACATAGAATAATCATAATAATAATAATGCCTCAAAATACTTACACATTAAGCAAAACAGGACAAAGATAAAACCGTTTAAGAGGTAGTGGTAAGGTATACCTTAACAATCCAGAAAGTACATGGACACACAAGAGTTGAAAATATGTCCCTTTTGACATACCTTCAGAACATAATCAGCTGCAATTCTTTTCTCAAGTCTGTTTAATCAGAAATGATTTTTCATAGGCTAAAGTCTAAAAGAACTCATCATACCAACTGCTGAGTTTTCTAAAATGTAACTGGACAGCCTAAGGGGGGGAGAATAATGTGCTCCAGTGGAGCAAGTTCTAAAATATTTTAAGGCAGATGGAGTTTCCTCTGGAAGAACTAGATTACAGATTACATTTTATTTTAAATGTGTGTACTGTCTTTTTAATTATTTTATTTTTTATTCTGTTACTCCTTCCTTGCAAAAAAGACATAGAAAAGATTTTAATTTTGTTAGAATGAAAAACTTGCTAGATATATCAACACTTGCTAGAAAGAGAGAATGCAGCAATTTTTAAAGCTAATACTGCCTGGTGACATCTACTTTAAAACCCAGTTTTCCGTTCCATTTCATATATCTTTGCCAAAATATAACCTTGTGCTGAAAGCATCATTATTATTAGAATTGGTACCATTATTATTATTATCAATAGTATAAGAAAGGGGATTTCAAGACAAGAGTTCTGCTGTTTTTCAGCATAAGATTGGGTAAGTATTGCAAAAATGTTTCATTACCTGCACTATGTAGAGGAAAGAAGACTGCCTTATTTCATTTCTACAAAAAAATCCCTCAGTTTGATTTAACAGAAGTTGCTTTCTCTGTGCTGAATATAGAATGTATCAAGAGGTGGCACAAAAAATTTTGGTTTGCACATTTGCAAAATTTTGGAACAATCTTCTCTGTGACCTTTCCTGGAATTTTAATGCTGAAATACAAAAACTTAATAGTCATTAAGTATACTGTTTTGCATGCAATTATGTAAAATAGTTTAGAGTTAAAAACAGTGAATGATCTTCTAATATTTTTATCTCATATGCAGGTTTTGCCTCCTTATCCCGTGGGTGGGTTATTAACTGTCTTCAGTGACTTGCGACCTGGATTCATTGAAATGCACTTTATTTATTCATACTGCATAACACCCACCTTCACACCACTGTAAATGAGGTGTTAACAGAGTTGTGGGCCGCCACTTTAGGTAGCTTGTTCCCAGGGAAACGAGGCCGTAGGAGGCTATCCAGGGAATTACTAAGGAACAGCTGATGCACAGCCTGCCATCCACTCAGTGGTGCTCCTACAGGAAGGCAGCAGGGGAACTAAAGGCAGCGAGGTGGTGGGGTCCATGCCTAGGTCTTGGATAGGCATAAACACCAGCACAGGGTTTCAGCTCTTTGACTGAGGCTGGCAAAACTGATGAGCCTTCTATCATGGGACTGCCACCGGCAGTTACAGACTGTAAGCTTTCTACTGAGCTTGCAGGGCCTTGGGACTGATGCTTGCCAGGTATTATATGTCTGAAACTTTCTTCAGCTTCCTACTGCTCTGTCTGACTGCATTTAGCTGACAGCAATTTCTTTAACCGACCACGTGTCCACAGTTAATTTCTTTTACTTTTGTCTACCTCTGTGAGGTTTACAACTCATAATTTTATACATATAGCAATAATGAGGAATTATTTTGTGTAGAATGAGGTATTTACAACTCTCTCACAATTTAATGTAGAGAAAGGCAGGCCTGGCACAACAACAGAAGTCTTGAGAAGGAGAAACAGGAAATGTGGTATAGGGAGGAACAGGCATGAGCTGATCAAAGATAAGGCACATGGTTGCCATGGGAAAATTCACATGTATAAACCACTCACCAATAATCAGCTAAAGAAATGCAGACCTGGTAGCAAATGAAACTGGTTTTAGAGGTAATAAAGAAAGCTAAGAAATGGTATCTATTGTGCATGAGAGACACCATAAAGAACAAACTCAGATGTAGTTTTCAAACGTAAGTCTCCAAAACAATGAAAAAGAAAAATGTATAAAAGTATGTTAGTGAAATTTTAAAACAACAACAAAAAAATCCACCCCTACATGGAACTGAAGCTGATGACAAAGAAAATTGTCAACATGAACATCATATTCCACCCATCAAAGAACTAGATACTCACAAATCGCTCTAACACCTCCCACTGCCACCACCAGAGTGAAACCACCTACCCTAAGACCTATAGAGCATGAGAAATATGAGCATTACACCAGGAAAAGTTGAAGACTTAAAGTGTGCACAACAGATTTAACTCCATTATTACTTTTTCTCTTTCTGTAACAAAAAATTTCAGTTATATTATTAGGTTACTTTTATATAAAATGTCATGGTTTAGGAATGGTATTTTCCAATTTAGAGCTCCCACTGAAACTATGTTCCTCTCACTCACTCTCTCCCTCCTTCTCCCCTGCAGTGGTCTGGTGAGGAGAACTGGAGGCACAGAAAGCAAAGATAACAGGTCGAGATAAGAGCAATTTACTGGAAACAGCAGTGAGATAAGAAAATGAACAGTAAAGGCAACTATATTAATGGCAGAAGGTACCAGAAAGAGCCGAATAGTTCACATGGAAACAATACCTGGGTCGGTCCCTCTGCTATGCTGGGCCAACCCAGAAGAGATTTCTTCTCCCTGGAAAAAACTCCACCCCCCCCCCCCNCATCCAGGTCCTAGCCATGTTCCCTTCTGGCTGCTGCAAAAATTAACCCAATCCTGGATGTACAATAAAATATGCTGCTTCTTTATCTCAGACCAATATTTTGAACATAGCTCTGAAGATACATTGATTGTGGTGATAGATACATAAAAAGCAACCTGATTCCCCTTACTCAGGTGGCCAACAAGTACTTTTTTAAATCTGAATTATCTCTGCCTTTGGCTAACTAGAAGATGTGTAGTTCTTTCTTCCTGAAGTGTGATGTGTAGGTCCTTGCCTTTCATGTTTGTGAAAAAGAAAACATCGTATGCTAGTCTGTCTCACTCTATTTCTAATAAACTAGCCACAAATATAAGAAACATAATTTATGCTGACAAGGAAACTAACTTCTTTTTCCTGTTTGCTGTTTCTTAGTTTGAGCACGGATCAAAAGTCAAATGGAGTCATTCAGGATAATGATCCTTCTCAGGGGCAAAATTCGCTGCAGTTACTTAAAGACCAGGTAATTATGCTTGAAAAAGCATAGCATGAATTTCAGCCCCCAGTTCAACAGCAAGTCCCAGAGCAACACTACAGACCCTGTGCTATCACAACTTAAACCTACAACCCAAGGAGCTATTACAGTCTCTTCCATGGCACTTAAGAAGTTTTCCTTTTTCTTTTCTTGGCTGCAAACCTGTAGAATTGGCAGTGAACGTCTTCCTTTCTCCTTACGAACCATGCTACTGTGAAGTAGCATGGTAAAATGTACTATAGCCTGTGTTCAAATGAAAATTTTTAAAATAAATACAGCATCTTATACGAGTGGGGATAATATTCCAATTTAAAAAAATCTGAAATGTTCTAAGATTTGTTAACAAAACTGGAAAGAAAGAGAGTTGGTTTTGAGCTAAGACTGGCTTTCTTTTTCTAATAAAACTATGCCACAAAGGGACAGTATTTTCACTAATGGTCTTTAACTTAGTTTCTATGACCACTTCTCTTAAATTACTATATTGGAGCTCCAAATTCATTGCCCTAGGTAGATGGTAGTCTGAAACAGTCAGCCTTCTCTTGGACTTTGGTCCACAGTAAATTAGTCATAAATAGCAACTACTCTGAAAATAGATAAAAGTGACTACCTTTGAGATTTTTGCAAAGATAGATAAATGTCTGGAAGTTTAAAAAGGACATTGAAGGATATTAAGTTTGCTGAAAACGGTGAAAAAATATATACCTTTATTGCATTTTTATGTCAATAATTTTGTGCAGTTGTTAAGAGTCTGTCATACAAGTCATCTAGAATAACTGTTCCTAAGTAAGTCATCAAAGAATAATAATTTGTTTCTCTACAGTGCCATATGTTACTCTTCTAACTAGCCACAATGAAGCAGGCTGAGAATAGACAGTTATAAATATCCTGCAGAGTATCTCATTCCACCGTTGTCTCTCTAAATGAAGGACAGAGCTCTTATAATTGGGGAATGTAACCTCTAGAAAAAGAGGCAAAACACATTCCCTCAGGTAACTCCGGCCCCGTTATTCAATCACTGAAGTGAGGCAATATAACTTTCAAAGCACCTTTGTACCTGGCAACAACAGCATCACTTTCTGTCAGGAAGCTTTAAAATGTGCTGGTTAACCTGTGTACAAATTAACATGAAATGAAGCTTGTGGAAAAGATGCGACTAACTGGAAAGGCACAGTAATTTTTAATACAAACTTAGCAGGTCAGCTCCATAATAGCAGACCTTCCAAGATGACACTCTTTTCCTGTAAATTTCACAGCAGAAAACTGTAGCCTAATCCTGTTTTGCGCAGAAAATATGTCACCTCTGAACTGGAAAAGTAGCCATATTGTACCACTGAAGTAAGGGTAAATCAAGGACAGAATTATATTGTTTTGACTAAAACAAACAAGAGACTATCTCAAACAATGAGATAGCCATCTATATCCGTGCCTTGATGTGACCAGTGAAGGTCAGCTTTGTGTGTCCTTCTTGAGGTTTATCTCAGATTGTGGTCTGAGGTTAACACTAGCTTGCCTCTGTTCAGATTTTACATGGAGATCACAATCGTGATTTAGCTTCCCTGAGCTAAAAAATCCCTTATTTTTGCTGTAAACACTGTCTTAAGCAGTGTTTTTCATTTACCTGAGCTGCCCTTGCATCTTCAACAGCCATAGAGAAAACTGGCATCCTGAATGCTCGATCTTTATCTGGTGAACAATCACATTACATCACTAACACTGTTATATCTGAAATCAGAATGTGGAAGGACACCACAGACCCCAAGCCAGAAATTACACTGTGTGCCAGATGACTGAAGAGTGTGAATGTACAGAGAATGTCAAGGTTATTTCCCTGATCATACATCCTTTTTTGGACTGAATCCAGAGAAGGTCAACAAAGATGGTCAGAGGGCTGAAACACCCCTCCTATGAAGACAGGCTGAGAGATTTGGGCTCTGAGGATGCCTTAGTGCAGCCTTCCTGTACTTGAAGGTGGCTACGAGAAAGCTGGAGAGGGACTTTTTACATGAGCATGTAGTGATAGGAAAGGGGGAATGACTTTAAACTGAATGAGGGTAGATTTAGATTAGATAGAAGAAAGAAGTCTATTGCAATGAGGATGGTAAAACCATGGAACAGGTTGCCCAGAGAGGTGATGGATGCCTCATCCCTGGAAATATTCAAGGTCAGATTGGATGTGGTTCTGAGAAACCTGATATACTTGAAGTCATCCGTGCTCATTGCAGTGGGGTTGGACCAGATGGTCATTTCCAAATGCTTCCAAACCCACTGGCCATTGTTGGGACACCAGTACAGACAGTCTGACTTTCTCAGGTGTAAAGAAGAAAATAAAAAAAGTTGGGTGTGGAGTTCATCTTATCTAAGTTCAGTAACTTATAACTTAGGCATCTGGCTTAAAGCTGGTTGCCTAGACTTCCTCTATAATCAAGTGAAAAAGAGGATTAATTCAGAAGAATATATATACAGATATTTAGGATAGACAGGCCCAGAATTTTGCAGGATTGTCCCTTTCTCCATCTCTGCCCTCCATCTAGACAAACCGAATTTTTATCTGAATTATAATTTGGTTTCAGGCAAAACTGAAATAGACCTAATTCACAAAAAAAGTGAATGCATGTGTCTCCGTGTTCGTTCCTGCTCTGGGATGCTCCTTTTCAATGTAAAAGGCACTATGTAAAGATTAGCATCATGTTTGTTAGTATTTCTATGACAGTGCTTTTTTGTTTGGTGGACCATTTTTCTCTTTTTGACAAAGCAAAGTGAAAGGAACAGTTAGCTGGATACAGCATCCCTTGAAAAGTAACATGCAGCAGTAGAGTGTAACAATTTTGTTTTTCAAAACTTCAGACTCAATAGGGTCTAATAATCTTACCAGTCCAAGAACTGCATGTCTATTTAACATGATTGTCAAATTAAAATAATTTTTCTCTGACAGCTAAATTATGAACAAATAAATTACAATTTAATTTGTAGCTCTTTTTCCATTCAGGAGATGGTCATGAGAGTCTGTCTCTGCAGCCTGTCAGACAAGCTTACCTCAGAATGTGCCTGAAACACACACACATACACACAAAATCTGTAGATCACATAAAACAAAATAGCCTTCCATCAGAATGCAGAAGAGCTCATAGGAAAGAGCTTTTAGAGGCCTCTACTGATTGCTGTGAATTAAACATAAGCTTTGTCATATAAGCAGAATTTCAAAACAATTGACAGCTATTAAACAGAGGTTTCTTGAAGTGGTACGTAGATGGAGCTGAGCTAAGATGAAGATGAGTCCATACTTAGGGAATTTATATCTTGTGAAGGCTTCAGGAATAGCAAGTACCTAGTGGGCTGAAGTTATTGAATAGGTTTATATAGCTCAAGCTAAAACATATGGACTCCCCAACATGAAGTGCTGGCTGAAGTGTGAAGTATTTCTCAAATCTGACTCTACTCATCCACGTTTTCTGGGCAAAATTATTTTAACCTGAATTCAAGCTGTTTTCAGGTGGCACATATCATGTTCCAGGCTTTTAAGAAAGGACCTCCAATGATCCCATCTCTCTGACCATGGACCCCTGATACCCCTGAGGGCACTGAGAAGGAAAATGGGATTGGTAGATGTGGCAGGCAAAGCACAAACTGGGATGCCTGTGCTGCATCTGCAGCAAGTGAATTGCATCTCAATGTCAGATTGACAGAGAATGGAAATCCAAGAATAAGGCTTGAGTTGCTCCACGCCTGGACTGAGCAGCTTCCCACCAAGCAAGAAATACAGCAAAAACGTCTGGTTCTGAATTTCACTAGAGTAATTACCCTAATGTCTTGAGTGGTAACAGGAAACTGTGGCTTTCTCTTTTGTCACAGAACCTGAACACCCGTATTTACACCATATGTTGAAAGAAACAAGCTTCTTCAGATGTCTTTCTGTTTCAAGCAGAAGTTTGCTCTAAGCCTGCCTTCCTTTCCAACTGTTGTGTTTCACCTTCAGCTACCTATCTGGGAGCTTGCCCAAGGAAATGAGATATCCATCAGCTTTTGCAACACAGTAGTTATTCAGATTTGTTTTTACAGGATTCACCTTGCACATAGAAACAACCTGAACTTTTTAAATTTATAATTATTTTTTTTTTAATTAAGCCATTGCCACTACCCCTTCCTCTTTTTTGGCATCTGGAATATTTAAATTAAATCTAAGATATTTTCTGTAAATTATATGTCATTATAATTACTAGATAAACTTTGATGCCTCACTCTGTGAGTGGAGGTATTTTTAGATGATCACTATGATTTATACTTTCTTTTAAATTTATGAGAAATAAAGCTATTGCAATAAAATGCAATATTTATTGGCAGAAGTCTACCTACACTTTCAAAATGGCTGGGGCTTGTGCTAGAGATCATTTCATATCTGATCTAATTATATATAACTTAATTTAAACTGCATATTGCTGGTGAAACTACAGGAATGCAGCAGCTTTCCAACACCACCTCTCCAGGATGTCCTTAAACAGGTGAAGGCCTCTAAGAAGCAACTTTCCCTGGTGTACTCTGTCTCCTCCCCCAAAGCAGAGCTTCAATTTTTCAAGGACATGCTCTAAGAAAGGACTTTTAGGCTTAAGGAACATGTAATATTTTTCTGTGGGCTTGTCTAATTTCCACTCAGAATTCCCAGCAATCTGAACTACAGCTTTACTGCGAAAGCAAAGGGGCTGTGCCTCCCACCTAAGCAAACTTTGATGGATTACATGAGGAGACATTGCATGGTAGAGTTGAGTACATGCAAAACAGCACCTGAGGAAAAGGGTGAATGGACAAAACCAATATCGTTCTGTATGAGTAAGAAGGTCCTGTGTATAACAGGCAGCAATTCTGTAATCTGTAGGACACTTCTGGGAGCACAGTTAACATGTGGCAGACAAATACCCCAGCTGCCACTCCTGATTCAGTTGCAGGACTTCACAGAGTGGACATGCTGCCCAAGACCAGCTTTGATGGTGGTTCATGTCTCAGTGCAAACCAAACAGATTAGTTCAATGAAACTCTTCCCAGAGAAGTGCTCAGGTTGCTGACAACTCCTGCCAAGGTATGACATTAGGGACAGGGTTTAGTGGTGGATTTGGCAGTGCTGGGTTAACAGTTGGACTTTGTGGTCTTAAAGGTCTTTTCCAACATAAATTATTCTGTGATTGAATGTATATAGGCATTGAGAGGTCCTTTTTTCTAGTAATAAGTTTTTGAGTCTAACAGCTGAAAAACTGAAAAGCCTGGGCTGTGCTCTGCTAATTTTCCTTGCATGAAGGTTCAAACTTTGCAGGGAAGCATTTGTTCACAGGAAGATGGAGGAGGATATACCCCAAACTCTCCATCCCAGCTCTACCTGTAATTCTCACTGCTGATCTTCCTTTAGCAGGCTTGGCCAAAACTAGACATAACCATTCATTCTTTTGGCAACACACACTGCTGGGGAGCTGGGAAACCTCTATGCTAACTGCTCAAAAAAGGAAAAGGAGTCAGGGTATCAAAAATATTGAACACTTTAAAGGAATAACACTGCAGCATCTTTATCTAAATGAACAAAATTAACGGGTGCTTTGATCTTGCCCCATCTATAATATCTGCAAATTCCTTACGTACATTTTGACCTTCAGAAACTCTAAGATTTAGTGTTATAGAGGAGCATTTGATAAAATTAACATTTTATTGTAAATAACATCTACAGTGACAAATAAAGCAATGCAAAATTAAATTACTAAGAGCCATCTCCACTCAAAATATAGAATTACAAGCCTTTAGAATAAAGCTGTATATTATCGTATTATCATAAGGGAACTCCAGGCTATCAGCTACTAGTTGATATTAGCTGATGGCTATCACAAAGCTATTATTACAAAGTATATACGAAGTAAGTAAATGAAACTAAACTTGAATCTCATGAAGACTGACTTTTAAATCTTAATTATCTGGTTTTAATGCAGTATTTGCTTTTTCAAACCACTTTTTTCTTAATTTAGCCAAGAAAACCTGCACTTCTTTCCTGGGCTGCTGCACTGCAATTCTTGAGTACATCTTGGCTGCATTATAAATGCCATAGACACATTTCACAGTGCAAGTCTACGACTGGTTTGACTTGAAATATATATAGATATTTTTTAGAAAATCTTAGCATATGCCTTTTGTTCTTTTGTCTCACAGTATTTTAATTTATTCAGTGGGGTTTTTTTAATTAGTGTCAAGTGATCTTGCCATGATCACAAACTATAAAAGCATTTGGGGAAAAGAAAAATCTACCAGGTGGCAACTCTGAGAGTACTTTCAGAAATACAAATCATATTCTTCCTGTGTTATCAAGCTACATCCTAGATAATAAATTCAATGTCTTTCACAGATAACAAAAAGTCTTCCAGCTCAGCAAGTCTAGATGAGTCTATGATGTCTGTGACCTCTGAAAATACTTGTTTCTGGCACAGCAGAAAAGGACTTGTGGTCTAACCTTGGAGAAACACCACAGGCCACAAGCACTGATTTTTGTAATACTTCTGATACATTAAGTTAAGAACAGGTTATTTCCAAAAATACAGATGCCATTTTCATACATAGTTTTTGTCTCCAGAAAAATAAGCTGTGACTCAGGGGACAAGAATTGAATTAGAAACTCCAAAAACTGCAACTGTTCTTGAACATGTAGCTGGGGGAAAAAGTAGAGCAAGAAAAACAGTTTAGTCTATTTACCAATTGCCATGAGACTTGTTTGTGGCAATGTATGTACCACAGCTGAATACCAGTCCATGAAGGGTATGTATCCAAGGGAAACTGGATGATTCGCCAACCCCTGCATTGACTAAATAGAAGAGTGAGGAAGAAAATTATCTAATGCTTTAAGATAAAAAAGAGAGGATGAAGAGAAAAGAGGAGGAGTAAAGGTCCAGTCTTCTAAACCAAACTCTCTAGAGGTTTGTGGCATAAAAATTTTGTCAAGGTAAGTTAGTCAGCTTCTTTGTACAGTAGCACAATACTCCAGAATTGATCCTGCCACTTACTGTTCTGTCCTACAGACTCAAAAAGTCAAGCATCCTTTTCTGTCTTCTTTTTAGGCGATGATTGTCCACCACATATTGATTTCCCTACCCAGTTCATAATTCACTTGTTTCATTATTCACTTCCGTGAGTCCTCCCCATGACTCTTATTTGCTGTTCTCACTATTTCAAGTGCCAGGCTGCTGTTCCTTGCTGCTGCTCTTGCTTTTACAGCTCAATTCAAGTCATCAAATGGTGTTATGCCATAAGTCATTTGTGACTTCTGTAGTCAGCCACAGGCAGAAAGTTGTCACAATACCAAGCCTTTTTATTAGGAGGCAAACAGGGCTCTTTAAGACAATAGCTGGAAATAGAAAGGAAACACTCATAGTGATAGGCCTCAAAGCACTGGGCATGTAGCTAGGCAGAAAATTCAGAAGACAGAGAAATGTGGCCCTAGCAATGAAATGAGACAAAGCTCATGGGAGAGAACAAAACTAATTGGAGGAACAGATTTGAAAACAGTGAACATGAGAACTGCAATTAGGCAGGGAAAATAGGGCTATGATCACTCCCAGCAAAGAATTGGCTTACATGAAAGAGAAAAACAATATCCTCATCTATTCTACTTCTAAGCCTCTTCAACTTTCAATGACAACTTGAACTTTGAATTAAAGAGAGAATATTGCTACCTATGCTACCTGACCAACAAGTAAACAACACTCAATAACAGTACAAGAATTAAACCAACTATACAAAACCATACAGTTTTGTGGAGAAGCAGATTCGAGCAGCTTCTACCTACAGCTAAAAATTTACAATGTCTGAAAAGCTCAAGCCTTCCCTTACAGTTCTTTTTCCAGCCATAATTCTGCTTTCTTATCCAGTTATCTTGTGCACCAAAATTTACCATCCTTTAGATTAGTTCTGAGAGAAATGCTTAACCAAATTTTGAGGGACAAAGAAAGGCCACTTACACAGCTGAAGTTCTCTTTGATAAATATCAAAAGGCCTGTTTTATACATTGAAGAAACCTCAGCTTCTCAAAATATTAGGTATGCAAATCCCTTACAATGTAGGGTTTTGTGCAACCTAAATATAGGGCTTATAACTAGCTAGTCATCTTGTCTCCTTTTAATAAACTGTCTCTGTATTCTACTTTTTCCCCATTTCCTTAAATTGTTTTGGTGGTGACATTGTCAGTTTCTCATTAAGCCATTTGCTAGGATACTCCACGCTTCCATATTCTTTTCTCTGCTTGCAAATGTGAAATGAATTAGCTATTCACTAAGTAGAGAAGATGATATTCTCTCAAATCCCATCTTTCTTTTTGTGTCTTACATATATGCACACATATTTTTGTAAAGAAAACAAAACAAAACAGAAAACCTTGACATGAATTAATACGATTCTTGCAATTTTTAGGGAATCCTTTGGGGCTTACTCTTGTTCCAGTTTAGTTGAAAATTTTCCGGTTAGTTTATATGAATGAATTTTAGCTTCTTTAATAAAACAATATTGAAATCATATATTTCTCGAGTATTTACATGTGGTTGTTTCCACTAAGTTAAACAGTATTGTCTGGTTTTGACCTAACCTTTTTCCCTCATAAGAGGCAGCACATTTAAGAGAAACAAGTGCAATAAACAGGATGCATGCTAAGCATATTTTGCATTATTCACACCCAAGCTCTAGTATTTAAAATCAAGAGCTAAAAAGAGGATAAAAAAGGCTGTCCTCCATGAACACTAATCCAGAAACAGTGAGTAGTTTCCAGAAATCATTCTTACCTCCACTGCAGCCAACTGGAGCCACAGGCAGACAGAGGAAATGTCTTGGCTCTGGTGGCAACTTTCCCCCTCCATGAGTCCTTGCAGTACAAAAGTGTCATAACCATGGTGAATGGCACCAAATCATGTCTTCATTATTTTAAAATATGCTCCCTCAGTGAGGGAAGAACAATGACAGCAAAAATATGACTACTTTTGATCTAGTACCATAAAAATTATCTTCAAGGTCCACCTGCTGGTAGGAAACTCACTTAAGGTCCTGTCCTTATTCAGCACAGAAGGTAAAACTTCTAGGTTCAATTGGTCTAACTTGTAATACTATGCAGGTAAATGGTCTGCTTTTGTGGGAATGGCGAAAATTACTGTGTTGTTGATATTGTCAATACTAGACGTAAATAGTGATTCTGTGTACTGTACACAAAAGACTGACCATTTTCTTTTTCTGTTCTAAATGAAATGTATACTCCCATAACATACAGAGTTTATCTCAATTTACAGAATGAAGATATTGCACTTTCTACTGTTAACAACAATATTAATTTCATTGTTACTTTTTGAAAAATCATAACCATTCTTAGAATAGTTGAAAACGGCAACTGATCCAGTTTCAACATTCCTGTGTATATTGACAACTTTGTCCTCTGAGACTGAAGACATCCATCCAGATCCTTCCAGAAACACAGCTCCTAAGTTTCCTGAGGTAAAATAATTTAATTTACCACACTGTGAGATCTGTGCCTTTAAGAAACAGTCTTAAAAAGCAAGGTACAGATTTTGTGGTTGGGTTTTTAAAATTATGATGCAACACCTGTAACCACAAAAACCTCCCACATGATTGTTATTCTCTCCTCTGTCCATCCAGGTAAGGACATAGAAATCTCCGCTCTCCGTATCAGCACAGCAACCAGCAGCAACCTCAAGGAGTTGCAGTAATGTAAGTCTGTTCCAGAACAACAGGGGAGAAATAAAAAGAACAGTGTGCATCCTCTCTGAGTGCTGTGAAATATGAACATGCTATTTCAAGTTCTCTATAGTATGCTATTTTTTCAAAGCTCGTTACAGCCCAGTAATGAGGCAAGAATCTTAATCTCCTCTTCGAAATCCCGAAAGACACTTTTGTTTTGTTTTCCCTTAAGTCTACCAGACCTTGTGTTGTTGGGTTGTTGTTGTTCTGTAGTGGCTTTTTTCAATCCTGAAAGATGACTGTACACAGTCTCTCTTCCCCTCCCAAGACCATATTAGTATTTATTTGTGTCAGCAAACAGTATCAGTTCTCTGCACTACAGAGTGAGCAAGCTAATACTTCAGTAAATTGTTGCTGCCTCCTGTTACATCTGTTCTTCCCTGTTCACTAATTGCCTGTCACAACCACTGAGCCATGGTGCCAGCCATGCTGCCACTTCCTCTTTGGTCAGCTTGTCAGCTCCTATTAATCTGAGCCCTGTTGCTTTTTCCACAGCCAACTTTTTTGCATTCTGGATATAATGAAAATCTATTACTTTAGTGTTGTATGAAAGTGACAAAATTATAATTCAAAAGAGAAGAAAGTTAATGACTTTTTGTGTGAAAGTTGACAGTTTCCTACTGCAGCAGCAAATTATTTTCTTTGATCCTGCTTCAATTTCAGGACTATGTATAAGGGTTTACATATCTTTCAATCTGGTGCATTATTATTATTATTATTATTATTCATTATTAATCCTTATTATTGCATTGTATGGAAAGGAACTCCTGGAATCAAACTTTGTGAATGAGAACAAAATAAATCTGAGCATAGAATAAGAAAATTTTAAAAGAATGTAATCTGATTTTTATGGTGAATTTTGTCAGCTTTTTTACCTTGGGAGGGAACACAGTTGGTCTGAAGCTGATTTATATTTGATAGACCAGACAATTTTTGCAAAACTTTTATATTCTCAACTTTTTAATTCAGTAGCCCAGAGTACAGAAATGAAAGATCACACTGTAACAGATAGAGAATGAGAGCCATAGAATCAGAGAGTCATTCACCTCGGGAAAGATCTTTAATATCTTTGGGTCCAACCATCCAAATTAACTGCTAAACTACATCTTATGCCTCATCTAAATGTCTTTTAAATACCTCCAGGGATGTTACTTCAGCCACTTCCCTGGGCAACTTCTTCCAATGCTGACAACTCTTTCCTGAAGAAAGATCACTGCCCTAGCCATACTAGTTTTGATACAGGCCAGGATGCCATTGGCCTTCTTGGCCACCTGGGCACACTGGCTCATGTCCAGCTGCTGTTGACCAGGACCCCCAGGTCCTTCTCCTCCAGGCAGTTTTCCAGCCACTCTTCCCTCAGCCTGAAGCACTGCATGGAATTGTTGTGACCCAAGTGCAGGACCTGGCATTTTGCCTTGTTGAACTGTTCTGATTCCCCACAGGGTTCCACAAGGAAAGGCATGCACATGGACATTTACTTCTGAGCAGTTCAAATGTAGCAGAGCAATAGTCTATTCCCCTGAAACTGTTTGTCACGCATTAAGCTTTTAACAAAATGTAGATATAATACGTCCCTTAAGGAAATGAGAGCTCAAGGTGACACATAAATTACAGGACTGAGAAACAGAGCAATGTACTCACAAGTAATTAAAAGCGGCTATAGCAGTTCTTGCTTTTTTAGGATAAAATACACTTTTAGTTTTTAAATCATGCACAGGGGGAAAATAATAGAAATATAATTTCAGAATAATCAAAATCATTTTGCTGCACAAATTTCTGAGTGTGACTTCATATGGGAATCAGTCCTAAAGCTTTGGGGCTAAGCATATGCTCTCGCTTTATACAGATCTGAAAGACACTTTCCCCAGGTGGGATATTTTGGCTGTCTGTGCTGTCAGCTCCCTGGAACAACCTGTCCTTGCTGTGGTCTTGATGAATTAGCATGCTTTCAAACAGTTCCTGGGTGCAGTTCAGGGGTTAGGATGGGTAAGAGACCTTTAACAAACCTGCTGACAGAGCAGAAGCTGCATGTTATATTTACAGGCAGGTTTATGCCTGTTTTGCCCTCCGTGCTGGAGAACAGCATGGAGCACCTTTATTTTATTAGCAGGCATTTATTCTCAGAGGCCTAATAGAAGAATGACAAGGTAAAGCCACCTCTCTCTTCACCCTATTTCCCTGAGCTGTGCCCACAAGCAGGAACACCTGGCAGTAGAGTTTTGGGATTCTTGGCTCTGTAGCAAACTCCACAGAGCCCACGAGAAGCCCTGGACCCACAGCAATCTGCCAGACAGCTAGGCATTCAGGATGCTTTCCAGCCTGGTATTGAAATGTAAGATTTGGGGAGTTACTCTGGATCAAGGAGTTTATTCCTTTAGGAACAAAATAACTGTATGATCCCTCTTTATTTGTTCAACAATAAAACCCCGAATATGTGAAAATTCTGCAGTTAGGAACCAAATACAAATAAGGCCTTTTGCAGACTGGGAAACAGCTGACCAGTGGTCATGCCATTATTGATAAGGTTGGCATAGATTTTGATATTCTGCGACACCAAAAGAAAAAAAAATAAAAAGAAAAGAAAAATAAAACTAATCCAAACTCCACAGCATTTATACAAATCAAATACAAGTAAGTGTATCAGAAGTATTTACATCTGCATAATTGCATAATTACCTAACTTCTTTTTGAACTTCTGATGCAAAGGGCATACACATACACAGAAAAAAGCAAGCTGAAACAATGAGCATTTTTTTCAGAGACCTAGGAAGAAGTAAGGTTACTATATAAGCAATGCATTCTCAAGAGAAGAAGCCCCTATGAATGAAAATATGATGATATAGTAAGAACAGAAGAACAAGCTGCATGACATGACACTTCATTTCTGGAGGACCTGAGAGATCAATAACTAAGTCTGTGTAAAATTATTCACATCTCTTCAGAAAGTATGACCTGAAGAATGAGTTGATGTGCATCACATTTTCTTTCAAGTAACTGGGATGTAATGTAAAATCTGTGGACAAGATCATTGATTTTTTTTTTCTCCTTTAAAAAATGTTATGTTATGATGAATTTTTTCTGAAATGTAACATCAATGAAGTTACAGTTAGGATAAACTCATGCCTGTGCACACACTTATTTAAATTGACATGTATATTCTTTTAAATCTTTCCTTCATTCTGCTTTGCAAGTTGAAAAATAATTGCCTTATGCGGGGACTACTTGATTATTTCAGTTTTTATGCTCTTGTGCATTTTGAAAAGTGGAATCCCCAAATATTGTTTTTCTTACTTTGCTGATTAAGCACTTAGATTGCCACAGGGCTGGACTGAAATTGTTCAGGACATGATGAGACTCTGGATTTCCCTGGGCTTTATCATCCAGTCAGAATTCAGGCAAGGCAGCCAATATATTAGAATGAAATGTCAATTACAACTCTCTTCAGTGTTACAAGTTTCTGAGGATGACTGGGAAATAAATGCATGATGGTTGGAGAAATTACTTTCTTTGTAGTTTAGCTGTAATACCGGCAGCCAGCAAAGGGAGAAATCTTATTTTCTGTTCAATTTATTTAAGGGTCTGCACATCTGTGCAAAGCTCAGACAACAGGACACGCTTCCTTAACCAGGCCAAGGTACCCAGCCAATTTCTACAGTAACAGCCCCTGTTAGTATTTTCAATACAATGTCTTTCTGTGTAAGAATTACTTCTTCTAGTGAAAAGAGAGCAATGCCTCTAACATTAATTTCTCTTGCACAAATTGCTTCCACAATATTTATTCTCCCATTGAATTAACATTATCTTGGCTAGAAATTAGAATTTCTCTCTATTTTAATGAGATCTCCACAAAGACAAGGTCTTAATCCGGAATGACCTTACTACAACATCTCTTAATTATTGATGGCAGCAAATGAAATGCAAGTGGACACAGAACAAATTGCTTCATTAACAATATAGTCGGTACCTAAGGAACTGTAACCCACATTTCCAATTCATGGACCAGTTCACCTCATCATTTATCTCCCATGATGAGATTACACTGCTCATGTAAGCTAACAGTATACTTACTTGTCACATTATGAGAATATTCTGTCTAGCAGCTTATAGTAGGTATTATTAATCATGTAAAATATTGTCTTCACTTCCAAATACAGAAAAATCATCATATTTGATAAGTATGGTGTGTCTGAGAATGCATGAGAAGGCCACATCAATGACTGGATTTCCACTGAGAGATCCCTATTCAGAAGTCTACTTTTTCACATTGGCAGTAAGGTCTCATTGAAAAATAAAAAAGTGTCCATGATAATAAAGTTACTAGCTATAAACTCATCCAAACACTGGAAATTAAGTAACATTTGGATTCAGAGTCTGCTACTTACATAATTGTTGCTGAAATGTGAAAATTGCAATAGTAAAGGTCTTTCTCGGAGATTCAGCTATTTTGACAATTAAATGCATTTATGTGTGTGTGGCACTGTGCAGCTTCATATATTTAATTTTCTTTTAATAGTAATTAATATAATGGCACACCAAAACCGCAAAGGCAAACATATAGAAAATGGGAAATGACAGAATCAAGCTCTGTTTGCAGCTTCAGTTCAGCTTATTTGCACTTATATATGTTCTTAAATAAAACTATGTAGACAATGGTGACAAATCCAGAAAGGCTAGTTAGCTTTCATCTCAACAACAAATCTTATTTGCTTTTATTACTGCTTTCTTTTTCATTCAGCATCCAGGCTGTGCAATAAACGAAGGAGATATAAAAATATAATGAGAACAATTAATAGATTATCATCATGATACAAAGGCTGAAATAAAAGGGTATATTTAATCTCAGTTTCGTGGGTAAAATATCTTTTAAAATAAAAGATAAAGAAAAATGATGCTTAAAAAAATCTACCTCTAAATAAACAAATAATTCCATATTTCAGGATGACTTTGGAGATGAATAGATTTTGTTTCAGGTCTTTTAAACTGGCAATCTGAACCAAGAGCTTCTGATGCAAAGCATAGCTGATGAAAGTAAATTATTCTTTGTGTGGAAGAACTACCAGAGAATGGGAGGGGGAGGAAAGGACAGACCAAGTATCTATGTAGATACTACTCTGCTCGACCATCCCCATCTGAATCTGATGAATCCAGAATTATTAGCCAACCACTGGAAAGATCTGAAACTGCTATGTCCCTGCCAAGCCCTGCTGCACCAGTACCAGAATTGTGGTTTCAGCTGTTGTACTTCATCCAAGGAACAAGGTCTGTGAGACCTGTGAACTTTCTCCGCACCTGAGCACACAGAAAATTCAACAGCAGGCTTCTTGATGGCATGCTTCACTGTATGTGAACCAGTGGCTTTTCAGAGTCTAATAAGTTTTTCCAAACTAACTGTATTTTCATAAGCATAGAAGAAAAGCTCCCTGACAAAGTAGTTCTCCTGCTCCTAAGCCCAAAGGCACTAGAACACTTCAAAGAAGCAAATTGTAATACTATTTTTAAAAGAAAAATGTTTTTCTTCTCCTAAAGTAATTTACATTTGAAATGACAGAGACATTTTTACTGAAGCATTAAAATAAAATAACTACTTAAAATATGGAAAAACCTATGCCAAAATTATTAGTGTTTGGAGAAGTTATAATAAGCTTATAATAAAAAATATTATACACCAAAATTTATTCATAATAATAGGTGTTATTTCTGCTCTCCAAGCTCCAGATAGGAAGCATCTTAGGATCTGAATGGCCACTATGGTACCATTCTTTTTTTAAGATACTAGGATCCAGCATGTGTAATAATTCAATGTGCTGTCAGATTGATGGTTTAGACTCACTCACTGTTCTCTTTGCATTCAACACTTCCTCTGAGACAAAACCAGGTGTGGTTGAGGGATAGTTTGCTCTAGTCTACAGGACTGCAGCTTGTTGTGATAAGGTAATTAAAGGTTTGCCTTGTCCCACACCCCCTAGGACTATCCCAGACACCTTTCTAGGCTCAAACACACCTATGAGCCATTATTACATTTTGAGACATGAGGCATGTGCTCCTACCTACTCTACATAAAAACCTTATAAGCAGACTGTGGTATCTCCATCTTTATGGATTTCAAACCAAAATCATTTAGCCATTAAAGAACTGTTGGGTCATAGGGCCACAGAGGAGACCTGGACCAGCTGATAGGTAACACTAATATGTCCAGCTCTTTGAACAGGAGGTTGCACTGGGAGGTGAGTCATCCTGCACCACCCGCCTTGGGACCCAACAAAATCAATCTTTGATTGGCATAGCCAGAACCAAACCTGCATTGATTTAGAGAATGCATGAATGGCAAAAATAGTCATTTTTTATTTAATCAGGCCTATGTGCACTGATTCAGAAAGCAAACATTTTAAAGTGTGTCTCATACTTTGAAACAATGCTGTTAGTGAGATCAAAGACAGCATGAGTAATAAAGTTTAGCAGGAAAAATGTAGATGAATAATTACACAAAAATCTATACGTCTCCATGCAATCTCATTTGAAAACACTATGGACAATTTCTTGCAACGGACATCCCTCTCCATCTCTCTACTGGGGATAATAAACCTTGGAGATTAAATGAAGGAAAGAGGGAAATGAGCCATTTAGTTCTATTAACTATTCTAACCTGACATGTATGGAATTATATGATAATTACTATTGAAAGGTAGAACATACCATATGGATAGGGCAGAAATGGTCAGGCAATATCAAACAGTTCATTTTAAACTGGACTGTAATCTCTTAGCACTGCCAATTTTAACAATCTTGCCAAGTCACTGAGGAAGCTGAATCAACAAAAATGAGTTTTTGATTGATTAGGATTAAGTCACGGTATTCCATTTTTCAAACACAGAGATATTGAGGTTATTTAAAGGTTATTAAATATATTCTTCTGTGTATATTTAAGCGTCACCTTAATCTCATCAACACTATTCAAGAACATATGTTTCCACATTATCTCAAGAAGATTTTGAAGTACAAGCTGTGTGTTTAATGATCAGTTAACACTGTGAAGGTCAAAACCCAAAAAGGCTAAATCCACAATACCACTATTTGCAGTTGATGGTATGTCCCATTTCTATCACTGCTAGTAAATGCTGTAAGCTCTAGATTTGTAATACAAATTCAAGCAACCAAAAATTTAAATCTTTAGAAGCATCATGCAAAATGCCCCATGCAATCTGAACAAAAGACAGTCCACACACTGCAGGATGTCAGAATTTGGCTCTGTCGAAGTAGGTGTCAGGTTGGTAAAGGTGGTTTCAGATAATAACCCTATCTCTGTGCAAGTTATAAAATTCCTATTAAATATTACGGTGATCCTCAGTTACATAAGGAATTAATAAAAATAAAAGTCAGAACTGAGTATGCAGAGGAGAAAATGTCTCATAAATGAAAAATGACCCAGAACTTATAGGCCTTGAGTCATTTCTCTAACAGCTGCAAAAATGTCAACAGCAGTAAAACATAAAAAGCCAGCAGTGATTTCATTAATAGTACTCTGCTACACTGCAGAGGGAATTGTGCTAACTTACACTCGAAGGACAGACATTGCCTTTAAAATTCAAATACATGAACTGGAACTTTTCCTCGGCTTCAACTTACCTGCTGCTACCTACAAAAGTGAAGCCGGCCAACAGGAGATCATTAATCCGTGGTCCCTACGAATCTCTCATTTTCTCAGTGAGTGGAGCACAGCATGCTGGAGCACATTCTACTCACAGCAAGAGCATCACAGAGTCCAGAGAATCTGGAGGAATGATTGCTGATTATGCTAATTCTGCACTTAGAGTATCAGTCGAAAAATATCCCCCACACCACTGCAGGTTGAGAGCTACTATATGTATGTCCTTGAGCTTTTTGTTTTCCAAATACTAGTGACTGCATTTAATAATTTAATCTGTCTTTAAAGCACCCTCTAAAAATGGAAAGCAAATATACTGTCTGGGAAAGAAAAAAAAAATGTCACTGTGGTTAAGGTACTAAATGAGGTCTCAACAAACATGGGTTAAACATTTAGTTATTCTCACAGAAGCCTGGACTGACCCTGGACAAACCAATAGAAGAAGTGTGAGAAAATCGCTTAACTGAGGCGTAAGGAAACTGTCTTGTCTATTTAATAGCAAGCTGTCTGAGCAGAGGTTGTCTCCTATTACCCGCAGGTATGGCACTCGCATGCCCTGTACATAGGGCATCACTGAGGACTTCTTGGTGCTGCTTTAATACAGCCTCACATTATAGCAAAGGTCAAGTAATATTTTGGGATGCAATAAATACACTGTCATAATATCCAGACTGCCTGAAAGCAGTAGAAAGCTCACTGTTGTCGATTCACACATAATGAAGAAGTGGGTGAGACATGGGGCTGACTGAATTGCTCTGGCCACAGCTTTCCCCTGCCTTGCCCCTGCTCTCCCATGTAACACTGAAAATCCAATATGCTGATAGAGGCTAGAGTAATCAAAAAAGTTGAATGCCTGAAGAACTGGAATCCTAGCACAACCTGGAAGGATTTCTAATAGCTAAGATCTCATTAAAAGATAGTGTTTGCATGTAAAGCCAGACAATAGTGAGATAGGCCCGGTAGGTTGTGATTGACAGTGCACCTGCACTCTTCATCCACTAGAGACCTACACGTTTATGGATCAGCAACCAAGGACATGACACTGCTTAATTTTGAACCGCAGAAATGCAGCACAATACTACACTTTCCTTCTCCTGTTTTTCTTCCAGCACAGGTGACCTTATTCCATCCGGATATTGACAACGAATGCAACTGGGTCAGATATTGTTACTGAAGTTAATTTCTGGCAAAAAAGTCTCCCTATGTCCTTCTAGGCAGGAACAACTGTTGAATGTCAAGTTAGATCTGTAGTAAATATTGAGGAAGTCAAGAATCTTGTAGTGGCAATTTGACAGGCAGAATGTATGTTTCATCACATTTTAAAGGTATTAGAGTAGCTGAGATGTCATAATTGCCTTGCTATATTATTTCCCAGCCTCTTTGCTAAAACAGAATCAAAATTTTGAAATCTATTTCAAATAAGTCTCTGATCTCTAGTATTCTCTAATTCTTAATTTTTACTAAAGAAAGAAAGCAATGCGAAGGCCTTTATATGGTAAAGATCTTAATGCTCTTTCACTCAAGACATCGTTGAAAGCCATTGAAAACACCACAGAAAGGGATTAAATGAATTGCTGATAATATTCTTCAACAATCTTCACATCCCCAGGAGCAGTTCCTTTCTCACTGATAGAGAAGCTATGGAAACATCCATCTTTTCTTCTGGTGCTCAAGCAAGTCCTGTTTCTCATTTGCCAAAGCTTCAAAACCTGCAGTTCTTTTAAAAAAAATCCCTACCACTAATAGGAAAAGTGATTTATTCCTGAAAGTGCTTACCTGTAGCTTTTCTGAGCTACCCTCAAGGTGGCAGTAGGGTCCCTACAGGCCTGCCCCCAACTACGGTGGCACAGCCCTAGTGTGGCCCTCTACATTCTCCTTCCTTTATATCCCTTAAATAAAAAAAGAGAAATCTGTTCAACCTTTATCATCAAGGGCTTTGTAAATCCAGTTTTAGCCTTCATTTGCTTTTAAATTTCCCCTGAATTCCACATGTTCTATGTCTCTCAGACAGCTATGCAATTACTCAAACAACTAATTACTATGTGCATTCCCCAAAGGAAATGTGGAAAGGCCATCAGGCTCTTCTCAGCTCATCTCTAATTTTCAGCTGGGAAGCACAAAAATCCTAATCTATTTCTTATTCCATGAAACAATCTTTTCTATTTCTGTAGGCTTCTGTTAGACTGAGCCAGACTCACAGAACATTATGGATAAATTTCCCCAATTTTTACCCAATCTTCGTCTATAAAATTTCATGGTGGATTGACCCTGGCTATATGGCAGGTGCCTGCCAAACTGTTCTGTCATTTCCCCTCCTCAACTGGACAAGGAAGAGAAAACATAATGAAAGGCTCGTGGGTGGAGAAAAGGACAGGAAGAGATCATTCACCAGTTATCATCGCAAAATCACCAAATGGGTCAGGTTGGAAGGGACCACAGTGGGTCGTCTGGTCCAACCTCCCTGCTCAAGCAGGGTCATCCCAGAGCAAATGGTACAGGATTGTGTCCAGATGGGTCTTGAACATCTCTGGTGGGGGAAGCTTCACAGCCTCTTTGGACAATCTGCTCCAGTGCTTGGTCACCTACACAGTAAAGAAATTCATCCTCATACGCAGGTGGAACTTCCTGTGCGTTGGTTTCTTCCTGTTGCCTCTTCTACTGCTCAGCACCCCTAAGCAGAACCTGTCTCCATCCTCTTGGCATCCTCCTGTCATATACTTATAGACGTTGATGAGGACCCTTTCAGATATCTCTTTTCAAGGCTGAGCAGGCCCAGCTGCCTCAGCCTTTCTTCATAAGAGGAAAAGCTCCAGTCCCCATATCACCTTTATTGCTCTCCACTGGACCTGCTCCAGGAGCTCCATGTCTCTCTTATGCTGAGGAGCCCAGAACTGGACACCACATTCCATATGTGACCTCACCAGGGCTGAGCAGAGGGGCAGGATCACCTCCCTCAACTTGCTATTGATGCCTTTCCCAAAGCACCTGAGGATACCATTGGCCTTCTTGCCACAGGGGCTCCCTGCTGGCTCATGGACAGCTTGTTGTCCACCAGCACCCCAGGTCCTTCTCCACAGAGCTGTTTTCCAGCAGGTCAGTCCCCAGCCTGTATTGGTGCATGGGGTTATTCCTCCCCAGATGACGGACCCTCCATTTGCCTTTGTTGAATTTCAGACAGTTCTTCTCTGCCCATCTCCCCAGCCTGTCAAGGTCCTTCTGAAGGGCTGCACAGCCTTCTGGGGTATCAGCCAGTCCTCACAGCTTTGTGTTGTCAGTAAATTTGCTAAGGAGGCATCTGTCCCTTCATCCAAGTCACTGATGAACAAGTTAAACAATACTGGACGCGGTTTGGAACCCTGGGTGGCACCACAAGTGACAGGCCTCCAACAAGACCCTGTGTCACTGATTACAAACCTCTTGGATCTGCCATTCAGCCAGTTCTCAATCTACTTCACTGTCCACCCATCCAGTCCACACTTCCTGAGTTTGCCTGAAGGGGTGTTGAGAGAGACAGTGTCGAAAGCCTTGCCGAAGTTGAGGTTCTTGGCCTTTTTGAAGACCAGGATGAAATTTGCTTTCTCCCAGTCCTCAGACACCTCTCCTGATCTCCACAACCCTTCAAAGATGATAGTGAGCCACCTAGCTGTGGTGTCTGCCAGCTGTCTCATCGCTAGTGGATACATACCATCAGGGCCCATGGGCTTGTGTATGTCTTGTTTGCCTAGGTGATCTCTAACCCAATCCTCCTCGACCAAGAGAAAGTTTTCCTTCCACCATTCCTTTATTCTAGTCTTCTGGGCTGGTCTTGTCAGTGAACTGAGACAAAAAAGATGTTCACTAACTCTGCCTTCTCTATGTCCTCTGTTAAAAGGGTACCCACTTCATTTAGTAATGGGCCCACATTATCCTTCATTTTCCTTTTGTTAATTATATATTTGAAAAAGCTCTTCTTGTTGTCCTTGATACCCTTGGCCAGATTTAATTCCAGACGGGCCTTGGCCTTCCTTGTCTCACTTCTCCTTACTCTAACAACTTCTTTATACTCATTCCAGGTGGCCTTGATGCCTTAATAAAATAAAATGTTATCTATGAACCAGGAACTTCACTGATTTGGCCAACAGAAAGACATACTCCAGTTCAAGAAGTTCTACCTCAAAGTGCTCCTCTCCAGTAACACTCTGTTCTGTATTTCCTAACTCAGGTGCATGTCACTTACACATAGGTCCCTCTTTCTGACCACTAGGTTCAAGGCACTGAGACAGCCCCACTGTTGCAAGAATTGCAAAAGCTTTATGCAGTTCAAATGGTTGCAGATGAAGTTTAACTACTATATCTTAAAATTTTTTAAACCTCTGCTTTTTTGTTTTCTATATTTCTTTTACTACACAACACAAAGCTTGCCATGTCTAAACGTTCTGCTGTAACCTGTTTGCCAGCTTGTTGCTTGAGATTTCCACATCATTAGTTGTAGCAAATGTTTATTCCCTGCTTCTTTTCATCTCCTCTCCTTCTTTTTAATAATTTATGAGACTTTCTGCGCATTTTTAATGCTTATTCCACAGTCCAGGAAAGTCGTGGCTCTCCATCTTTCCACTCTGCTTAACATGTTCACAGTTGAGTATCATGAAAGGATGAGATCCATCCTTCCCTGGAAGGTGAAAAGGTCTTGCTGTCCAAAACATTGGTCCTGTTGAGGACATCACCATATTTTCCAACTTTTCTCTCCAGCACAAGAGACAGAACCCGTGATCAGAAATTCAAATTTTTTCACATATCATGCACAAAAAGACTGCCTATGAACTGATCACTTCCCATGCATGCCATTTCTCAGTATTTTCTGTATTCATGTTTGTGAAACACAAAGCGTGTATTTCTTCCCTGAAGGGCTTGCATCTTGAGGCTGCTGTGGGCTAAAAGCCACTTACACAGGCCCTCAAATCATGCAGTGCTCACCATTAGGATGTTCGGAAACACCACAAACAAATGTCTGCCTGAAATATCCACAGTAACAAAACTGGCAAATACAAGCAATAAACAGGGAGATGAAGCTGTATTATTCATCTAAAAAATTCAGAGGCACCTTTTAAATCATACTGAACTAGACACCTTGAACCTCACACACAAGTAGTTCTGAGACTGCAATTGTTAGCAGACGCAGTTAATAGTATGTTTTATGTCTATTTTAACTCTAGAAGAAAGTTGTCATAGGCTTAATCGAAAACTGAAATACAGAATTTGATGCTATGTCAAGAACTTCTTTCTACATTTAAAGCTTTCCCAAATGAACGGTCCTTACTGTAAGAACAAAAATTGGCACACATTTCTCAGGTAGCTGACAGATAAATTATAGATTTTGCATATGTTTCTCTACAGTTTCAGCAACTGGGACTGCACATATGCTGTAATGTTCTAGGAAAATATTTTCACTGTAAGAGGTTGCGATTGAAGCCTCAACTATCCATCCGATATCCAACTGGCTATGGATATCTGTCTTATTCATCTCTAGGGAGATACATCATTGGCATAAAATTATTATCTTCTGATGTCATTCCTCAAGTACCCATTTCTTAGGTCTTTTTGTCTTGCCAAAACTCAGGTTTCCCTTTATAGTACTAGATACAAAAGAATCTCTACAACATTTAAAAATTGATCTTTCTGGGGAATTCTTTTCCTCTAGAGCTGATGTCTGCACCAAGTACATATTAGCATGATGCAGATGACACTGAAGTCAAAGAGATCTGTTGAGACAGAGGAGACCTTTCATGTCTTTCCTCTTTTAAGAAAGAGAGAATTCAGCTATGTGACTACTAAATTTTTTTTAGTGACTACTAAATTTCTTTTATGTTTCTGTTTCTGCACGTCACTGCCACTGTTTGTGTCTTGACAATATTTGCCCAATTAATAAAAAAATTCCACTTCTTTTTAATTGGAAAACTTGTTGAATGTGCTCTCTGCTTTATTGTCCATGTTAAAATGAATATATTAAAGAACGCCAGCAGCAGTATTAACTTCTGTGGTACACCACTTGTGCTTGGCATCCAAATGGACTCCATACCACTGATAATAGCCTTTGAGCCCCAAAATTCCATCCATTTTTAGACGAGTTTCTTCCATTTTTCTGGCCCATGTTTCATAAACTTGCTTGTGGGGGGGGTTATGGTAGACAGTGTCAAAAAGCTTGTTAAAGACAAGACAAACAGGATTCACCGCTGAGCCAGCCATCTCACCATGGGAGGCTATGAGGTTGGATAGACGTGTTGTTTGTCACCCGTTCCTTTCCCCATTCAGCACCTGGCCTGCAAGTCTTTCTGGGTTTAGCTAATGATTTACCTGTAGAAGACCTTCCTGCTGTCCTTCATATTCTTTGCCAGATGCAGCTCCAGACTTTATTCTGCCTGTGAAATGTCTTCTCAATAAAATTGACAATGTGACAATTTTGATGAAACTTCCCTTTAGCAATAAACGTTCCATTGGAAAAAACTGGCTGCAAATACGTTAGTAATTATACACTGCTTGCATACTCTGGCCCTCAGACCATTCAGCATGGCTTGGCTTCATCCATACCATCAAGCTCTCTCAGTCTTCAAAAGAGGTAATTATATGTCTGTTCCAAGTGAGCCAATAGGATAAATCCAAAATTATGATCAACCTTTTTTTTTGGCACTAGCAACACAAAAGCAAAAGCATGACAGAGATTATTCTAACAATGCAACAACATGTGTGAAAAGCTTTCAGTACCTAGGCATATTTCCTGGTTTCATTTATTCTATGGCTTAAGCATAGCTTTTGTGACTCAAAGTGACAGAATTTTTACCTGAATGTTTTACAGTACAGCACTAAAGTGACTTTCATGGGGTTATACTCATTTACTACGTATGCAGATACAAGACTACTAAACATTTGATTAAAAATGAGGTGAGGTATGTATATACACCTCTGATTACAGTTCCCAACTAGGACACATTCTTTATTATGCAGGGTTTAATTCAGGTCTCTTTGAATCTACCCCAGTGAGTTTATCAACATTGTACTCCTGTCCTAAGGCTGAGGCAAGGTTTCTTACCCCAGAATATATATTGTCATACTAATCACAAAGTCTATTTTGTGCTGGTTTTAGCTTTCCAGGCCTGTCCTGCTCTGAGGTTTGCACCAAGACAAGATGTGTTAGATGACCAGAGCAGAGGATGAATAAGACACATTCTTGCCCTTTTTACTATGAGGTGGTGTTGAAATAAGACAGGTGCCTGCCTGCCACTCTTTGCTTGGACCTACCTATATTGGCAATGAACTCTTGCTAAAACATCACATAGCACTGACTCAATATTTTAATAGGTTTATACTAACACCATGGCATTCAACACTCTGGTACAAATACAAAAATAAAAACCCCATGTCCTCTTGGGTTTAGAATCCTTCAAATGAAAAGTGGAATGGTCAAGCCAACTGTTACTGCATGCCCTACATGACCCCACTGAAAATTGAATGTTGCAGAGAGCGAACACCAGCGCCGAGCTGGGCCTGGCATAGCTTCAGGGGCAGGCATTACATTTGCCCATGGGTCACCCACAGATCTGCTTTAATTTCAGCTGCATCTCCGCTGCCTCTCCTCAGCTTCGTGAACAAAAACATGGATGAGACTAATTCTTCCTGCATCCCCTGTGAAGGGCTCACAGCACAGCCAGCATGCATCCAGGCTGCATCAGCCAATAACAGCGTGAGGTTTAGAAGTGTGAAATACAGACATGATTCTGTTCCCATGGAAGGCAGACTGGCACAATGTTGATGACTGCCTCCTGCACCTATGTGTATTCTGATAGGTGATTACATCTTCTTAAAGAAACCTGCTTATTTATGTAAACAATAAATTATTCCCTGTGACTTTATTTTCAAATTGACTTCAGAGTATTTTATACATATTTTACTACAGAATTAACATCTTAATATTGTACATTTTAACAATATACTGCTCCTGAAACTCTAGGACTGTACTGAAAATATGATGAGCCGTGTTAGCTGAGCATTCAGGTTAGTTAGAATTAGTAAAAATAAGCATTAAGAAGTTTGCTTCTATACTTTCTCCTGCTCATAACCTACAGAACTTTTATTGTTTTACATCACACACTTATTATTTCCAGTGTGTTTCAAGATAGAATATAAAAGGTCATTCCTGGATATAAAATTATGATGGAGGACAGAAGAGAGAGGAGTTATATTTTTTTCAACTGATGAGCAGACCAGGCTTAGGAAAAAAGATCAAGAATGATATCTTTGCCACTACTGCATGTACGCAAGATGATTCAAACTATCCTGTAGTCAAGTGCCGCATTATAAGATAAATGTTTCCTAGGTGGAATTCTGTGGCTCAGCAGTGACAACGCTCCTTACTCACTTGCAGCTATGTAATACAACCCTACTCCGTTCATTAAAGTTGTAGGAATAAAACTGGAAGATAATTTGTCCTTCAGTTATTTCATAGATATACTTAGAACAAACATTTACGTGGATCTAAGTACTGCAGGGTTTTTATTTATGAGGGCATGTGCAGAGAAGAAAAAGTGCTTGCTTTTCAAACTCATGAGGGCTAACAAAGTAAATCCTGCTCTCATGAAAAGCCAAGAACTGTTATTTTCATACTGACCTGAGAAAATTGGTAGAGCAGGTGAAGATAATACCCTCTCCATGGAGTAACAGCTTGAGAAAGTGATCTGTTTTAAAGCACTCAGTAGCCATAAATCCACTTTAACCACTTGTTTGTGTAGAGATCTGAAAAATATAATCATTCCTTCAACCTCTCCTGAGACTGAATATTTTCTCTTTTCTCTCAGTGGAACAAAAGGGCTACAGCTAAGCCATAGAAGTACTTCCTGACTCCTTTTTGTGGGCATAAGCCTCAGCCATATCTCAGAGTGAAACTCATTTAGCCACCCCTACCAGATACTATTTCGCAAAAAAAAGAGATACCAAGTGGACATAGGTACACTCCAACAGCGCACATGGGTGCAGATGCAGGCAGAGCTGATGCCCTAGAATGTATTTCTTCAGGGAAATTCAGCATGGTAAGAAAATTTATTTGTTTTCCTCTTGCAGACTATCACCTATGTCTGCATCACAACAAATTACACCAAATAATAAATGTCTTGCCTGGTTACATCAATTAACGGTGTGAAAATGTACTGTGATTGGGTAGCTGGAACTGCAGTGTGAAGAAAAAGTCACCAATGACTCAATCCTGCCTTCTTTGCTAGAAAAGTACTGGTTTTCTAAAATGCCCTTCTTAAAGGATCAGAACATCACACAAAGTCCCTGAAAATTAAAAATCTGAGAAAAGCTTGTTTAGAGCAAAATAACAGTGTGTTGTCTTGGTGGTAGAATTCAAGATTATTATAGTTATTTCAAGTTATTAAATTGCCGATGAAACCATGGTCTCCTCATCTTTTTTCACTTGAATTTTATAAGCCACCTTCAATTTAAGAAAGACTTTTCATCAGCAGTGGCATTCTCTGAATATAACAGAAAATATGAGAGATACTAAAAGCAATGTGTCTGTCCCTCAAATTAGTCTGCTGTCTATGGGAGTCCCTGCTAGACCCAACAGTTGTTGCAGTTACATGCAGAATCTGTGTAAAGTTAGGTGATTATAACCTTTGCAGGTTTAATTTTAAGCTGGGGCCAATTAAAAATGAAAGCTACACAAAAGTCTTTAGAAAAAATTTACCAGACCCTTATATAATACTAATTATCATCTTAAAGGGAGTTCTGCACTCAGAGATGAAATTATATAAATAATTAGCAAAGTGAAGGTGTTTTCATTTGTGTTTTTTTCCATTACAATATTCAGAACCCATTTTTCCTTTTCGGGGTGCGTGTATAGTAGTTTCAAAAATACCCTGTCATAAAGTAATCTTCTGAAGTTTACTGGGTTCTATTTAAAAACATTTCACAGACTTTTAAGAAGCAGCACGTAACAGATATTCATTCCGTCCTAACTAGTTGCACTCACATTTTACAAGGTTGCACAAGAACTCCAGCCCTAGGAAAAGTTCTGCCACAGTGAGGGATAAAAAAACTCTGTTGGTGTGTGGCCAGTTCCCCACTGCAGGTTGAAAACATATGCACGGTCATGTGTTATACTAAAGGGGAATGAAGGCTACAAGGACATTGATGTGCCTTCCTGTCCCAGCCCATCTTCTGTGATTCCTTTGTAAGATGAAAGGATTTAGCTTGGGTTATGTGTACTTACTGTGACAGGATAACAGGCGTGCTTGTGGCAAAGCAGGAGAAGATCCCATTAACACGTACACACAAGCCTGAGTGGCTCTAACTTTTCCAGGGAAGAGTCAATATTCACACAAGATATTCTGCCATTGGTACTGGTGTGTTTTCATGCAATCTGACATTTCTGGAAGGCAAAGACATATTGGTACCAACTAATGGAAACAGTACACACAGTACATATTTTTGTATTTCACTTCACTATTTTTGTCAACCAAAGAATATAAAATATATTTCAATTTCATTCTATCTGGCATGATAAAAATGTTGTCATGGATAAAAATTATTTGTCACTGGGAATCTTAATTTACTAGCACCAACTCTGCAAGATACTTCTGTCAATGGACTCATTGAAATGACAGCAGGATGCTCACAGGCAGAAAGGCTTCATTTATATTTAGAATTACTTTACTGTTTTGCTTTAAATGGTAAAATAAGAGAAATTCCCCAATGAAGCTCCTAAGTCTCACATGCTCTTTTAAGAAAAGCTTGTGAACATTCAGAAAACATGATTTACTGGAGGTGTCCTATTAGAGCAAGACATTGGACAGGGTCAGTTGCAGCATCTGAGTGCTTCCAGTGCAGATTTGGTAACTTTACCCTCTCAACTCCAAATAATGCAGCAACTACCAACTTCTCTATGAAGACTTGTTAACCACAGGCCTTGGGAATCACCTTGATGAAACTTCATTCTTCCGCTTTACGAAAAAACACAGGGCTGGAAACTTTGGTAAAAAATCTAATGACACATTCAGCCTGGGACATTAAGAAAACCAATATCTAAGAGCTATGTAGCGTGTTTTTCAATCATCCCATGCCTGCAGATAACCCCCTTGGAATGTTTACAAAATTATAGTAGTTCATGGGCTCCACACTTGCTGCGTTTACACCTGGACAAATATTCAGCTTGGGCAAACCAGTATAGTTCAGAGAAAGCCAAGAGACTTGATTTTTATTTGAGTTAAACCATCTGAGACTCCAGCTCTTAATTGCACTCTCAACCTCTTAAGAAAGGCAATATAGCTTGATATACTTTCCACAGCATGGTTTATCTGTTCCTAGATGAATGGCTTCTTTGAGCTGTTACCAGAATACCCTACCCTCCTAAAATAATCATCCCAAACTGACTTTCCAGCATAAGGTCTACTTCCTCATTTCCTCGTAATTCACATGCAACTACTCAGGACCCTCTAGCCAACCGTACTGTTTGTATATTTGTTCTGACATTCTATCAGCCTGAACTATATATTCAGTTCCTCCCCCAGTATATAATAGCACTGGAAAGATTAAATATTGATTTTCCCATATAACCTTAAATTATTTAGGGAAAAATGCATTCTTTTGAAATTATGGGTTTTAATACAGTGCAGTAGGTTTTATTCAGATTTATCCTGTACTGTGTTTTACAGTATGAAAGCACTGTGGACACTGAACTGTGGAGTTTCAGTACAGCTTTACATTACTCTGTTGACCATGTAGTAAGAATAATCAGAAATAATCTCCTAATGAAATTGCTTGAGTTTCAACCATGGAATTATGAGGTTGGAATTTTTTCATTGGATTCTAGTGCAAGTTAAAAAATACTGCAATTAAAGACTTGGAACCTGAATGCCTTTACTTATTTATTGAGTTTGTATGACAGAGCTTATTCAGTGTAATCTCACAATAGTCCTCATTTCCTTGCGTGCTTCAGTTTTTTTCAAAGAATATGTCTTGAAATAAAAGACCACTCTATTCTGAAGACTGTCTCCTCAATTTGATAGTCAGATTTCAGCTGATGCAGACAACTAGAAAGTCCAATAATTTATAAATTTTAAATTTATAAATTTTCAATTTATATTGCAGTCAGTCCTTTGTTACGAGACCATCAAGGAAGGAAAACCATATGGATGGAAACAATTTTCAGTTATTTTTGGCCTGGGTTTAGATTTGAAAGGGTGACTGTGAAGAGCTTCTGATCGTATTACCAAGCTCTCAGCAACACAGTCTTTAGTCCCACACTCCAGGACAAAATTATCACCTGCACTGCACTGAGGATTTGCATTCCCTAGACTGTTTTTTCTTAATATGTGGTAACTAGGGTACTTATTCATCACAAGAACAATCTAAAACGAAATGTTGCTATTGCCCTATGAAGTAAACCATTATAAATATGCATATATACACAAATTAAATCACAAGGTAGAGCCTCAAATAACAAAACAACACCCTCAAACCCCATCTAAATTCAAACCACAAAATACAGATTTCCTCTTAGGAAGCCAAAATGACTGTAAAAGGTCCAAAAAGGTAAGTAATTTCCATAAGCAAGGTGTATATTCTATAAATTCATGCAGGTCATGCCCTCTAAGATATACGTATCACATTTATTTAATGATTTTTTTCAAATTCTTTTTTCCAGTATTTTATAGGACTTTAAAATTGCATTACAACGAATTAAGGGCAGGGTAATGGTGTGTGCTTAAAGTGCCACAAAGAAGAGAGGGGTTGTTAATTTGTAAGATATGGCTGTTCCCAAGACCTCCAGCCTTGAGAAAAAGAGTAGCTATAAGGAAAATCCTGAGGGGGAAACTTTTCAGTTATTTGGTTCATTGGGTGCCCAGAGGCAAAAACACATGCATTTAATACACAATATCTTGGTCACAGCTTCCTCAGTCCTTGCTGCTACAGCTACTCCGCTTGTGTGGGAGAAGTAAATATTCACTGGTCTAGAAAGTTTTAGGAAGCCTCTCAGTGCAGTCATTGAATGGTTCCCACATGATTACCCTCCATCCAGTGACACTACAAAATACTTAAACAATTCCAGACTATTCCTTGAAATGTTTCCTAAGTATATTTTAACTGTTTTCAACCGTGCCTAAACAGGGTTCTATGTAAAAATGAGCATCTAATTAAATAATATTTATTTCAGTTTTCAGAAGACATCTGATACATCTTTATCTCTCCCCTTCATGCTGTAAGACATTTTATGATATGCAATAACATCATTCAATCAACATTTCCTCATATAAAAATGTATTTTGATACATTTTATTTCTTTTTAGTTATTTTTACATAGTCTTGTTAGGAAAGGCTTCTTTCTTTGTTTTTCCTGGAAGGAGTTATTTGGGTTTTAAACGAATTTTCCAGTACATGATTTGCAACAACCCTGTCTTTATTCACTTGCTCCCAGATTCTTCCACTGTACTTTGTGTACCCAGTTAAGTACTTAAATAAATAAAATAATTACTCAGTCAATTTGTCACTGCAGCAAAATATTCACCATTACGAAGAGGTGCCACTCTATTCCCATTAACTACAAGGAAAATCCTGATGATTGTGTTTGTCAGTTCTTTATTCTTAATCTTGCAGGTCAGATGGTTAAAGTTGAGAAATGTCTCCAGCTGACCCTGAGAGCCAACTGTAATTATGCTCACAGAGAAGCGAGCAGATGCAGGAAAACAAGAGATGCGTTACTGATTACTGTAATATCTCTGTGATCGTTGCTGCTTCTGGCCAGTGAAACAACCACTTTAGAAGTCAGGAATGGAAATATCTACAAAGCAGTTATACTCTTGGACTTCCAGTACCCTGAGCACTGCTTTAGGAAAAAAGTCTCCATGATCAAGGCAGAATAGGGAAACTAAGTTGCCATTAAGTGTTTGCAGCTTAAAGAAAGGGGCAAGAGGGTTTTGGGTTCTTTTCCCTCATAATTAAAGAAAAACTTAGTTACATTTTTCCACTTCATTATTTTTCTTTTAGAATTCTGACATACCTTAGTGCGTGGGATTTTTTTCAGTCAACAGCAGTTTTCCATGGAAGCAACTCAGAGATGAAACAGTAAATAAAATCTGTTTCTAATTTTGATTGGGCAGAATGGGCCAAAAAATATTTGCTACCACATTTTTTGGTTTATACTATAAATTCTTTTTCATGAGAATGTTTTAAAGAAAATTTTTACAAGTCAACTTCAGATCTCATGGCCGGAGTACTGCAGTGTTCACGACAGAGCTTATTTATGTGTTGAGCATGAGCAATGTGTTACAAAATGTGTCTTAAATGTCTTAACACCTCAGTAAAAATAACAATGAAGAGCAAAAGCAAACAACCCATTAACAGACAAAAAATGTCCATAAGCTGAGGAAACCTTTCACTCAATGTGATTCTTTCCAAAAGAAATTTTCTGATTCAAAAGCATGGAGACATTTTTTTTCAAAGTTGTCACTTTCTTCTGCTGGTTTGTGTGAACTCTTTTAACTTGAATAAAAGTTAAGGAAATAAAAACATTTACCCATTAAAAAAAAATCAGCTGATACCAACCGTTTTGATATCAACTGATACCAACTTTGCAAGGTTCAGTAAGCCTAGAAAAAGAAAATTTTACCACAGACTAGAGGTGAAAAAGACCTCTGTTGTTACAGTTAACCCAGGAAAGTATAAGCTACCTATTTTTCCTGTGATCTCTTCAAAAACAGCCTGGATTAGCCAAGTAAGATGGCAAATTCTGCATCAATGTTGATAGCAAAGTCTACATACTCTGATATTCGTACTGGTCTGATAGATTTCATAGGAGCTAATAAAGCCACATGTCTCCAGGATTCAGTTTGCAAATTGTGTTAGATTCAGCAATGACATTTTTCATCTTGGTTTTTCTGTTCCCTGTCTTCTCATATGCTGTTCCATTTTCATTTTCAAGCATTGAAAGTTAGCTTCTATTTCATGGACATGAGTCCATGAATTCCAATATTAATCCTTTTTAGGCTCTGTAATGCAGCTGTCTTTACATAGCAACAATCAAGTAAGAAGAAAAGACTTTATAGAACATCTCTTACTCACAGCAGATGTCTCCTGTGTCCAAAATGACAGATACATCAATGTCAACATTTCAGACATTAGTATTCACAGGTAAATCTTGGACTTTCTACCAGGATTAGGCTTCAGAAAAAGTAAAAATAAGGTTTTACAAAACCCTGCTCTTTCAGGAATCCACATACACAAAAAATTCAGAAAAGCATAACGATTTAGGAGGGGCAGAAGGAAGGGCAAAGGAAGAAATCTTCCTTTTTTCTTTTTTCTTTTTTCTTTTTTTTTTTTTTTTGTTGGTTTGTTTATTTGGTTGGTTTTGGTTGGTCGGTTGGCTGGTTGTCTGGCTGGGTTTTTTTGTTAAGAAAATATGCCTTCAGGCAGCTGAGAAACTCACAGCTGCAATAAGTTTCCAGATCTGCATGGGCACTAGAAGAGCATGTGTGCACTCACATATAATGTCTAAAGTTTCCCACTGCAGAGCAACAACTTTAATCCCAGCCAAGCAAGGCTGCCTGGGATATGCAGAGTGTGGTAATTGACATGAGTTTCAGTGAAAGCAAGCCCGCAGGAACACCCAAAAAATGAGTGCCGAGAGAATGTTAAAATAGAAACTTACATATAGTTATAACTCTAGGGAGGTATGGTTGGTAGGAAGAGGTACTATCTTTTATTAAATCAGCTTATTTGGTTGAAAAAGTAGGCAAACTTTCAGTCTCAGAGTCCCTTCACCAGACCTTACTGGTCTTCCTATAATTCACAAATTTTTATCATCCACTTACATGAAAACAGTTGAAAAGAACTTTTTTGAATGTCAATGAGGCATTCTTTTTCCTTTTCACCACATTTGGGCTTGTGTTTTTAACCGTGAATGAAGGGAAGTGATAAAATAGACTAGGACAATGGTTACAATAAAAATACACTATAAATGAATTGAAACATTGAAAAGCAAATTCCAGTTTTGCTTTTGGACCATATCAGAGTTACATCTGAAACATCTGACCCAAAGAACAATGACCTGAGAAATTTTCACAAACCTGTATGAGAAATGCATAGATAAATTGGAGAATAAAACTAGAGCAAAAAACTACCTCATCATTTTAATAGTTTTTTCCTGGGATTTATTATAAGTCTTGGCAGCTTGTGCTGACAAAAAACTTGGAGCACCTATGCGTAAATATATTCATACATCTATCCCTCCTCCAATCAGTATTCAGTTCTGCCTGGGAAGTGATTGGCTTTAGCTCACATTTTAATATTTGTTTTAAAACAAAAAAGTGCCAACTGTAACACAACCCAGAAATGACCTCTCTCTCAGGAGTGACCATTTCAGCAATAACTGAAATGTGAAAAAGTCAGTGGCATTTGAAGAAGTAGCCAAGATTTAACTTTTTTTTCTCCTGCATCTAGGAATTTTAAGAAAAGTGCTTAGTAAATCAGTGGATCTTCCTGGTGACAGAAGAGTGAAAATTTAATAATTTTTTTGTTTGTTTATTCTCAAAATAAGACAAGTCATAGAACTGCAAACAAAGATGGAAAATTATTCTGAGATAGCTGATGGGGGAGCACCTGAATAAACACATCAACTGTAGAGAGTAGACATGAATTCAGACAGACTTGGACAGGTGGTATACCTGAGGTTAAAGGTGTTTTTAGGGGTATAAATATCTGGGTTAGTAAGGAAAATTCAGATTTATTTAATATTTTTCAATTTAGCAAAACATTTGACATGGCTTCCATGTGAATGGCTGAAGATGCTGGCAACCGAGTGGGCAGAAACTATTCCATGATTCAGTGTAGAAACAAGTTAATGATGCCCAAGTTTGGTCCAAGTAAGTGGGTACATCATGTAGACCTGACACTTCATGGGTCTGACACTGCTTGGGGACATGTAGAAATAGCAGCTAAGCTTCCAGAAGCAGTGGCGTGCTACTTGTCAACATGCTCTGCCCAAAGATGATCAGATGATCCTGTCACAGGACTGCTCTGCCACCCCCCAATCCAAAAACAGCTTGAGAATATCTCTCTATTACTTTGTATTAGAATGGCCTAGAGACACGAGATAACAACAGGTATTTTACACCAGATTATTATGAAAAATTACCTGAGAGGCCTGTTTTTCAGGACTTGGCTTGTATGTATCTGTGAGTGGAAGATTTGGGCGAGTACATGAAAAACACAGAATCTGAGCTAGTCTTTGTGGAAGCAGGCAAATTCTTCAGTCTGAATGAAGGTAGAGAGACTTATAGAAGGACTTAGTCCTGAGAAAGATTTCTTACAACAAGTTTTGAGAGAAGTAAGGAACTTGCTAGCAGCAGGAAATAAAAGGAAAAAACCTGATAGAAAACAAAATAATTCACTATGTTATGGTAACACTTTTTTCTTGTTTTGATGGAATATCTATGACTATCAGAGATGAAAGTAAGCAGTGCTATGCAAACTTTACAGGGGCTTTGAAACATTTCTTCTATTTGTCCCACTGCTGAAGGCCAGAACATATTGATAAAGAGAACTCAACATAAGCAAAGCAGTTCTTCTCTCCTAACTTCCCAAAAATAAAATCTTTCCATTTTAAATAAAATATGAGGGGCATCTTATAGCAACTATACATCTGAAAAAATTTAAGGAGTCCAGAGCTATCTTCATCTATATTGCTAGAAATCATTGTAACCATCCGAGAGGCAATCTTGCCTTATATTTATGTCATAATGGAGACAAAAATAGCTTGTTACATGGTCTGAAAGTCATTCAAAGAGATATTTAGAATTATCATCCTGCTTCATCTGCACTTTCAAAGATCTTTCTCTTTAGCCTATCGATAATAAATGTCAGAAAGAAAAAGCATCTTCTCTGCAGCAGACTTAACATTCTGTCAACCCTTGAAAATGATAGACATCCACAGCAGGAGATTACAGTATCAGCGACTGAAACTTAAATCCATCTAACTTGAAAAAACTTATTGTAACACCTGAACAGTCATTTTTTGCAAAGAGCAAAGCCATCCATAGAAAACTTCTCATACTGGTAATAAACATGTGTTACTCCTACCCACAGCTATACCAGGTACAGAGTTTTCAGCATTTCTTTGGTGATATAGGTAATACTGTTTAACAATTGTTGGAAATAATAAGTTTTCAGTTTTAAGCAGCGTGCCTGTAACCTGGCACTCACCACAAGGTTAGTCACTTAGACAGAAAGATCACAAAACACTCATAGGATTCAAACTCTGCAAGATAGTTTTAGAAAAGAATTGACAGAAGCAAAAGGTGTTGCTTATCTGTTATTTCATTCTAGCTGTGACTCCAGTACTTACACAGAAGAAACACCAATAGACTTACCAGGAACAGGGAAGGAGGGACCAACAGACACAATTTGGTCTTCTACCCTGTCCTAGTAAGAAGTCAGAAGAAAAGCATAAAGCCTGTATATGGAAAGCTATTCTGTCCACAAGAATGTTGAGATATTTTCAGACTAATTTTTCCATTCTTATAGTAGCTAAAAGAAGACAATGACATTTTAAGTTTATTGTGTCAAATGGCAGGCTAGCAAAAACCTTCAGTGACTCTCCTGGTGTCTGACCACTCAAAAACCTGAAGGGTTGAGATTATTTACAGGTAGGTGATTTGCCTCTGCAGTGGTCCTGCAACCAGTTATCACTGTCTCTATCATCTGCTCAGGAGACGGTGCAGTCATACCCTTTGATAAAGTTTATATCATATTCTTCTGTCATTCCCTATTTCATTGCTGCTATATTTCCTGTCTTCAAGGCGCAGCAGCAACTATGATACACACTATGATCTCAGTGGCATTATATCTCTTCCCCCTACAGTGCATGTCTACAGCCTTAGACCAGTCAGAGTGCAACATCCCCGGTATTTGCCGTGGCTGCAGTAGGCCCAGGTGGGCTCAGCCCCTGAAGTGCTTCCCTTTTGGCGTTCAGACCAGCATGTGCATTCAGTGATTCAACCATATTTGACTGTATCTTAGTTGAAAGAAAAAAACCATTAATCTCAACAGGAAAAACAAGGCATAGCACAGGCAAGGTGGATAATGCAACAAACAGTCTGCAAGTGCATCTGTCTCTCCTGAGACTGAGATTGATATCTTCCTGTACAATTTGATAGCTGGGCAATGTGGGCAATACTTCCCTCTTTCTCCCTGTCTCCCTGTTTCCCAAGAATATTTTTTCACACTTCTAAGTTCATGAGCCTTTACTCTGCCTTTTTAACTTGCTAAATATCTTATGTCCACAATTACCCAAAAGTCTGACAGTGAGACTGGAGACCTTGCTTCACAAAGCAAAATTTACAGGTGACTGGGTTTGTAGTGACTCTGCATGCAGAGCAATCTGAACATACTGCTCACTTTCCAGGCTGCTTGATGTTTGCACTTCTCAGAATTAGTCCCTTATACCCACAGAGCAAACTACATAACAGCAAATAACTGAGTGCACAGCAATGACAACATAGCACAGCCATGGTCCCATCCTCATCAATAACCACAAAATGGAGACAGCGTGTGCTGCTCATAGTCTGGCTACAGATGCAGCCTTCTGTCTGCCTGTAGGGAAAGTTGCTGCAACAATATTCATCAATGACTAAAAGGTACAATAAGTTTTAAAATAGGAACGAAACCAAGTTAGCTAACTACTGCTCAGTCTCCAAAAGATTTAACATTCATGACGATTTCACTCTGTCAGCAAATGAGGTGCTCAAAGCACTCTGCGTTAAAGGAGAGGATTTTCCTTTCAGCTCCTTAATACTATGTATTATTTCCAGATTTCCTGATTAGATTTGACGATCCTGAGGTTTGGGTTTTTTTCCCTCCATGACTTTAACTAAAGCTAAGAACTCTCCTTTGTCCCACTGGAGTCACCTTGTTACTTTCCTTTCCCCAGGAACAACTTAGTTGGCAAATCCATGCATTTTCCTGCTATTGTAGTAGCCAAAGGTATCATATGATGCAGGCTTTGACTTTGTTTCTTAGTTTCAGAGACTATGTCAGCCTTTCCCCACAGTTTACGTACAAAGAAATAAAGGACACCCAGCCTCACAGAAGATGCTTTGTAGTTTTTCTAAAGGAATGATTTGTCCCTTTCTGAACAGCTGCCGATTACGAGCAGATTTCTGCCCTCCATCTCCACTCAGTGACCTGATCTGTGCTTACTACTGTGATTCTGCAACTTCAACAAGCACTCAGGAATTACACTGGAAAATTCCATCCTCATCTTTCTGAAATACTGATGTCAGCTTACCTCTGGCACTGTGCCTTCCCCCAGGGTGTATCAGACCAGTCACAAAATTTTGATCCAGACATTCCTTGTTTCCCTTTGAGAACACCAGAAATTACATTTGACCTATCTGTAAAAATACAAGCTGTTCCTACAGAGGATGCCAGGAATAAAAATTCCCTCTAAAGAAGCTTCCCTTCTATTCCATCTCTGTCTTGCTCTGACAACTGGTTGAAGGAAACGAGATCCTCAAAGTCCATTTTACTGTTGTTCTTAGTATGGAAATTAACAAAAATAGTCCCGGCCCATGACAAGAGTTTCTCCATGGTATAACACAATTATCTGATTACAGCAAATTCTAGCCAGATTTTTTCTTTAGTCTGGGCAACTTCCTCATTATATGACCACTTTTCCTCTTGGTCTTGAAAATTATGAAGAAAAATGGATGGTTAAAAAAGGGCAGACTAAAATTAGACTTCTATATAAGATTTGCAGTGGTGCTGAGCACTTTTAGTCTGTAAATATCTTTGCTTTCTTCTTTTTTTGCTGATGCATTTTAGCTACTTAGTATTTTTACGATAATATCCCTAGATGCTTATCTTCAGAGCCCCCTGCTCAATGAAATACACTGAATAGCATTTTTCCCTGCATTTCTCACAAGAAAGATACAAGTTAACCTTGCAGTATAAATAATCTTCCTTGTAGTAGAGACTTCAGCATAAAAACCAGCTACAGCTACTCAGCACAGAATCATGGAATTGTTTGGGAGTTTGGAATCACTTTTAAGGGTCTTCTACTCCAACCCCCCTGCCATGGGCAGACACCATCCACTAAATCAAAGGGGTCAAAGCCACATCCAATCTGGCCTTGAACACTTCCAGTGATGAGATACCAAAAATTTCCCTGGGCAATCTCTATCTCATCACCTCTATCATAAAAAATTTCTTTCTTATGTCCAGTCTAAACATACCCTAATTCAGTTTAAAACCACTGTCCCTTGTCCTGTCACTACCAGCCTAGTTAAAAAACTCTCTATTCGACTTTCCTGTAAGATGTCTTTGTCTATTGAAATGTCACAATAAAGTCTCCCTGGAGCTTCCTCTTCTCCAGGCTGAGCAACCCCCACTATCTCAGCTGTCTTCTGATCATTTCTGTGGCCCTCCACTGGACCCACTCTAAGTCCGTGTCTTTCCTGTACTGCAGATCCCAGACCTCGATGCACTACTTCAGGTGAGGGTTTCATGAGAGTGGAGTAAACATACATAAATATGCTGAAAAACACACTCAGACTGCCAGATGTGATCATGCCTATTACGCCCTTACCAAGACGTGTTTAGCAATTCCATGTGAATGCTGACATGCTGGGACCAAAACAAGGAATGCATTTCCCTTTCCAGGTGTATGCTTATCTTATACCTGTAAAAAGTGATTCCAGGTACGATTTAACCTGTTTTTTCCTCTCTTCTGAAGTTAGACAAATGTTTCACGGCATAAAATATGCTTTACTGACTCTGCTCTTTGCACGTGATTAGATTTTAACAGATATCTCCAGATCTCAAGAATTTTAATGAATAGTTGATATATTTACCTGTGTGGTTGGCCACAAACTAATGATTTTTTAATTTCTGATATTTTCTCCTCATAAATATAGGTTTGTGAGTTTTGATTCAGCCTGCAAACAGCTGCACAGTGGTGAATAAGAAAGTAAGAGTACATATCTCTTTCATAACCTGACTAGGAATGGATATTTCATTCTCATGGCATAATAAAATGAGTGTTTATTGCTGCCGCCAATGCTTCTTTCAAAGAAGGGGGAATACTTCTGAATTCAAAGAATAATGTTTCTTTCTTTATGAGTGACCAAGGTGTAGTGTACTCTCTGCACAACTTAAGAACAGAAAGTGAATACCCTGAAGACGAATACTGAACATATGAAAGGGGGCAAGAGAATGTGGTTCCTCTTTCACCTGCCTTTCACTTTGAATTCCCAGTTAGGAAATACAAAACTCTTAAGCAAGTATGGAACCGGAAATTCAGTATCTTTTTTTTTTTTTTAGAGTAAGGCAAAGATGTTGTATATTATGGAACATTTAAGTGTAATTAATTAACTCAATCCAGAATAACAGCTTACATAATTAAGTATCAATTGTCCTGGGGACTTAAAAAGGTATTTTACCTATTACACAAATTGTTTAATGGCTTTTATACTCTGGAAATCTATACAGATTTCTACTTAATACTTACATACTTTGTAAATATAAGGAGACTGAGCAGAGAAAATACATAATTTACTTTGCCTACGTAAGATGGATGAGACCTGTATTTTCTTAGAAGATAAAGGCAACCCGTATTATCATTGGCTCACATTATACATTATGCAATTATGCATTATCAGTTTCTAATATTGCAGAAATTATGCAAGTCAAGAATGTCTGCATTTTCTGTGTTTATTTTCTGCTAAATTTTTCGTTAGTGGTCAAAGGATGCATTGCAATAGTATAAAAAGAAGAAAAATGGTTTCACAGCAAATGTTTTTGATTGATAGGCAAGAAACTTGCTTACCTTTTAGACCTTTAAATCATGTCAATTTATATCATAGCCAGATTTGGTGCCATAAAAAAATACATAGCCACAAGTATGAAGTGAATATTCCCATAGAGCAAAGAAGATTCTCCATACTTAGAGTAACAATTCATATCTTTATGATCAGCATCCACCCATATAGGCAGTAGAACTGAAAATACCTTCAGATCCTTCAAGATTAACTGCAGAAAAGATAGAAGTTCCTTTCTGTAAATAGTGAGAGTTGTTTAACATCTTGCTGACATTAAAGATTCATGTCTCCATCATAATCTTTCAACAGTTAAATATTTCAGCTTAATTGAAGAAGCAAGGCAGAGAACAAGTTTGTGCAAATCTATTATTAACCACTATGACTGCTTAATTTTGTGTTTAGATGCTTTATTAATCACTAAAATATATTGTAATTGACAGACATTATCTTAGTAGGGTTCCATTCAAAACAATATTTATTACAGATTGGAAATACTTCCCCACTGAGAATATGATGTTGTACTTGGGGATAATCTAGCACAATTATCCCATAAACAAAGTGAATGTGTTATCATCTTTACAATATGATATCTTGATCCAAAGATTTTTCTAAATAGTTAAGAAATAACAAAGAGTTTGCAGCTCAACAATATTATTAATTTATTAATTTGTTACCATAGATACATTCATTAGCAAGTAAACCACCAGTAATGTTCTTTTTGTGGGAAAATTCCTGATCCAGTCCTGTCAATTTCTAAGACCACTGTTTCAGACCTCTCAAGTGAAAATCAGCTTTAAAAAATAAACAAAGAAAACAAGAAAAAAATTGGTTTCTGCTTATTGAGAGATCACACAGATAAATTTATAACAAGGTAGATTCTCTTTCCATCCCTCATTTTTCAAACTAGTCACAATCAGTTTCACTTTTAGGTAGTCAGAAAACAATGATTATGAAATGATTGTGGTAGTAGTCATAATATAAGTAACATCATAAATTTTGAATAATAGGTGAATAATCTACAAAATCACTTTATGGATTTATTCTTATGTGCTGAAAGAATATAAAAAGAGTCCATGTAAATTCTTTTCCATACAAGTTTTCTAAACAGATTTACTTGAGGAACTCATACAACATTTTAATTTCATTAAGTTGCTGATATTAAAGATAAATAGGGAGAAATTTCTGCTTACAAAACTAACAAGAGACAAAGAGGACATTTTCTTCAGTTCTGGGGAGAAAGAGCAGGAAGATGTTAATAGCAAAATCCTTGCCATTTAAGTGGCTAATCACATCTGGAAATACCTAGCACAAATCTGTCTTTAAAGAAAACTACATAACTTTAATAGATAATAACCCTAATTATAAAATGCACATATGAAACTGATCACTCTGTAATAGAAATAAATACATTGAAAATCTTGGGGTTTTACTTCAAAAAAATTCTGCATAGCACTGCTTTCAACTTAAAACTTTGAGTAAATTCAATGCTGGACTGAAACAATTGGGAGCCAACTGACTACTGAATGTCTTTGTCAGAAAATGTAACTTCTAAAGATCCATATCATAACCAGAAGAATAACTTTGCATCCCTGTAACTTATGTTAGATAAGATTTAGTTTATCATTATCACAAATCTCTGTAGACTAAAAGACTATATTTTAAAAATTTCAGATTGTAGAAATAAAAGTTAACATTAGACGTAGGAATTCATTCCTACTTTAAAAAAAGAATATTTATTTCAGACTTGTTGTTTGGTGATTCCAAAATCTATTTCTATAGAAGTGCAACTTTATCATTAATTAATTATTACTGCTTGACAATTTAAAACAGCTTTTCCATATAATTTACATTACCTATGTACTCTAGGTTTAGATTAAATGTCTTTTTTTCGTGATCAGCTGTTGCTCTTCCCTGGTCATGATCCTTAATAACTTTTTATATATGATGATGGCTCTGATGGACACCAACACCTGATTTATGTGCAGTTATCATAGTAGAGGAGGGTTCGTAATATTTATTATTTTACATGGTGTATTTAATTTTTTTTAATGACGGTCAATACTTGCCAAAGCTTGGGAGATCTAATTGAAAAAAATGTTCTTAATAAATATAAACAAATGATCAGAACACAGTGTTTGACCTCCAAGTCTGTGCCGGCATCAACACAAGTAGGTCTTCAAGCAGCTTGTATTTGGAAGAGCAGAAGTGGTAACAGCAGGACCATTAGCATGGACAGACTGCAACAGGTCAGTTCTCTTGCTTTTTGAAGCCAGCGCTTCTTCCACTCCAGTATTCAAGGGGTAGGCATTTTTAAAATTATGATGTCCATAAGATCTTCTAAAGTTGTAATCAAATCGAAGGACCTGTAAGTCAGCATATTTAGACAAATGTTAAAACCTGGTATTGAATTGGAGCTGAAAAACAGGAACATTTTGTGCCCCTATATGAAAAATATTTTGAAGGTATGGTCATACTTTTGCTACACTTTGACCAGTTGCTACTATGGCTTTAAGATGTGTTTGTGATGAGTGAAAAAGCCATCAATCCATCCATCTGGATACACCGTGTAATTATATGACAAGAAGGACTACTTTTCCTGCAAAGTTTCTTGGTATATTTACTGAAGTATTTAACTTCAGAACTAAAGGGAAGCTAGAGGAGGATTAATTTGCTACATATTTTTCTTTATTTGCATTGTGTCGATCTGTTGGTCTAGGAAAATGGGTTGAAACTGCATGGAGTAACATAATTACTTATGAATGTTGATAACAGAGATTCATATAAATCAGACGTGTTATTTAATTTTAGTAAAGCATTTATTCTAGCTAGACTGTCTCTTTACAGTAAACCAAATGCATATTTAGAGAGTTAAATACAGAAAAACAAACTACTAAATTTTTAACAATATTAATCATTCTTGCTCATTATTCTAATTTAGAAAAGCAGCTGAAACAGCACCAGCAGCCCCTTCTTCCAAACCACATAGATATTTCCTTCTGGTTCAGGGATTTGTGCACAGCAAAGAAGACAGCAGTGTGTGGATCAAGGGAAGAGTAGGTGAATGAAAATTATATATACCCAGTCTCTCCATCTCACTTTACTGGAATCTTAACTGGGAAAATATAAAAAATATTAGGACACTTTGTTTAATAAGGATTTGTCCTGGTGAAAACTACTGTGACGCTTCAGATAGAGTAGTTGCCATGGAGCAAACTGGCTTATTAGATGTTGCTATGATGGAAACTGGATGTTTAGATGGTGTTAAGTTCTTAAGCAGCAATTTGAATAGGCAAGTTGGTCACAGGCACGGGAATTTCCAGGAGGAGAAAGTCATAGCTCATAATACACAACTGCTTTTCATGGTGCCTTCCATTAATATAAATGTTGTTTCCAGCATGATAGCTGCTGATGAGCATTTCTTATTGGAAGCTCAATGAACAGAATTATTGTAACTGGTTTTAAATTATTTTTTGTCTAATTGTGTAGATTCTAACATTTCTTTCCCACTATGAACTTTATTTTCTTCATTGCAGGACAGAACTGGAGGGTATAACTTCAGTGAAAAAAAAAAAAGAAGCTTTTCTAGGAATTATAGAGCTGCTAGATTTTTTTCTTTCTTTATCTTTAAGTTGACACATACACAGATTATTTTCATTTTTCTGGTCTTGTTCCATTTTCACTTCTGCTTTCACTTGCTCCAAAGAATAATACCTCCATAAAATAAACAATCCTTGACAGACTGCAGACAGTAGCTAATTCCTTTTCCAGCACATAATAGACATGTTTCTGGAAAGGTGTTCCAGAACTTATTGATGACATATATTGAGATGCATGTTTTATGAAATGAAAGAACTTTTTCTTCTAAATCTACCACCAGTTATTTTTCAGTTTTCTAAGTGTGTAGTGGTGATGGATAACAACCATCTTATTGACCTCAGTATTTTAAAGAGTGGAAAGACCTTTTACTTAGCTAATAATTTTATGTTTGAGAGGTTACATTTGTACCCTAGATTGCTTCCAAACTGAATAAATGGGGAAAATCCAGGGTTTTTTTTTTTTCTTTGACTATGAGACCAGCCTTCCCACATCTCAGATTGTGAGATTTAAACACTGCAAACTCAGTGTTTAAATCCACTCAGCAATGTCAAACAATGATCTGCTTGATATATTATAGCATTTATATATTGTTCTGAGTAAAAGAACCACAGGAAATATAAAGAGTCATAAGAACATAGCATATTTTGTTCTACTTAATGATTGTATGTAGTCAAATAATACATCTTCACTGTGTCTTCATTTGAACAGACTCTTTGAACAGCTGGAGATAATGGGTAGAGAGGAAAAGAAGAGAATGGATTCTTACAATTGAACTGTGAATTAGTAGCATTTGCCTCTATACCTGTTTTATGTATGTGTAATTTGACGATAACAATTGTGCCTTCCTTTGCTTAGCAGGAGAGGATGAAATGAAGTGAGAGTCTCAAGCAGGAACAAAGAACTGAAGATTTCATTACTGATTAGTGGTATCACTATTTTGCTTCTCTGAAGATAAAAAGAGGCCTCTCCCTACGGGGCAGACAGATAAGTCCTTTGCATAACTAATGGAAAATGAGCAGAATACCAGAAACTGTTCTATTAGGAAACATGTGAGACTGTATTTACAAGCTGTAGAGAAGTAGCTTAAAGGCAAACATTCTTCCTTACTTTGCACTTCACTTTTTATATTTATAAGGCACTTTGGAAAATGTGTTATGCACTGCACTGTACTATTGTCAGTGGTTGATTTGTGGTGCTGTATTGAGCCTGTTTTGCCTTTAGGGTACAAGTCCTCTGAAGCACTGCTCTGAATGTTTGGCACAGTTCAGCTATTGTAAAGTCATCATGTACAGGTAACAATAAAGTTATAATAAAATAATGTTCTGGTTTGCTCCTAACTCTGTGCTCTAGGCTGACTCAATAAAAAGTGTATTTTAGTCCACATTCAAGTGAAAAATACAGTAATATACACACTGAACGTGTAGAAATACAAGATTGCTTAGTCTGATTTCAGACTTTTCTTTGTTATTGAAATACAATTTTAAGAGAGAGTTCATTAAGAGTGTGGTGCTAATATTTCCACTATATCATCTGGATATATTCAATTTACAGTGAAGAAGTTCCAGAACTAAAAATCAGAGAGTTTTTCTTGCCTTTTCCACTCTAGATGAGTGGAAGCCGTAGGCTGTGATTTTTCATCACTTTCTGATGGTCCATTAAGTAACTATTCTACCTATAACCAAGATGTGTTGCAATTCAAACCAAAATTATAGGTACAATGCACAAATCAAGGTAAGGTGCTTTGATCTATATTGCATCAGGGATCAAACTAGAGAAATATTATTGGCCTTTTGTCCCAGACAGACATGAGGGGCAATGAGATATGGAGAGATGGCCTAACACAGTCACAGCTCTGTGACTTAAACTCATCTAGCAATTAGTTGGCCCTTTCTTCATATAACAGAGGCTATCCTTTCTTTTTTATCCACCTCTCTTGGAATGACTGCTCTTAATCCTCACAATCCTCTCTCCAGCTCTGTTTTACAGCTAGTCCCTTGCCCTCTACTATGACTGCTTTTACCCTCCTTACCATGCCAACCTTCAAGACCTAGACCAACTGACTAGAAGATCTTATCAGAGATACCTAATTCAGATGTCTGGGCTCCATCCTGAGCCCCAGGCTCCAGTCAACAGAGAGAAACCCTCCCTGCTAGGTCATCTCGTAGAAGAACTGAAAGTGCCTTTTTCTTTCTATTGTCCATGGCACTCAGTATGACAAACAGAAGCACCTCAGCTAAAGTCATTTTGTGTAGGTGTGAGCCCAGCACCAGAAGCTGTTTTGCATCACTTTCACAGGCATCTTTTCATAAGAATTTTTCTGTCTGTATCACAGAAAATTAATGCAGTTCAAAAAACTACTTGCATACAAAACCAAAAACCTGACCTTGCTATTCAGCTCTTGACTCATATTTCTTCTAGTGTCTTTCTTCCCCTTCTCCCAGCTCTCTCAGCCTGGAAGTAAAAGGAAAATCTTTTCCCAGACTTGAAAATGGCATCAACTGCATTAGCCAAACAAAGCAAAATCTGACTTTTATTCGAGCCACAGGGAGAAGATACTGCTGAAGAAGAGGGAGAAGATAGTTCAGGGTAAAAAAAAAAACCTACCAAATCTGTAAATTCACTCTGGTCTTGTTGGGTTGCAATGCCTCCTCACAGAGGGTTTTGCCCTCTCTCCACTCCTGATCACAGCTCACAGAAAAAAAGCCTTGAGGCAGACACAACTTCTTATATGAACAAGTCATGTTTTCCCATCTCTGACTTTGCAAGTGGTATATTCTGGCCTTTGTACCTTGTCCCTCCCTCTCTCTACTTCACCCTATGATGCCACGGAAGGTACTGAATATTGTGTGCATATATATCTATATATATCACAATTGCAGTAGACACACTACTGATTTGGGGGACTCTCAAAACATTTTCTCTTTCACCAGTTTAGTTTATTTTTCTCTGTTGCTCTTTTATCCTGTGCGAGCCCTGTAGCTACCATCATGAGCATCACTGTAATATGTGTTGCCAGTCCAGTCATGGGGCAAGTAAGGTGACTAACATTTGTCACATATAGTATAGTTTGGTCTCCCATCTCCAGTTCTCCCAGGTACACCACATTAAAAATATATATTTTTTTTTTTTTTTATGGCATTCACAAAGAATATAAACTCATAACATATACATTGACTTCTTTTGCTACTGCAGGAAGGTTTACAAATTTATATTCTGTCATTTTACCCTAAATCTCCATTATGCATGTTGTAAAATTTAAAATAACTTTGTAATCTCAAACTTCACAACTGCAGCTTAAGTAAACCTTGTTGGCACTGGTAGACCAGAAATATTTTATGTGACATTAAGTCAGACAACCGTTTTCACATCATAATTCATAATGAATGATATCTAGAGAGAGATTGCCGGATGGCATTTCATAGGGGTATATCAATAGCATGCTCTGTTTCTTTGTTCTTTCAGCATGAACTATTTAAGTAGGAAAACACAACTCCCAGATATGAATTCAAATTCAATTCTCAAATTGAGTTAGTTTTGAAACCCAGCTATCCATGTTGTAGTTCATAATGTATTGCACTACGTCTGTCTGCTTAGGAGGACTAGGAGAACCTGTAACCTGCCTATGTCCCTAAAACGCAAAAAAGGGATGATTCACGTGAGCAGACTTGTAAGTCTGAAATTAAAGTCTAAAGAGAAATCTAAAATGATGCATGCAAGCGTTGGTATATTGCCATAATTTCTCATGGGGATTTCATATGTCAGCCAAACGATAGTGCAATGCTCTCCATCCTAGAGTCAGATCACCACTTTGCCATGAAGGGAAAATAACAAACCCCACAAAATTGCATTGCAGTGTCTAACATAAGGTGCTGTCAAACACAGGGCTTACAACTGTGACAATGGCAGCTGTTCCCTTTGGCAAAAAAACATCTGGGAAAACAACACAGAATGAGATTTTTTATCTTTCTCGCACATCATGATCTGAATGGATATATGCCCAAAATATTAGCCATGTGGATGAAAGAAGCTTCTAGAGCGGGTAACCAATTTAAGTCTGCATTGTATGTTCAGTCTACTCTTGTTAAATGTAGAATGCTGACAAGCTTAGAAGAAAAAAACATAATATTCTATGAGAAAAATTATCTGCTCGGAATTTATTGCAGATGCATAACTGTGTTTCATAAGCTCAGCCTGCCTAGTCCAAGGGCACCCTGACCTAAGCAGGTTCTCTGAAGGAGTTTCACTCATATAAGCAATCTGGTGTCTCCTGAAGAAACATCAACCAACATTAGGCTGTAAGAGCTAAAGGTTATTTCTTCTCAAGCAAGTACAGCCAAAGACAGGAGCACTGGGGAAGGGGTGCAGTGCCTCACATTGCAGCAATGCCAGCTCAGCATGCACTTTAAACTGCAGTTTAGATTTGAGTTTTACCTACAAGAAAATTCTTTAAATATTGGAGAAGACAGAACAAAATAAGGGCTGATTATCATGATGTATTCTGATAGGGACATAATGCATTTCTCCTTCAAAAGAGTACTTTGTACACAAAATACCAGGCTCTTACCTCCCCAAAGCATCCACCACAACCTGCCTAAAGAAAATTCATTTTGGTGTTTACAGATAAAACATTGAAGTTTCAGGGCACCAAGATTCAGAGCTAATAGTATAACCTTGGGAAAACAGCACCAGAAACCCTGTCCATAACATATATGTAAACAACTGGCTAGCTAGGCAGATTTTTTACAAGAGAACAGGCTGTGGAAATTTCTGGTTGACTTTGCCATATGTGGAGAAAAAAACTTTCAGATGTGCAACTTTGACTGCCAGTTTGGTCTGCATATTCTGGCTCTTTTTGGTGTGCATGCACATCATATGATCATAATTATGAACATAATTATACACATAATTATGAACACAATTATGCATGAAGCATGTAAAACAAAATTGTTATAACCAAAACATTGATTGTTAATAAGCCAACTATTGATGCAAATATACATAAATACATTAATATTTTACGTATATAATTTTACATATATCATTCACAAGTAAAATATTTGCTACGAGTCTTGACGCCTACATTTTTTTCCACATTTCATATTTAAAATAAATTCAATTAAGTCAAGTCATTAAATTAATGACTATTAACAATAACATATTAATCTTAATAATAGACAATTAAAATATTAAAAAATAAATAGGAATTTTAAAAGACGGAACAGGTTTTTAAAAAAAAAAAGAAAGAGGTTTTTTTGACCTTGCAACTCTATTGAATGCCCTGTCTCTACAAATGCCGTCCTACAAACAGGCTGTGGTCTGTAAACAGCTTTAAAGAGTTGTAGCCAAATAATCCAGCAGTGTAAAGATCAAAGCAGTACAACTCTCAATAATTCCATCTATGTTATACAAGTCTTTTCCACATTAAAAATACTAAGCCTGGTTGAAAAAATAAAAAGGCCTATAAAGAAAAATAAACTGTCCTTTATAAATCATCATTCAGAACAATAATTGCAAAAAGACTGGCAAATAGTCCTTATGTCACCAGTGTTTGTTTTGGTCCTAAACCAAATAATCTTTAAAAATCATAATTAGAAAAAAATCACATGATCTTTAAAAAATTAAAAAGAAAATTAGAAGCACCTGAAAAATGGTTACTAAGGTTTAAAACAAATCTACAAAAACAAATGTCAAGAAACAAATATGTTTGCTATCACAAATAAACTCTAGATTTGTTACCTTTTTTTTTAAAGAAGTAAATAAACCAGAGTAAAAGTGTACAGTGCTACTACAATTTATTTACTTTTTTACATAAAGTATGTATAAACTATCCAGACTGTCAGACGGACCACAACCTCATTTATATATATCCAGGATAGCCATATATAAACTTTGGAAAAGGATTGTTTTTAGGAGTCCAGGGCTCTGTCAGCAATTTATCCTACCTGGTAAGTTTATCAGTTTAATCGAAATAGAAAGAGTGGGCAAACGTTACATACACTGACAGCTATATTCTGAAAACTTCTTTCCTGGCAGTTATCTATAGTCTGCCTTGCAGAAGTCAATGCAATTTGGAAAAAAAAAAGAATTCATTTTGATTAAGAGTGTCAGAAATAAGTTCCCAAAAGTTGCAACCAAAAGACTTTGTCACAAAATGTAAAGCAAGTCATCTTTTGATCAGTCTTTGAAGAATAAGAGAGGTACTTACATACTTATGTCCAGCTTGTCACACACACACACACACAAAAAAAAACAAAATAAAACAAAACAAAACAAAAAAAAAAAAAAAAAAAAAAAAAAAAAAAAAAAAAAAAAAAAAAAAAAAAAAAAAAAAAAAAAAAAAAAAAAAAAAAAAAAAAAAAAAAAAACCACCAGAATCAGGAAAAAAAGCTGAAAATAAAAAAGCTGGAACTGTGTTTTATATCTTAAATTATTCTCTACTGCAAAAGTGTTTTTACAGTAAAGGTTTTCTACAGTCTTTTCTGATGTTGTAACATGTTCACCACAAATTGTAACCAAAAAATAACTGCAACAACTTTTAGGGGAAAGAAATGAAAACCTAAAATTCATACTTGTCATAATTCAAACCAGTACCAGATCCTTCATCTAGACATTTCTTCTTTTTCCATGATCATGAAGCTCAAAACCAGGTGTGAGATAACAGATTCACAGCAGACCCAGGTCTCTGTAAATCCGGAGTACTGAATAATCTCCAGCAATCAAGATCAATGAGAGAACAAGGTTAAAGGAAAGAAGAGATACTTCAAATTAATATTCAGACTTAACTTTCACAAAATTTCTATTGACCATAAATTACATATAATCCGCCCTTCAGCGTGTACAACATTCATCTGAAGAATAAAAAGAGATGTCATCCTTAATAAGCTGTCCTGTGATCCCTTCCAATTTATTTCCACAATGCTGACTGTGTTTACTGCATTGAAAATATTTCCACATTAAAGGCCATACTGTGGAAAACATTAGCAAGGACTTTGGCACAGTACAGATTACCAGTTCTGTAGTCTACTTCGCTAATCTTGTACCCTGATGGTAGGCAAATTAAAATAAGTGAGAGGGAACAGCTGACTACTTTTTGAAATAAGAAAATGAAATAAAGCTACCCTCAGCAAATATTATTGCACCCCAGATTTCTATTATTATTATAAAAACCCGTTTAAACTATGAGATTAAGGTGTAGATACCTCAATCTTTTTATTTCATACATGCTCACGTATAAGTGAACTTTAAGTTTCAAAATTAAACTCAGCCTGTCCCAGAAATTGCAGTTCTGAATTTTAACTTCTTTTTCTTTGGATTTCAGTGTTATAAATACAATATTTAAGGAGTTCAGTTGTCCTAGTTCAATCTCTCAAAAATTAGATATTCATATCAAATCTGGACATTTCTATAAGGGAAGCAGCAGATAAGGGGAAAGAGTAATTCATCCAAAAATAGGCAGTAAGAAATAATTCAAATGTCGAGGTTAGACTTAGACATCTGAGTCTTACATGACTAAAACTGATCAAAAGACATCCAACACAAGGTGAAATTACATGCCTGATGAGAGGATAAAATAGGTTGCATTTAAGAATAATCAAATTTAGGAATCATGTGTACAAAAGAACTGACTTTGTTAAAAACTGACTCCCTCTGTACAGACCTAATTTTAAAAAACTTTACTTTGAAGGATATTTCAAAGTGCCTGAAGTTCCCAGTTGTAATCCGTGGGCTGAAGATTTTAACTCCAATTTGATAATTTACAATTTCACTGGTTTACAATTTCATCAGGAACGTTGCCAAAGCAGTCAACTTTGAGTCCTTGTCTGTAGAGGATTTTAGGTGCCGTGGTTTCCAAACCTTCCTAAGTGTGAATTCTGCATCACCTGAAAATTTGGGTCTTTAAACCTGTTCATTTGCTTTATTAGCTCAAGAGACTTTCTAAGATTAGATTAGGTAGAAGACTACCTATATAACATATGTAATTGTCTTTAAATGCAATTTTCCATCTGGAAACAGGAAGGTAATTTACTTCCCAGGCACCATCAAAATTTCTGTGGTCCAGCAACAAAAGTTTCACAAAATTATCAGTGGTAAACACATTACAAGTCCAAGAGCTATGTGGGTAGTACAAAATACTCATCTCAAGGGGTGATTTGGCCCATTTATAGTCTAAATCACCCTTTAAATTTTTTTTTCTCTCTTCACCACAGTAAGAAAGTAGAGCAGCCGCCTTCCTAAAGACCAAGGTTAAGTGTCTGAAGATAGTCATGTAAGATCAGTTTTGAAATAAATGTTTTGGTTATGAAATTATTCCCTAATAAATTAAGAATAGCTATTGCTATCTGTAGAGTTTTCTCCTGAGAAATAAGGGGAATATTAGCAAGATCAAAATAAGCTCTTTATCTATTAAACAAGAGACATCAGATGTGAGTGAAGAATAATTCTGTGTGCTGGCTGGATTTTTTAATAGCTAAAACAAGTTTGCATGGTACTGAAAAAATTTATTGCACCATTACTTTGTACAAAACAGTAACTTACTCTACCAGAAGTGTTTTGATAAAGAATTGTCACCAAGAGCTAGCAATCAAGGACTAGTGAAAGCATATATTTGCTGTGCTCACTAAAATACTTCAAAATTGCATTCAAATCTCCAAATAGTGTGTCCAGAATATGATATTTTCATTCTGACAAATACATTAATTTTGCATTGGCTGTAAAACAGTGATTCTCTTTGTTACATTAAAAATATTGGAAAATTTTATATCTCTTTAGAAGTCTTCCTACAACAACAAAAAAACCCACTGAGTTCAAATGTACTCTTACAAATTGATTTGCACTTTGCTATATTAACAGATAATCAGAACAAATGGGAAAAAAAGGCAGTTTATGCCCACCTTCATCTTGGCAACTTGGTTAAAAGCATAGGATTATAACTGTGTATTTACAGGACTTTCCTTGAGTTGACATGCTAAATTTTAAACTTTTATTCAAGTAAAATACTACTTACATTTGGTAAGAAATACCTTACAGTATTTCCTGTATATGTGAGACAAGAGCAATTCAAGATGTAAGTCACTAATAGAAACCAATTTTTTGGCATATTCCAACACAGCTGACCATGAATATATTACGTAGTCCATTCTACAGAATTTACTAGACCAAAAATAAAGTACTGCTTGAATTGGGCAAAGATGGGGGAACATGATGCCTCTCTCCTTACATATGCTTTATCATATTTAGGCAGAATGCAGACACTCAAGGAGGAGGTTGGGGTAAAGAATTTTGGCTAGAAGTGAATTTCCATAGGGTTAGTAATCACAAAAGAGAATGCCTTCTCATCTCTGGTGTTCAATAAATTTTCAAACATAAGTTTGGCATGGAGAAAGAGAGATCACAAGTAATAAAACTATTTTATGTCAGAACTATTCCAATATTAGGCAGTGGCACTTCATTTATCAAGGAAAATAAGTTAAAATACCACCTCTGCCATTAAACCAGTCTCTAAGACTGAAATAAAAGAAAGAATGCAAAGCCTTTGGCTAATGCCTTTTCATGTTCTTTTCACCATTTGCACAATGTGCTTAGCATCACACAGCCCTTACATTTAATAAAGTTCCTTTAATGATTGTAATCAAATAATCAAAAAATAACAAGCAACAATGACTCATAACAGTAAATAAGGAACCAATTAATAATTAATTAATAATATAAACATAAATATTAATGGAGAGGGATAACAATACATTATGGACAATCAGTAATTCAAATGTGACCAGAATAATTTTATAATAATCTCCAGATGTTATGGAATATTACAGTGTTGATTCATATGAAAGTGGGGTTACAACTTTATCATCCCAAGGGAGAAAACGCAGTCCAAAGCGCCAGAATATTTATCCCAGCTTTCCCATATGTATTCAGGTAGTCAAATGCCTGTGCTGGTGTGTGAATACAGGTATACAGGAATACCTCACTCATTGAACAGAAATCTGTGTCCCTTTGTGTAGAGAAGTTATTACACATGGGCTGGCACCATCCTGGTTCTTGCCTGCCATAAGAATTTTTTAACTTCTTCACATATGTATGAAAGTGTTTTAATGTTCTTTAGCAGCACAAACTAAAACCTCCAAACTTATTACTCTGTCTCCATAGCACAAGATACAAATCATTTGCCTTAATGAATGGGTCCATGGGTTAAATGTCTAAATTTGGGATAATGGCACACACTTCTTTTTAGTTATCATTACTGGAGGGAAAAAGACACCTCTGGAGAACATTTATTCCTATCTGAAAACAGGTATATAAGATGAACAAAACCAGTGGACTTCCATTGGCTATAGAAGGAGTTGAAGTGACAGACTTAATAACTAAGTTTCAGAGAGCTGAATTGGAGAAGGTAAGCAGCACGATCTCCCAAAAACTAGTGAATTTAGGCTTCTGCCCACTGACAGAAGCCTAAATAAACAAATGCATTTTTCCAAATCAAAGTGCTCTAAGTGGGAAATACATCATAATTAACAAAAATATTCTGAGGTACCACAGGTAGCCGTGTCTCTGAGCATGCTCTGGGCATCACCCCTTGTAGTCAGAAGGAAAGCACAGGTGCCATGGAAGGTCTCCTTCGTGCATTCTAGACAGGAAGATGTATGGATACATGATGACCCTCCAAAGGCCTGTAGACACCCGTCTCAGCACTGTTCATGGAAATATAATTCTCCTCATGGAGGGCTTCATAATGAGGCTAAAGAAAGGCATTGCTCCTTTAGGCAGACTGGATCTTACCACAACAGTGTTCACTAGAAACAGTTAGTCTTCACTTTCTTGTATTCACCCTTGATTACACTACTGCAACGTAAATATTGTTTTTATAGCTGAATTATCAACCTCTTAAAATCCCTGTTTCAATAATGGGATTGGTGACAGCACCTGAACCATTATAGCATAACAGTGCCATTATAATTATCATTATAGGAACAGGTCTTACAGCAAGGCAGGCTGGTACACTCATTAATTCCCTTGCCTGATGCAGCCAGGAGTCAGACACAGCTCCAAGTCTAAAGGTCAGAAGTCGTATCAATCTGCTTCATAAATGTTGATTTTAGCGAGATGCAATGTCATGAGGGGATGGCAGCAAAAATCTGTGTTTATACAGTGACCCTGAAGCAACAAATTGAAAATGTTAATATCCATTTAGATTAACTTTCTATAACTTTTATTTTTAACAGAGTGGTGATAAAAAACCCTGAGGAAAATTTATACAATTAACACCTGATTAACAGATTTAGCTGTGGATTTGTTGCTGTTACTGCATTTAGAAAGTTTGCTTGAAAGAGTTTACCATAGGTACTGAAGCTTTCTATTACTTATAAATACAGTTATGTTTCAATATCCTAACTTTAGATTGTAGTGACAATAAGCAAAGGCTTTTTTTAACTCTGTGAGCTTAAACTCACAGTTCCCATCTTTTTTCAGAAATCTAGGTTGTCTCAAAGCTGGTGCATTTAAACTGAGACAACTCATTTAATCTGGATATCAATTAATGTTTAGTTTGCTGTGTATCTTAAGCAATGTTTACATGACAATATATCCTCTTTGTCGCTGTGGAACCGAGAACGGTGAGAAGAATGACATTAGAGAGAATGAGCCCAGGAGAAAATTCTCCTTTATTAATAGTTAAATCTGTCCTTTTATAGCTTGGTTCACAATAAAAGAATGACACAATTGGTTCATGGCTCAGCCACCCACTTGGCTCACACCAAGTGATTGGCCGAACGGTATAACACTTATTTCAAAATATTTTTTCTTAATGAGCCAAAACATCGCCAGAAACAACATGCAGCTGTAAAATAGTTTACAAAATAACAAACTGCTTCTCAGCTAGTCTGCATAAGAAAGCAATGTTCTCACAGAATATTAAGAAATGCTGAAAAATTTCTCTGCTTCTAACTTTTTAGCTTCCATACCTCTTCCTTTTCTTTTCCCATAGGGTGGTAATGAATGAAGAGACAGATGATTGCAACCATGATAAACATTATATTGTTTGAATAAACACAGAAAATATAAACATTGAAAAACTATTGGACGCTAAACACCACACCCATACATTAATATACATGTTTTCTTATTTTCTATGTTTGTGCTTTGTCTAGAAGCCTTGAGTAACTGAAGTTAACTTTTCTTACACCACCATTAACTGACTAGAGTTCACAAGCTTGATTAGCTTGAATGATTGAAGATGAAATACAGTTGAAAGCTGTTATCATTTATGTAGTCATTTATTTATTTATGAAAACTTGTTCTTGGGAGGACTGGAAAAATCTTTCATTAATTAGTCTTGCTTTTCCTCATCCAATATGTTTACCTCTTAACATACATACACGTCAATTTATAAAACTAATTGTAGATGCTGTGTCAGTGTTTTCTGTCATCATCTCCTGTGTTAACAAAGTTTTAAAGTTCAAATGCATATAAATCCACAAACACCATGCTGGTAAGTTTCCTTGCTGTTTCAAGCTTATTTTTTGACAGACAATGTTATGTTTAAAAGCTTCCTCAGAAAATAACCACAAACACGTGATGCACACAGATATGGGGCTCAATCAGCACCAAAACAAAAGGCTACTTGAAATGGTATTTTTTCTTTTAATATAATGTATTACTTGCAAAACAACTACTGCTTTCCTACATGGAGCAATGCAATATCCCCGTTCTGCCTCCACCTATGACCCTGCCCTGAACAAATGAGCTCATTATGCACATTTCAAGAGATGGAAACCCTTCAGGAGATATTCTAGAAGCAAAATACTTTCTTCCTCTAGGATAAAACATGGGTGAACTCACAGAAGGGTCACAAGCCGAGAGGTTGATTATTGCTGCCTGACTTTCAATAGAAGCTGGATTAGAGGCAGTGTGGATAGTTTTGGCCACTGACTTGAATGGCCTTTGCAGTTAATCACTGCTGGCTCATTAGCCAGCCCAGCCCAGCTGCTTGGATCAGCTCTTGGACAGGTAGCAAGCAATCAAGACACAGTGAAACATGAAGTAATGATCATTACAGAAAATGAATGGGGAAAGGAGAGAATATCCCTCATAAGTAAATCTGAGAACATCATTACGTGATTGATGTTGGGCAGTTTGCTCATTTTGTTTTCTTTCAGACACATCAGCACTGGCAATTGGGAACCAAACAATAACAGATCAATCCTATTGTTCCCCACTGTAATTAGGCACTAATATTTGCAAAAGACTGCTATAGTGTTTTCTAGAAATAACACTATTCACTGTCATATTTTCAGAACTTATTAAAAAGTACAAGGACCCTGGAATGCAGACTGCATTCATCAAATCATATCTGAAACACTGAATACACTGAAGATTAGAAAACAAAACTCTTTTTTTCAACTCTTTTAACATGGGCAAAAACATTTTTTCTTCTTACTCCCTGAGGTTAAAATGCTTTGTACTAAAAATTAACAATAAAACATCAATCATTATGGACCCATCCCACAGGCATAAAACTTCCACCCACTGCAGTGATGCTGAAGAGAAGCAGCGTTGTCATGAAGTACGTACGTCCTTAAGTGTCAGGAAGGAAGTCTAGAAAATTATATTACAGACAAGCTCAAACAGTAAGAGCATACAGATTGAAGTATCTCAGAAAATGGACAAAGGAGAGTCAAATCACTGCAAGAATACCTATTCCTGCCATAAGGAAAACAAAATAGATTAAATAATTCAGAAGTATTTCATAAGCAGAAATAAGTGTGGTGGTGTGGTGCACTCGTGAAGAAAGAAACAAAAAGGCATCCACAGTTTGGAAGGATTTGTAGTTGCAACTTCTCCTTCCAGCATTAGTACAAAAATTCTGAAATTGGGTACCAAAGGTCAATGTGGTAGTGCTGGTTAATACATAGAAAAATAGAAAACTGACCTCTGCACATTAAATAACAACTCAGAAAAGAAAATTATGACTTACTACACAACTTTAATTGTTTTTTTTCTCATTTTTGATTAAATTAAATGGGTTGTTGAGATTCCTTCAGTAGCTTTAATAGTTCTACAATGAAATTATGTAGAAATTAAAGCAACACTTTCTCCATCATTAGCGAAAAAAAAAGATACGAAAGAATGATGACAGTACATGCAGACAAACCATGTGTACAGAAGTGAATTGTAGAGTGGTGTGCAACTATATATTTTTTAAAATCCATAATGCAGGCAGGAAACAATAAATTAACCACTTCATTACAATTAAGTGTCATTAACTTCATTACAATGACCCTTTACTCATATTAAAATACACAAAACCCAGGAAATTCAGAGACAGATTGTTGACTATGGCTTTAACTAGGTTCCATGAAGTTGACAAAAAGAAAAATTAAGTTTTGCCAGTATCTTTTACATCTCAAGTAAATTCATAATACACGTAGAGTTCTAGATGCTTATGTGGCTGCAGCTATATCCACAGAAGTAAAAATGACAAAGCCTATGTGTTTATGCCTGTGTAATACAGGCATAAACTGTAGTTAGGCACCCTAACTACATAACTATCTATCAAAAAGTCACTCACCTTGCACTAATCAGAGCTTTTTAATATTTATTGTTCATGCACACATTCTACTGCTAATGCAGGTATACCTCATGGAAGACAGCATGGAAGACAGGTTAGCAGCGGCCTTTCTGTGCACACATGAGCCAAATCTTCATGTTTGAAGGGAAAGGTTTACAGGTGTTCCCAGTAGCCACACCCTAGTTGCCTGCTGACCGGAGACAAATCACTGTGCAAGGCTAGAAGACAAGGGAGGATACCTACTCAATGCAAATAAAACCAGCGTACCTGAGAGATATCCGGTTACTCTAAGTAGCTTTTTCTCTTTTGACAACTACACATTTGTGCACATTCCAATTAACAGAGCATTTCGATCCAGTGGTGTAATGTCAGAATACCAGAAAAGAAAGCAAAGCACCATGGTGAATGATGCCCTGGAGCTGGGCATTTCACAGAGAATTAGGTCACCATTGAAAATATGTTTGCACATTTGTTTCTTGTCTGCAATTACAGCAGCTGCTGTTCCATCATGCTGTTCCACCAGTTTAAATAGTCTTCTTTCAGATGAACAACATAGCCAAAGCACTGAGAATCCTTTTGCTCTTCTTTTTCTTAGTTGTTAGGCCACTGGCACTCTAAGTGTACTGAGGGTCAGACTTAGGCAACTTTCCTCATTGTTATTCTGAATTCTTCTGGGTCCATTCACTGAAGATGACAAAATTAAAGAAACTCAATTTTGGCAAGCTCTGTGGACCTTCTTCTAAATGTGACAGAGGAGCAGCCTTCAGCTTGGTTTACCTCCATTCATGGTGAGAAGGAATGCCTTCAGATGAGCACCTACTGAGTTCTTCAAGCAGCAATTTTCTACCAAAGCTGTGGAAATCTGCAGGCTCTCCTCCTCTCTTGGGTACTTCCTCTGACAACAGCTGACACAGTTTGCAGCTGGAGCTTTGCAGACCCCTTATTTTTCCTTACCTTTTTGCCAAAGGCTGCTCCCAGCTGGGCTGCTGGCATTTGGAGCCAGTCTGCAGGTTTAGTCTCACTGCAGTCATCGTGTAGGTAAGCCCAAAAGCCGAAGCATATCAAAGCTAAACTACTCCCCAGATATTTTCTTTCCTTAATTAACTTTTTTTGTTTTTTCTCAAAACTCTCATTGTACTTCCATTGCTTTCAAAGAGTAATATAGAGAGTTCTCTTGTGACTAATTTCAGCCCTATAAAATTTGCTCAATTACCATGAAGTGACATGTAGGAGAGACGAAAATGTCTCTTTATTCAAAGGCATTTAGTTTGAATCCTACCAAAGTTCTATTTTTCATTTAGAAATGCTATCACCTCTCCATCAATTATATTGCTAGTTCTACCTTTTCAAAGCACGAAGTGGTTAGGCAGAAGAAAGAAACTACAAAAAGACCTCTGACTTGTTGGTCACATTTAAGAACAGTACCCTCAGCTGCAATCCCCAGAAATCCTCTTGCTATTGTCACTGCTATTCAAAAATAAATATGGGTTGTGGAGGAGATGCATTTTCTTCAAAATGAGAGATTCAGTCTCCATTAGCTTTCTCTGACCTCCTGTCCAAAGACAGGAGGGAGATATATAATGAAACACTTAGAGCACTTAAAAGGCTTTAAAAAATATTTTGCACTCGTTTTCTTACCAGGCATTGATACATTTGAGCACACATTACAGCAGACCAGTAGTGCACCATTAATTCACAGTCAGAGGGAAGCTTACTGCATAAGGACAACAGAATTTGGCTTGTATGAAGCAGATAGACGCAAAACATTTTTTGATAGCTTTGTGACCAAAAAAGTAAGTAGAAAGAAAACTATGAAAATCTTTCCAGTGATTAAAATACATTACAATAATAAATTGTCTTAAATCTTGATGTTGTTGACTTTAAAAATAGTTTCTATTTTAGCTCAAGGCAAATTCAACAGACTGATTACAAAAGCAATGAAAATAAGGTGCTGACATAATGTCAACTTTAGAGTAATAATTGCACTGCTATAATAATCTGTTTAATTGTTGTTTATTGTAATTAAATTCTCATGCACACCAGACTTGCAATTTTCTTTTCCATGTCAGCAAGGTTTCCTTTTATAGAACAGTTTGCCCAAAGCAACCAGTGACGTTACTAGACAGACATTAATCAAAGGACCCTACAAAGCTACACCTGGTATCCTTGAGGCAAAATGTTTGCCAAAACACAAAACCCACATAAATCGATGCACAGTGGTTATGGTGGCATTGTTATGCTTGAAAGCAAAAATTTTATAATTCATTTTTAAGTGCCTATTATATGAAGTAATATTCATGAGCCAATATTATTCGCTTAATGACCAAAATACCTCTCATTGTGAAGATTGACAGCTAATTATAATTAAAAAGACCAATAATTTTCCCATATCCATTTTACAGATGTTAATGTAAACTAGATTGACAACATAGATAGACATAACAAAGGAGTCTAAGAGAATTCATTTGCACCTGCTCAATACCAAAACATCACAGAGGTCAGCAGAAAATTCAGAGTTAATTTTAAGATTTTGATAAGTTGAAATGACGTCTGGCCTCGGAAGAACACTGAGGGCAAACGCAATGAAAATTTATACCCCCAAAGAAGCCTGGATTTAAAAAAAAAAAAAAAAGAACCCTAAAGATAATTAATATCACTTTTACATAGTGCATCAGTAATGTTGAAGCTTAATGTGAAATAAACACTTGAGTCAAGTTAATCTGATGCTAAAATGATTGGGCAATTTATTACAGCTTAAGAAGGACATTGCCACCAGAACAGGAAATAAAGGTTTTAAAACTTGGGTAATTATTTTCAATCAGAGCTGCTTTCAAGGTCAAATGTTTAATACTAGCCATTATTTTCTCTCTGCTAACTTTGGCAGGCGTTTCACATGTCTCATCCATAAATAATTAAAGAAGTAACTGCTGTATTAGCTTAACCTTTGGATTAAAATTTGAGCGTCCAAGGTAAAGATTTTATTTGGTTTTTTTCCCTCAAAGACAGCAATACATAGTTTATCTGGCCTAAAAAATACTGTCTACTGCTTTCTAATTCAACAATATAAACATTTCCTAGTAAGTTTTCTCTGTGATTTATTTTTCCTTTTGGACCATACTCAGCTACTTCAGCAAATTGAGACAAATAACAAACCCGAAAATTCTCTGTAAAGGCAATCTGCTAACACACACCAAAGAAATTAAATGGAATTCAGGCTGCTATCAGGCAAAGATGAAGTAATATTTGATGTGGTTTTATTCTACTAATATTGCAAATATTTGTGAAGAGAATGGAGGTACTAGGTTTGTTTTCAATTTACTTGCTGGTATACAAAAGTCTAAATCTGGTAATGCCTTTATATTAGTTCGATATTTATATCAGATTGAACCCCACAGACTGGAAAGTTGACATCAAAGCAGATCAAAAATAAGTTAAGGAAATGAGTTCTAACACAATGCATTGATAAATTCTGAAATGCACATCACTTTCTCAGCATCGGCATCTTGATGTCCTCGGTATTAATCATATTTGGTTTTTCAGACCACAAATTCAGAAAAGGTTATACACAACTAAGTACCTTCAGTCCAATTCAGTAATTGAAGCATGTTTAGAACTTTCTTTAAAACAAAGTAAGAGAAAAGAGAATTACAAGACATGTTTGTTCTATCATTAAGCAAACTTTTAAATATTTTTCTGTCTATTCTTTTTTTGTGAGTCTACATGATTAAAATAATTGTTCTTTGTGGGGGTACAAGTAAGGTGGGGAGTTAGCCAAGGAATCAGTATTTTACAAGTGCTTAAATATAAGTCGAGGTTGATTTTTTACATGTCACAACTTCAATACTAAGAAGTTATAAAATACTAAGAAGTTATAAATTGAAAGGTAGCCTGAGAAATAGTAAGAGAAGTCATCCATAAATTAGAAGAAGAAACCAAGCACAATATTTAGACATAATAATATAAAATTATGTTTTAAAAAGGAAGGGGGAGGGGGCTGGGGAAGTAGGATTCTCTTTGGCATTGGTGAAAATATATGGCATTTAAACACAAAATCACAAAAATTTGTGAAACCAAGTAGCTATATCCCTTTAAAAAGTGTTTTTTTACTTTAGCTCAGTAGTATTTTTACTGAGGCCCTGAGTCAGCAAAATAAGTAAGCAATTGCCTAATTTAAGTCCATGTACTCCTTATTTAAATGTAAGAAAATGATAGCTAAATCCTTCTCTCAGGAACACTCAGCCTTAAAATTCTACTCATTCTGTTTGCTTTTGATTGTTTTAAAATTACTTCGATTTTTTTAAAATGTCGTTATACACACATAAGTGGATGTCCTGACAAAGTCTCTTTGTATTTACTCTAATCCTACATTATTTTCCAGTGTTTCTTAAGCTCAGCACTTCTTGTTGAGCTGTAATTAATAAATTTATGTGATATTCGGCTACACAAAAAGCGACTATACCACTGCCTACAACAACAAAAAAGAAGAGTGGGGAAGGTGTATCTAATAAAAAATTCCAACCCACACAAACTTCTGGCTTGGTTGCCGTCTGCTAAAGAAAAGCAAAAAAAAGTTGTTAAAACCTTTCTCCTGGCCACAGTCACAAATGAACAATTTTCACACTTACAGACATTCTAATGGACATAATAGCTTCTCTACTGCCTACCATAGTAGTCAGTTATTATTAACTATTAAACCAATTACTGAGGATTGATTTTTTGAAAATTAGCTTGTACATAGTACTCTAAAACTAAATGCTTACTGGTTCACATTACAGCAGCCATTGGGGAATATATGCTGGCATACTGCTGCCTAGATTTATAAAAGAACTTCACATTAACATTGTGTGTTTTGAGTTATTCTGTAGGATGCATTACAATTCCAATCTTTAGGACAGGGTCAGATGCAGAACCTTATTTTCACATCTTTCCTCTCTGGGACATGATAATTTAGAAAGCAGATTGCTTTGCCCCAGGAAAAAAAGAAAATCATGATCAGAGTTTTCCATATGTCACTCTTTACAATGTTTTCTTAATTTAAAATGAAGTCCTCAAATTAAACTGAAAGGTGTATTTTGGAAACAATGTCTACAAGGATGTGGGCTCCCTGGAGAAGCTGCTCCCACGTGAAAGACCTACAGTTTCCTCCAAATCACTGAGAATTGCTATAACATGAATGCGTGTAACACTTTGAGTGTTCAAAACAGGCACAATGCAGAGGAAAATATGCTGAAACACTTAAGAGAGTAATGGTTTATCTTGCTATTTGGAAATTGATAGTCATAGATGAGTTATGTCTTTGTTATCTTTTTTTTGGAAGCATCAGCCAATCAGGGACTAGAAAACACAAATTAGGCAATATGAACAGACCTTATCTATGCAGAACATCCTAAACTTTGTTGACAAAGTGTCATGCCACAGTATACTGAAAAGGTAAAGAAAAAAAGTTTTATCATCAGCTCTACAATGTACCTCTTCATTCTTCAGGCAAATTCAGCGCCTTGAATAAGAGGATCCCTGGAGGCTCTGTTGTGATATATTTACTATGATCCATCAAAACGGAAGCTACCTGCTTCAGCTCATAGACAAAGCACTGCAAAGCCTTTCCTATTTTTCCAGCTCTTCTGGTAAATCACAAGGTGCACAGCTGTAAACAGCTGGACGCCAGGTAACACAAAATTCCATATCCACATGAGAAACCTACATCTTTATGTGCTCAGATAGGTGATTCCCTTGGCCATAAATCTACTTAATAACTTCAGTTGATGGTAGAGTGAGGATGGAGAGGAAGAGTGAGCTCAGCATTTTAACTTCTGAGTTAACAATAACTTCTAGAAAAAACTTACCTTTGAACAGATAAACCCCAGCCACAGGGTTGTCATTACTCCCGCCTTTCAGTGGCACCTCTCCAGTTACTCAGAAGGGAAATAATTTTGTCAATTCCTTCCAGTTTCAAGCTTCTTTATTTTGTCTAATCCCAGATGTCGTATCTTTCCAGTGCCATGGAAGAACAGAATATTTTTACATCATATTTTAGCAGATGGAATCCATCCCAGCCAAATTTATCACTGCCAGATGGCTGACCCTTATTTACTGATGAAAAGTTAGACACAGAGATAAACTTTAATCAGTTAAAACATCCAGATTTTCTGCATGAAAATGGCTGGGTAGCTCTTCCCTCATCATATTCACCGGCACCAACAGCTCATCACTTTCCACCACATGACTCTTAAGCCACAAACCAACAGACCTTCATGTGAGATTGTAACATCTTCTGAACTAAATCACATGATTAGCCAGTAAAGGGCTTAGGCCTTTGATACTCCAATTCATAAGGAATATACAAAATTATCTTTTGATGGCTTTAATCCTATCTTTGAAAGTAATCAATTTTTCAGTGTTTGCAAGATAAAAACACCATGTACAACAGGACAATTGTGCAATAGAGGATGAAAAGTTTAGTAGGTGTTACAGACACAAGTAATATATTACATACATTATTTATTGGCTACTTTCTTAGCTGGAGAATAAGTTCTGAACCTAGAAAGTTTACATGGAATGAAAATTTCAGTATCCGGGTAAAGATGACGATCATCAGCGTCTAATCAGAGGGTTAAAAAAAAGAAAAAAGCTAAGTTTGTCTACTGAATTTTTAGGCTTTGACTTCATCCCAGAGTAGTTCTATACTATGTTCTCTGTTTTAACAGCCTACTAGTTGGGTTCTGCCTTTGAAAATGGTGTTAAATGGTGCACAGAAAGAGATTCAGAAAAATAGAAGGAAAAGATGTAATGAAGGATAGACCCCAGGAAAGTAGGTAATCCTGAGATGATGATTCACAGACCTGAGTTAGATAGCAAATGTGATCTCCAACAAGAAATGTAAGTGATTCTGCCGTTTGTAAACACTTTGCTGTGTAAAACAATGTTGCATTACAGTTCCCTGAAATAGCTCTGATTGAAAAATAACAAACTATTGACAAAACAAAGTTGTAACACCAATGAAAGCTTTATTAGTCTCTCCAGGTTTTGCCTGTAAACCAGTAGAATCTTATTTTTAAATTCTCTTCCTGTCCGTGGACTACCACCTATGTACTACCGGTAATCACCTATCTTCTGTCCCACTTCACAGTCAGACGGTTCTTAGAATCTCATATGGTAGCCAAGGTAATTTTTTAAAAGCTCAGCTACTCTCCCCAACTAGTGAGAGCAAATGCACATAGTATAACTACCTGTTTGCTGTAATTTTTCCTGAATGCATTTTAAATGGCAACATAAATTTATCTTCCAGAATAAAACTGGAATTCAGTGTTTCAATTCCCAGTTTGCCAAAATATGTCTGTATATTAAGAAAAAATGAAATTTATAGAGGGTCTATATCTTCATGCTTCCACAGTAAAGTAGCTACCACCTAGATGTCTGTGAGATAAGAAACTTCTCTGAGGTCATGATATTGAATATTTTGAATATTCCACTTCTGCTTTTCTTACACCTTTTTCTGGAATGTCTGGCACTGGACACTGACTGAGATGATGTGCTGGCCTAGAGGGACTGTCACAATGTGCAGCTTCAGTATTACATGTGGCTTAAAGACAGGGTGTGTTTTCCTAAATCACATGTTATGCAGATAGTACGAAGAAAAACAGCACTGTGAGCAATTAATGAAAATGTTACACCTTTTTTAGAAGTGTTTAGTAATGACTCCAGTCAGAAAAAGAATATAAATTAGGAACAAACATCAGAACTTCTAAGACCATTTCTACCTGCCAATTACAACATCAGGAACTACATGTTAAGTTATAGATGAAGTTTTTATGTGAAAAATAAATATATATTTCAACATTATCAAAATATATATACATTTCATCCTCACTGGCAAACTATGAACCAAATATTACACAAAAGGGACAATAAGTGGCATATAAGAAAAATAAGACCTTATGTGTTTCTTGCTTCTCTAACATTTAGCCACCTGTTTAAAAGTAAAATATCTCTCTTTTCGTTTTCTTTAGCTGCATTTTAGCCATTCTTTCTTCTGCCAGATATGGGGAATCTACAGTAAAGGCAGCCATAACTCATATAAAGACATGTTTTAGGCAATATATGACAGAAGAAACTGAAAGGGCCACTAATTATGGAAAATGTACTTTCTCTTTTCTGTATCTCTCCTGCAAAGATGAGATTTCAATAACATATGAAGGAACAGTCTACCCTAGTCTCTCCTTCCTGTCAGTGTTTCCCATGTTCCTTTCTCTGGTTCATCTGCTTCTAATTCCTTTGAATACCATACAAATAAAATTTTACATCGGACTGTAAGCACACATGCTTCAAATTTAGGAAATGTATATGCAAAAGGTTAAGGTGATACTATCAGATCTATTTTTAAAGAATTATATGAAGTAAAGATATAGACCACAGTAGAATTACAGATATTTCCCTCTTACTGCCCACATTCCCATATCCAGTGTATGAAATGAACATAAAAGTACGTTTTGTATAGAAAAATATTCCTCTAAGCAGCCCAAGAAGGAAGTTAGTACTATTGCATCGCAGTCTTAATTCAAGTTTTCATTTCATTTACTTCTCTGCTGTTTACTTTCAAACAGAAAGCAAGCAATGTTCACACCATGAAGATATTTCCATGATGTAATGTGGAGGATCAACTCCATTCCTTGGGAAATTTCCAGGAAAGGGGTGCATCAAATAGGCCAGGAGATTGGAGCAAGGTACCTAGATATCCTTGCTTCCTCCAGATCTGTGGTGCAGATGGTACCTAGGGCATTAGCGCTAGACTGCAGCAAACAATGCCTTTTTTGAAAACTGCCAAAATCTCTAATAATGAACGTTATTGTGCAACCTACATATAATGTCTGTCTCTGTATTACGGCTATGGCATAATATACCTTCCTCTATTAAATGGTTCCTCTATTAAATTAAATTCCTCTATCAAATTTAAATGCAAAATCTAATGTCCATATCCCAGAATCACAGAGTCATATATGTTGGAAAAGACCTCTGAGACCATCAAGTCTAACTTTTGATCAGCATCTTGTCAACTAGGCAGACCATGGCACTAATTGCCACATCCTGTTGTTTTGTGAACATCTCCAGAGATGTAGCTTCAACACCTCCCTGGGCAGTTCATTCCGATGTTTAATAACCCTTCTCATGAAGAAATTTCTTTTGATGTCCAGCCTGAATCTCCCCGTGTGCAGATTAAGGCTGTGGGCTCTCATCCTGTCACTGGTTGCCTGGGAGAAGAAACAGACCCTTATTGGCTCCTTTCAGGCAGTTGTAGGGAGTGATAAGGTCTCCCCTGAGCTTCCTTTTCTCCGGGCTAAACACTCCCAGCTCTCTCAGATGCTCCTCACAGGACTTGCGCTCCAGACCCTTCATCAGCTCTGCTGCCCTTCTCTGGACACGCTCCAGCACCTCACTGGAAGGATCCTGAACTGAGGGGTCCAGAACTGAGCACAGGGCTTGAGGTGTGGCCTCACCAGTGCCAAATACAGGGGCGCAGCCCTGGTCCTGCTGGCCACACTACTGCTGAAACAGACCAGGATGCCACTGGCCTTCTTGGCTACCTGGGCACACACTGGCTCATGTTCAGTGGCTGTCAGCTAGCACCCCCAGGTCTTTTTCCTTTGGGCACCTTTCCACTCACTCCTACCCCAGCCTGTAGCACTGCTTGAGGGTTTTGTGACCCATATCTGATACTCTAACTGTTCAAGAAGCACTTTAAGAATCTTGGAAATCCAGCTATGAATTGATCACTAAAAAGAAACTCTACTTTGCACAAATACTCAATTTAATTTGCTCAAGCATACCTTTTTTAGCAAAGAACGCATTTCCTAGTATGGTGATGTAAAGCACACGTCATCAGACACATTGCTTTAAATTTATGAATCAATGTGCTCAAATTTATGAATCAATGTGCTCAAGATTATTTTTCTTGTTCTCTTTCCCTTTACTTTAGCAAGTAGAATTAATTCAGCCACATGCTGAAATATGAAGAATACTGGAATATTAAAGTACTGGAAGAATGCTATCACAGAAGCTTCTTATTGTTGCATCTCCAGTGGGTATTTCTTATCTCAGGCACTTGTATCCGCCCCATAACTGTATCCATATCAGCTTGGCTGAAAGTTTTTCAAGTGAAATAATAAAGAAATGCAGAATCAAAGGATTCAGTAGTGTGAAAGGCAATGTTTTAATTATCAAAGATAGATATTTCAAACCTTTTTTAAAACTAAAATGGATGTCTAGGACAGGATCAGACTATAAAATAAACCATATTCATTTCCTTTCTAGTCAGAGCTACACAGAGCTAATACATTCAATATTATTCAAAATGAAATGACATGTAATATTCTCTCTTACTTGCTCTCTGTGAAGAACCAAATTGTAAAATTTAAGTAATAACCATGAATCTTTTTTTAATGGTGCCTGTAACTCTACCAAGAAATGCTACACCCAGCTGTAGCTTAAAAAAATTTAGACTCTCAATAAGGAAATGACTGCTACACACAACAAATAATAGCAGCTAGTTCAAACATGAGCCTTAGGATAACTTATTCCTTGAAAAAGTAGTTTAAGCTGAAATTCCAGTTTCACTGCTTATTTTATCAGATAGCTTTTTACTACAACACTTCAATGCCCTGTGGAATACATTTTCACAGTAAAAGATTACCAGATTAACGCATGTTTAACACTCACATCTTTCAAGCTGCAGATTTATCAAAATAAATGTTTCAATAGAATCCATTTACAAACTTTAGTAAACAGGTCATTCTGGATGGAAGAAAAGTACGTGCAAAACAACAATCCTAAATTGCAGTCTGCAAGGCCAGTAAGAATTATTTTAAACTGATTATCAAATGAGATTCTGAAAATTGTAAATTGGCTTTACCCATTATTTTTATGTGCAGTAGTAAAGTGTGTGCCAATGCTATATAAGTAATTAATACAGAAGCACAGACTTGGAGAATTTCTTCATATGAGCAGATCTACACATTTTCTTTAGTACTTAGCAAACAGGTTCGTTTTTTCATTCTTATCGAGGAACTTCAGTTTGCACAATGTATTCATCTAATAAAATAAATAATACCTTCTTTACTGGGTAGAAGGAGCTCTACAGTTCTTTCTCCCTTTGCTCTTTGGTTAAATCTTCATTAGCAAGAGCATCACAGTATGAATTGATCTGTAGAACAAAATATTAGTTCTGAGAACAAGTGGTCACACCTTGTGTGTTTTGGGGACCTCTGGACCTGCTGACTGACAACCAGTAGTGTTTGGAGTGCATTAAGGTGAGATCCTGGAGACCATCTTTTGATTTCATTACATACAGGTTAGACACAGACTGGGGGAATGACTGGGAAATCCACTCCAGAAGCAGACTAGTCTGATCCAAACAAAAATTTGCAGATTTACCCTTTAAACACCTATTTCAGTGTGCTTTCTGATCAAGTTTCCCCTCCTCAAAAATTCTAGATTAACTCCCCATGTCATGATATTAATCTCACTATAGTATACAATGGTCCTCTCCATACTTCCTCCACTCCTTCATGGTATGTTCCTCATAGTCCATCCCATTTTAGATGATGACCTCCCTGCTTTCTTAAGAGAAGGTCCTTTTCTCAATGAGTGTTAAACATTCACTATTTCTGCAAACTGCACTATCCTGAGTGGCTGTTTTCCAAAGCTGAGATCAGGAACAGTGTAGCAGACTGCTATAGTAACTCTCCATTTTCATATATTAAGTTCTTCAGGGAAAAGAAAATAGAACTACACCATTTCTAACAGATTTTAGAGTTGTTCAATTTAATGAAAATGCCTTTCTTTCTATAGGGTGCTACAGGCCTATTAAAGATGCCTACAGAAGAGATAATTCACTATTGAAGCCTAAATAATTTTGGAGTAATTTCTACAGATACCTATTATATTTCTATTGAATTTTATAAGCTAAATCCTTATTATGAAATTCCACTATGGCCTTTTGTTCTAGGCAATAAAGCATAATGCATAGCATGTGCAAGTTTTGTGTTTATTGGCTTGAGAGAAGCAGAACTGCTTATAGAAATCTTCATAATGGCTTCTACACCTTTCCTCCCAAAGGGACAAAAGTCCCAAAGGACTGCTAAATTATGGAGTGCTGAAAAAAAATACATGATATTCATAAATCTTCTACTCCTCTACCATCTTCTGTTTCAGAGCCTTTGCAGAGCTGACCAGATTTGCCCAGTCATTGCCAGTCACAGGCTTTTGCCAGTGGCTGCTAAGCTGCCTCTGCTTTTCCATCCTTGTCCAGTGAGGTGTTGTGTTTCTAAAGCATACTAAAATTTTTTAACATTAAATCTTCAGTGCACATGGAAACAAGCCTGTTGAATATGTTAGAGACCCTACAGAATCTTTAAAGCATAGCAATGAAAAACCGTAAATTCCAAACTCCTTCCCCCTTAGCTATCTATATTGATACAATATATATATCCCAGTGCTGAACATCTGCTCAGATTCATTAGCCTAATATCTTTGTGATAGTATGAGAAAAAAAAAAATAAAAAAAGAGAAAATGTAGTTAAAAGCTACACCCATATCTCCCAACATTAGAAAAACATGTGAATTATTTTGTCACATAACTTCTTCCAACAAGAAAAAAGACAAAGAGGTAAGAATAAGGATATTTTCTGTCAAGAGCATAAACACAGATTGACATTTCCAAAAGTAACATGTGGTGGAGAAAAACATATAAATCTTGAAAAAAAAAAATTATACAAAAAAATAAACACTTCAGCACGTTTTAAATCATGTGTGTGATAAAGCTGCTTTCCTAGACAGACAAAGTGTGAAATTCTTGCCATGGTTCTCACTCTAAATAATTTCAGTAGGTCACCATTCAGCATGTAGCCTGGAGCAGATCTCTTACTGTAGTGCTTAGCATGTTCTACTACATTGAAAATATTTCCTCTTGTCCAGCATTTTCCTCTGATGAAGCAAAAGATTAAGAGGATTAGATGTCTTTCCTTGGATCAGTTTTGCAGTTGTACAAACTCTTTGCAGCTTGGGAACATTTTACTGTTTTTCAAACATTTTTCCCTTCATTATTTCACCTTTGATAGGCTTTGTGTCTCCCAGCGTCCCTCCCCCTTCTTTACCCCTTTAAAGAATGACAAAGCTTTGAAAGCACCTGAAGACATTCTAAACAGTGCATGTCTCATATTTTCTTCTGCTTGAGTGTAAAAGATAAAAACACCACCCAAACAACAACTCCCTCTCTGTAAAAAGAACATATTTGAAAGAGTTCTCCTACAAATATTTTATTTTTGCATTTTCCTGACTTCTTCCTACTTATTTTCTATTTCCTAGTTAAGGCATGTATACTTGTAAGAACTCATTTTCATAATGGGGTGCTAGGGCACCGGCAATTAAAGAGAAAATGTAAAACCACTTCCACTTACAAAGGACACAATAATTTTATTGACTACAAAGAAACTTCCTCATTAAGAATACCAAATGCATGGGACAGGCACATATTTCTCTAGACTGTGCTCCTGGAAATTGAAGTATGGGACCCAGCTCCTGCCCATCAGTCACACAGCTGTGTGAGCACAAGATCATAGCTTGACTAACATTTTCTTTTCCTGGAGGCAAAAGCAGAGCTAAAAGCCTGCTACACAGCCACACATTGAATGACCCTAACTTCTGACCTGAAACAGACTCTCAGAGACATAATTGCAGCAAAATAAGGATACGCAGACTCCAGGTTTAACCAGAGGTGTACCATGCATAGACTTGCATATCCTATCTGGATGCAGAAAACTCTTACTCTTGGTTCCTTTTGATACATAGCCCTCATCATGTCTTATAATGTGTGTCCCGCAGTTTTGGGAAACCAGAACCTCCACTGCTCCACTCTGTACTCTTCTGTGGATGTCTGAACTAAATTCCAAAATGTCTAGATCCAACCCAGTCCTCTGACAAAACTGTGTCACCTTGCCAGTGTTAATGTATGGTTCATACTCTTATTTCCATCCATTTTAGGCATTTCCATTACCCAGATTTTCCACGGGTCTCAAACGTATTCAGGTGAAAGGTGCTGTGCCATGCAGTACTTCACAGGTACTGTACAACTAACAATTAAAAACATGCTCTTATTTCATTTGGCCTTGCCATTGTCTATGTGAATTAGGTTTACTTAGGAGAGCTAATTGCTTTTATGCGTGGGAGCACATACATACGCATTTATAAAACGTAAGTAATTAAAGCAGTCTTCTCTCTCTTTGTCCTTTCTACCAACATGCTGCCTGTGTTGTCGCGTTTGATCAATGGTGTAAATGAAAGTGTTTCTCTGTGTGTCAGCTCTCTGCTATTGTACCTGAATCATAATGCAGTTGTGACCTTGTGCCTTGCCTCTACTGTACTAGTAGAGACATGTTGTGGGTATGTCCCAGAGCAAAGAAGTCTAGGACATTTCTGGAGATAATTCCTTGTTGTCACATTGCTGGAAATACTGTCTGCAAGAAGAGCTGAGGTCCCCTTAAACTGTCAGTGACCTCCTCAGCTACAGCCAGGATCCAGTTACTCTGACATTTCATTCTAGTTCAAAACCAAAATAAAAAGTCATAAAATTCTCACGAAAAGAGTGTTCAGGACTAAATCCAGGGTCATAATTTGGGAGGGTTGTCCAGCAGCCAGGGAGAATCCACAAATTCCAGCTGTAGACTGGCTGCCCACTGTGCTGGTCAAGCAGGGCAGAAGCAGGATTGCTGCTGTCCAGTCAAGCTGCAATCTCCCAGCAGTGTTTTCAGTAATGATTCTGCACTTTTAAACCACCAAAGGGTCTTGACCCAGCCTCAAACATAAATCTTCTCCTTGGTTAGACTGTATGTAGGTTCAACAACTAAGTCTGCCTGCTATGAATAGGCTGTCGGCAACGAGAGAAGAAGAAACCTGTAGCAACCATTTCCCAGCAAAAATACTCCTGTATTTTCAAACTTATCAAACCTCGTCTCTTTGTATTTCAAGTTACTGAGTGCAGTCTACAATGGGTAGTTTCCCTGTGTTTTCCTATTGGCACTGAGTCCGTTTAAACAACCCTGGTGCACACCATAGCCCCAGTAACTTTGGGTTCTGCAGTAAGATTCACATCCATAAGATCGTGTCAGAGCCCAATTTCTGTTTGAATTATTTATTTCTGCAGTCTCTTAGATGCCTGTATTAGAGCCAGGAACCAAGAGGTCTTGGTAGATCTGTTGTTAAGTATTTCCTTTTTATCATATATATATATATATATATATATGGCTGAAAGTGACTGTAATCAGTGAGGTAGGAAACCACTCTACTCTCTTACTTGCACATTGTGAGAAGGCATCACTTGCTGCCAGTCATTGAAGATATGAAAAAAGCAGCTTTTACAAACGGGACTGTTGGTCAGACGTGCAAAGCCTTTTCTGCTACTTGGCTGTACAGGAATAACCAATCTATAGCTAAGTTCCTTTATCTTCATTTGCACAAATAGCAGCCATTAAGCAAAGTCTGAATTCAATCAGCTTGTCTCCAATGGGAGATAAAGTTGAAACCATCTGCTAGTTCTTAAAAGCAATGAGGCAAATTTTATTACTGAGTGATTTGGTTACTGATGCCCTTGTTTCAGCTGACACATTTAAGCCTTTCTCTTCTAAGTCTTGCCTAAGGTCCAAAAAGAAATTGTAATGCTCAACGCACTGTTTGTAACTATCAGAAAAAAAATGCGATGGAACTACTGGAAGTAGCTGTTCAAAAGTGGCATACCAGTCTTTTGTGTCAAGATTAACATGAATTATGGGGTCCCCAGAAGAGTCTTACAACATATTCATTTTCTTTAGATTTTTTTTTGCTACCTGTTCTCGTCCCATTTTGTATGTCAATTTTTCTTGAAGAGAAATAGTATCGAAAATTAAAAATTAACATGAAAATTGCACATGCTCTTATGGGCTCAATCCTACTACAAAAACACCTCATAGCAAATATTCTGTATAACATTATTTAGATATCTTCATTGTATTCACCACAGCTAATTACATTTTAAATAAACCCACACGTTAACACTAACTCAAACTTCCCAGATATTGATACTGGCAACAGTATGAACATCCTTGCTAACTTGGCATTTTCAAATAATCCAAAGAGGTCTGGACTACTTACTCCAACAGTAAATACATGGGCAGAGCCATGTGCTCTCTGAAATCTCATAAAACTCTTCAAATTCCTTTCCAAACCCCACCCCAAATGGTTGGGTGAACTTGGTCCTTTAACTAGAGTAGCTATTCAACACCCATGTGTAGTTATGATAAATACAGCTTTTGCTATCATAAGGTATATAACACTTTCATTACTCTTAGGAAGATCAGGTAATTATCAAATTGGAATCACGCAAAAAATCACATTTTCATTCACATCCTTATTCTAGAGCAGGCTAGAGAGGTTGGAGCTGAAGTGGTACAGCAACTTGAATGTCAAGAGGTCTACAATTCTTTCTGCTCATTAATGTGAAATAAAAACTTCAGATTATTCTTCACAGACCTCTTGCCCAAGACTGCAAGTTATTAAGCAGTTTGCCAGTTGCTGTCTGCATGGGCTGGGAAAGACTGCGAGGTTAAAACTAGATGAGCTACTAAAGATAAAGCTTTGGGCATAGACTCCCTGAGCAAGAATTTAACACACCTGAGAGAATTAGAAACCTGAATGTACTGCAAGAACTTGAGAGCTGCAGCCTTGTTCTGTTATAAAGCTCTGGCATTAACCGAATGGTGAACTGCTGGTGCTTAAGTGGCTTCTGCTTATAACTAGATACTTCTTCTCTCTTCTAGGATTTTTCAGCAGTATATAAGGTTAAGCCTAAGATCAAATATTTCATTTATTTCATCTACTTTATTCTCCCTGTCGTACTCCTGGGAAAATAAAAAATGTTTTGTAATAAACTCACTGAACACAGCAGCTGTTCACTCTCTTTTCTGAGTGACACAGTTGTGTTAGATCATGATCAATTCTTGTTTTTCACAGTGACACTACTGTGGTAGGAATCATTACTGGCTATTTGGAAATTCTGTTCCAGCAATAACAGCAAAGAAATAAATTTAAAAGTCCTGTCTGCTACGTCTATTGTAGTGTTATGACACTCAGATTTATGAGAACTGTCTGGACTTCTCTAATTGTAATTAGCTGGAAGTCTTAGGCAGGGGTCTCCTCTTACTTTCTTTTCAATGCATGCCTGATATAAGTAATTACCAGTTATGGCCAACTGCTCTGGAGAACAGATTTCTAAGTCTGAACTTCATTTAAAGTTAACACCATACAATTTTCTTTTTGTCCATCTTCACCAATTCAGAGGTTAAAAATTAATAAAAATCTAATGAGGAAAAAAAAACCAAAACCATAGTTAACTCAAGCAGCTTAAGAAGTGATTTGATAGCAATGAAAAACTACAATCATTTCTTTTGGGCCAGGGAAGAATAAGAGAAAGGCAGCTGTATTTATTTGACTGAGTCCATTCTTATTGGGATATTAAATAATGTAAAAATGCCTATAGAAATTTAAAAAATAAATAAAAATGTAATTTTATCCACAGGAGAAGAATCTCTTGGGTAAAGGCTTAAGCAATTTAGGGGTGGAGTTTAGAGAATTTTAAAAAAACAGGTCTAAAAGAAACATCTCCTGTAATAAAAAGTAAAATGGCATCTGTTCTATAGATGAAAATACAGATGCATTACACTGTTGGCAAAATGCTGAATGTCTATAAAATATGGGAGGTAGAATACACTTGTAATTTAAATGTGAATTAACAAGGTCCCCACGTGTCGTATTTTTATCGAGCAATTTGATATTTCCAATAATCAAAGCAGACTGCTTACAGCAGTCTCAATCTATGCAGAAAAACAAAATTGCTATTTCTTTCAGGAAGACACCAATGGCTCTGTTTTGTTTTCCTTTATTCCCCCTTTTTTATTTTATCAGGAGGGATGGGGGAAAAAAAGGAGACACACATGTAATGCGTGGAGAAAAAAAAGCTAAGATTAATTTTAGTCACTCAAAACAATGAAGTCAGAGGAACTTAATTTTATGCAGAGCCAAGAATTCAACACATGTGGCAACTAGGAATACATAGAGAGGTGAGTGTATATTTTGAGATTCTGGGTTAGCACATTTCAGAAGGCAAATTAATCACTCTACCCCAAGGGATGAATTAGGTGCTTAATAATCTTAGCGATCTCTGACTACATGGTGCATGTAGGGCACAAAGATACCAATAATGTCTATGGAGCCAGAATTCTCTTCAGGTTTCAAGTTTAAATAAACCATTCTATGCAGTCATCTGCAGGAAAAGAAGGCTTGAGTTGTTACAGAGCATTACATTAGTGTATCTGGCTGATGTTGTAGCAATATCAAATATCTTTCAAGAACTGCTTGCCTGGAATAGTTTTTCCTCCCTCACTAATGGAAAAAGAATCATAGCTGAGCTAAAATACTTCATTGACTTCTGCAATCTTTCATTCTCACTGACAAATATTTGTCTTACATTGTGTGCTGTTGTGCCATAAAATTTATGGATCATCTGTAAAGATGTGGACTGTAGCAAGGAACTAATGTTTCCCATTCTGCATTTGTGGTGTAGTTCCTGTATATGACTGGATTCTAACTTCATCTTTTTACACACTTAAGGATCTCCACATATTATGAATTAATTTTAACCAGTGTTTCCTACATGTACTTTTAAAGATTTCAGACATTTCTTAACAAGCCCGTTCCATTACAAGAATTTTGGGTTTTGAAAGGGAATTATGAGATCACAATCAAAGAGAAAATACTTCTAAGAAAAGTTGGCTTAAAGGATACTGTGTGCATATTATATACACCTAACTATTTTAGCAAAACAATACATTTCCACTTTCCTTCCCTGCTTCTGAAGTTTATGTACTTATGTCATTTTTTTAATCCCATTACATTCCTCAGTGCCCACGGAGTGAAGACTTTAGCTGCATTTAATACGTCTAAGCTGATTGCTCTACTGTATTCCAGGGTCACTCATATTTTGTTTTACAGCTAATACAGGCAGGGTTATTAGAGAGAAAAACAGAAATGGGATAAGCATGGCTTCCACCTGAAGACTACACATGAACTGTCTGTCTGTGCCTGTGATATTTCTTTACCTGGCAAATGTTTAAAATTAAACCCAACCAAAGCAGCCAATCACATAGGCTATTGGGCTAGCTCAGAAGACTTTAATGAATCAAAATATCGCAGCTGGAAGTTCAAGACTTTTATATAAAACATAATCAAGTAAATTCAAATATCTCTGACAATAACACTGGGTTATGGCTATTTTAACAGTAGCCTAAATTAATGCAAATAGAAACTGACTTGTCATAGACTCATAAGACTAAACAACATCTCAAAAAAATTAGCTAATCCTTTCTGATACAAAAATATAGAATTAGTTATGTATGTCTCATTAAAGTAAGATCTTTGCATAAGCCATGCCAAAGAAATTTCTTAAATTGCTACAGTAATTTCTTTTTATCTTTCTGAACTATAAAAACCAAAAAACAGGAGATGATAATCTTACTGTTACCATTCAGAGTGAAACCTTGGTCTAAATTTCTGAGACAGCAACAGAAACACTCTACAGGACAGGAAATCTTTCCCCTTGCTGTCAAAACACTGCCACAAAGCCATTTTGCAGAAACTTTTGGATAAGCTTAAGGAAATATCACCTACATGCAGATAAAGGCTCAAAGATCAGTTGAGGTGAGCAAAATACTTTGAAGCAGTAGATCTTCTGCCTTTGATGGAATGATACACCACTCAAACACTATTTCAACTACCTCTCCAAAAGATGATACCTATTTCTTGATTGAAAAAGCAGGATTTCTCTTCCAAAAAGTTGGATTTTTAAGATATGATATGGTAGGAGCTACATGAGATAGAGTAATTCTTAAAATTAATCATTAGCATCTATATCAGAAAACCATTAATCAACACACTGTTCATTAAAGTGTGCTAATGATATATACAAAGAAATGTTAAAACAGGTGTTTCCATATATTTAACTGCTGAATAGCTAAAATTCACAAATTAATTTTCCTGAAATGGCAATATTTTTTCTATAGTACACATTACTTCAACAGCCTATTCAATCAGAATAACTTCAAGTGGGATTCATTACGAAGCACACTCCAACCCAGTCACTTTGGCTCTTTCTCAAGGCAGTGAATCAGCAGATACCTCACTTGGTAACCACGGAAATCCATCTCGGTCTGAATCCGTCATCTAAGATCCCTCCTCAGAGTGGTTCATTTGATCTACTTCTCTCCAAGCAAGAGATAGAGAGCTCACCATTATTTATTTACATTTAAACACAGATCTAGATGTCTAAAGTGATGACAGAAGCCATCAAAGTGTCTGAATAGCTAACTTAGAAGCTGTCCCTGCAGCTGACCAACATCTTCTTAGTAGAACAGTTGAGCGCAGTTCCAGGACTCATTGTTTCAGTCAGACAGGCCACAAAACTCATCACAGGGGTTTAATCATCAGGAGTTGATGGATATATCCTGTAACACACCATAAAGCAAACAAGTCCATCAGCACTGACTCAATTCAGTCTGTGCCTAACCTCATAATCCCCCTACATACAAACCCCTTAGCTTTTAGGTGGGTGCCTGTACTGTGAAGAAGAATGAGAAATATCCTGGTGTAGATTTTATAGATTTTTTTTTGGTAGGGTTTTACCTTCTGTGAAATGATATAGTTACTGTCACACTAAAATCAAATTGCTGTTGACGTGGTCTGCAGTTTATCACTTGTGTAGTGAATAGCCTGTTGGGTTTTAACACCAATGAAGTATCTCCTGCTGAAATGCAGGCATTTTTATTGTGGGACAGCATGTGAAGGGTAATAGAAAAAAAGGAAATTCATTCTTAATGTCAAACAGAAAGTCATTTGGCTATCAGAAAAGCTAAATATCAGAAAGCTACCTATTGTGTTACAGCAGATGCTATCTGCATGTTTTAATATGAAACTAATGCTAACATAAAGGTACCTTCTAGTGTCTCCAACATTTCCTTCATTGCACAAAGAATCGTAACTAACTCAAAATTATCCTTAAGTTGTTTGATTTATGAGAATCTACGTATGAGTATATTCCACAGAAAACTGCAAAATTAATTATGACAGAAAACAACTTTACAAAGAAGCATTCTCATCTTTTGTTGTTTATCAGTATATGAAATAGACGTGTTAAAAACCACGTTTTCTAAGGTCAATCCCTCTACACACTTACTACTAAACACAAGAGGAGAAAAATTATACAAGACAGACATCATCCTGTTTGACAGATCAATAGAAAAATAGAAATTCTTGTTAAGTATATCTCAGTCAATTGTTTGAAAATCCTTTTTATTTGTGTTAACTATTATTTCAATTTAGTGCATGAGGTCCTGATTCTCACAGGAGTTTAAATTTCCAAGCACTGCCCAGAACACAGCACTGTGACTGAAGTCTGGTATGCATGTTTTCACAGCATCACAGCCTCATGAGAACCACTTCTGTCAGAAACTAATTCAAAAAGCTGATACACTTACTGCTTGAGGATTCCTCATTTACCTGCTGCTGAACTTTTGAGAAGAAAGAAGTTACACTGCATATCAGTATAAAAAAAGATGGCGGAATGAAAACCACTTGAATGACTGTTTTCACTGAAAAACAAAATAATAAGTGTTTAGGAAGTTTCTTGTCCCCAGACAGCACCAGTGAAACTAAACAATCCTCCCAAGAAAAGATCTGCCCTCACAGGAAGCTTTGTATTACTGCATAGACTCTGTGAGCCTTTTCAAGTGTGCAGTGAACAGATGGAGGTTGTTACAAGCTTTTCAAACCAGTGTTTACTGCAAACCTTCAGGCAATCTGTCACGGTTTTTTGTATTCCCAGGGACTTTTTAAGTTCTTGGAAAGGGGCTAAAATCATAAACGTTCCTTCCTAATTCACTTCTGCTTAATTCACAAGCCAACTTTTACATGTAGTATCAAAAACATGCATAAAAGGTGAAGGCAATTATATGAACCTCTCAAACACATCAGATCACTTTTGAAGATGGAGCTATATTCATTGCCGTGTTCAGAGAAAGCAGACTTTGTTGAAAAGACTGAGTCCTTTCCTACAGAAAAACCCATATTTTTTCTTCAGTTATTGACAAGATTTGTTGAATGTAGCTGTAGAATAATAAGCAAAACTACAAGATGCGTTTTCTGCTGTTCAGTCAACAAGAGTGTTCTCCGAACCAGAGGAGACCTAGAGTAGTTTCAAATTGTCCAAGCTAAGGAGCAAAAATTGTTGTGCCCTCATTACCAAGATGCTCATTTTACTTTTACCTCAGCATTCCTGCAGCTCCTTTTTTACATATCAATGCAATTTTTCCTGTAACATACTTCATGGTGACAAAGAAGAAAGAAATTAAATATCTCCCTCAAAGGCACTTATGGAAATGTACTTTTTTTTTTAACCTTTGTTATTTCCTATAAGTTATACCTGCTACCTTATTTTTATAATTATATATATATAATTTTTCTGAAAGCTTCAGAAATTACACTGTTTGAAATGTTTAACTTTTATAAAAGTTAGATTATGAGACAAAATTGGAAAAGTATGGTGTGATCACTAACAAATTTTTCTTCCAAATTTCATAAAAAGGAGCAAAATATAGCTTAAATTTATGTTCAGATGACAGTTGCAGAGCTCCCGGATTCTTTTCTCCCAGTGATTTCACTAATGAGTCACTACATCTGTCAGCAGACAGTGCCAGTTGTAAATTGCTGACAGGCAACAACCACAATTTGAGAGGATTCTTTCACAGGGTTTCCTACTCTTAATAACATCATCACTGACATCCCAAACTGTCTCTTGTACCTGAAATGAGAAAATCAGACAAATATTTTTATTTCTCTAACCAGCAACAACAACCATCTAATGCCTAAGGGTACCCTGACAGATCATTTGAAAAATCACAGTTGGTAGATGATAATCCATAAAAACAAAAAACTGCCAACAGCACAGTTGAAGCTAGTCCCTTCAAATTACATAACCAATGAAAGCAAAACCTGCCAATCTCGAAACTCAGAATAATATCTTATTTGCATCTGTATCACATACAGTAAGAAAAACGTTTATATGCTTAAGCTCTTTGGTGTAGGTTACATGGTGTTTCACAGGTTGGAGATCCTGGGATTTCTTTACTTACTCATACTTACATGATCATTTAAAAAAACCCTGAACCACTTCCTCTTTTTCGTCACACTCCATCTTATGCCCAAGGACAAACCAGTCTGGTTTGTGAAGCTACAAAACACAAATAGATCCAGCTCACACTCTGAGCAGGTGATGAAAGTCCAGCTTCCTCATCAATTATTTCTGATGCTTATGGCGATACAGTGGGCTTTGTTGGTAGTGACAGAATGTTGTCTGGGAAAATCTGTCCTACTGGCCCAAGGGTAAACTTCCTATAACAGCCAAGCAACCAAATCCATAAGGAAACAGTGTGTGTGGTCTTGACAGTCTTTCAATTCACCAGTTTCAAAAGACTAAGTGATTGACTACCCAAAATCCTTGAAATTTCCCTGGTAATCTTATACAAATGATGCAACTCAGCCTTTGAAATCTCACTGATTCACTCTGGGAAACATCTAACAGATATTCAGAGCACTCTTGTCCTGAGACCAAACATCTACAGGATGAGGATCAGTGATAACTCTCCAATAAGGCCCACAGAACTCACTTCAGAGATTTTGCTTTTCTGTCAGATCGATAAAAATCACTAAAAATGCATTAAGTTATGCAATAAATTGATAGAATTCCTATTTTAATGTACAGCTTTTACAGGTCTAGGGGCAATAATCCATCTAGCACATACAGGCCAGGAAAAACTTGGCAAGCTGTGAATATTTTAGTTGGCATTGCACTGTAAAAGGGGTTTTAAACTTCAGTGAAAACACATTGTTACCCGAAGCATGTGAACATATTCAGAAACCATTTCAAAAGTCAACCATCTGTAGATTTTGAAGCTATGGGAATGCTACAGGCAGCTGAGCATTTCTATTTCTTGATAATGAGCAGCATGATAAATCTCAAATGGACCCTTGTTTTCCAAATGGTGAAAGGAATATGATTAGGGCTATCATATGCCTGATGCCCCATCAGGTATTTTGATGCAGCCATTTGCTTACCAAAGAGTCTTTCCTGAACCCTAGGAGCTGAGGTCCATACCATGACTGGGTACCTGGCCAAATAAGACCTTCTCACCACAGTGCCTGCCTGAAATGGTCCCTCTTCAGCTGTGTCTGTAGGCTGGTAATGCTGCAGAGATGCTGCAGAAGGTCCCTTGTGCCCACAGAAGCAGCAAAGCATTCCTGTGCTTGCAGGTACCCAGCATGGCAGATGAAAAACACAGTGCGTGCAGAGGGTTTTTAGCCTGGACATCTTGGAGAATAAATAGGCATTACATACATCCATACAGATTATTGCATGCATATTCATAATTCATGGAGAAACAGATACATTAGGGATCATGGCAATTTGTTCACCTAAGTTATTTGTTTATAATAAAACCTTTTCTGTGGTGTTTACCACACAATGCTCTAGTCAGGAAGAATTTACCTATCCACTCCTCAGACTATCGAGAGGGGTGTTGTGAAAAACATTTAAGAGGTAGGCATTGACAATAACAAAGCGATACAATAAGGACATAATCTTATGTATATTTCACACGTTAATAAGAAAATCTGCTATTGGCCATCTATTAATGACCCAGTAAAGAAAAAATCACCTTTCAGTGTATTGATGCTGATGCATGATGATGATGCATGATGATGGTCTTAGGTTCTTTAATTATACCACAGCTTAGGCTTTATTTTCAAGTACCAAGATATGACTCATGGAAAGAAAGTGCCCACATAAAGGTCCACAAAGAGGTTATGTAAGACTTTTTCTAGTAGCTGTTTAGGATTATCAGTACCCTAGTCCTGCAAAAAAAATTCCCTACCAAAAGCTAGTAGAAACATCTGCATTGGTCCAACTTAGAAACTGTCTATTAAAAACAAAACAAAAAAAAAAAGAGGCCTATTTCTGCCTAGATAAAAGAAACATGGGAATATGACAGCAGCTCTGATACATAAGCCACCCATGTACATGATTTTTACAGCAAAGTTTATTGCCAGGAAAGCATAAATCTCTTCTGGTATCACTATGTCTAAAAACGCCTCAAAAAAAAAAAGCACAGTCCTCAGGGAAAAAAAAAAAAAAAGATAATGAGGCTTTTAGGATTTTAACACTAGTACAGTCATACTGAGTCATTTTACACATAACATATGTTTGCATCCGCCGTCAGCTAGGATGTGAACCCTCTTTAGGGAGACTTCTTAAGTGTTTAGTCATTTTATACATTCCTCTTCTCTGCTCTCATTCAGTTCCTCCATAGCTGGAATCTCTTGAGTAATTTGTTATTTATCAGAATAAATAAATTTGTTATCTCTTTGATGAGGCTTTATATATTTACTCTACTGCTCTATAGTTAAATATATATGCAATCTTTTTCTTTGTAAGGTGATTTCAAGCTCTACAGTTAAGGTCAGAATGTAAATAAAGAAATTGATTAAATGTCAGTTTACCTAGATTAGCTACATCTTAAAGGATTTTTAAGAGATTGGCAAAATGTTTTTAAGCATTCTAAAAATAAATAAAAGTAACACCTCTGATAGAGTGGGAAGAAAAACTACAGTATGTGAGGCTTATACTGAAATCCTGATTTGATTTATAATTATAAAGCAAAATGGATGTTTAGAAAAGCTCACTAGCTGGCTACTAAAAAAAACCCAGTCACAAAATTAGCAAATTTAAACTATTCAGTTTGAGCTTTGACATGAGATAATTGTCCTTGTAACAAAATCATCTTTCCTTTACAACTTTATTCTCACAAAACAAAATGAGGCTCTGTAGCACAAAAAAATCAAATACTAAAGAACATAATTTGTGATGTAGCATAATAAGTCAGGTTGTTTTGCGTGCAAAACTCAAGGAGTCCAATTTGGATCACATCTCTGTTTTAACAGAACATTTTATACAGGATAGAAGAAAGAGTGGGTTTCTAATGGGTCTATTCTTTCAACATAGAAACAAATGCACAAAGTGAATTATCTAAGTTCCATCTGGAGGGAAGAGAGAGGGGATTCACTGACAGTTAACAAATCAAAGGTGTTTTCAAAGTGACACAGGTCATGAGAAACACGCAAAGGACACCTGGCTTGTTTTCAGAACTAGGCTCTGTTTTGATGTAATTTCACTCAAAGCCACGAATATTATACCGATTTTTAGAAAAAATACCTTCCATGGTTCATCGTTTAAAAGGAATGAGAGAGTTAACCACAGCCAGACCACTGAGCAGCACAGCTCTATTCACAAATGCTGGTACAACAGGAAGAAGAGCTGGAAGGCAGCATGGACGGATTGTCTACTCCATGCCCATCAACATACTAAGAAAAACAAAGAAAACTAATTGATGTATGCATGTTATTAATGCTGTTTGTCTAGGATTTTTCGCAAGGCCTGGGAGACAGAGCTCAGCTGATCACACATGCAGGAAGATAAACTGAGCCCACTTTTAATTAGTGGAAATACAGGAACAATAACAGCAGATTCCCTATTTCCCTGGCAAGAACACTTGAATTCATGCATTAACCTTCAGAACAAGGCTCTGTGTGGCATGGGACATTCCAAAATCATGAAAATCAAACAAATATCTTTATTTTAAAAAAGTAAACACAAATACTCAACGGTAACACGGCAGGATGAGTCAATCAGTTTTGCAGTGCTAATCCAAGCAACCAAAACTCTTCCAGGGTAAAACCACTGAAAGTACGACAACTCAGTTCCAACTATCCCTAGTTGTTTACAACAGATAGAGTTTATGAGCATCTAAATAATTACATCTTTTTCTATCTCTTCTATCTTCTTAGAATAGATATTGGCTCTACTTCGTATGTTAGATAACAGTTGGCCCTATGAATATTATTAACTGTGTTCTTATAAACCATTTATTTTTTCTTCTTTACAGTATGGAAAAGAAAAAAAAGAAACTTGGCAACACTCACAACTTGTCGTATTTTTAACACAAAAATATTTACCATTAAAATAAACCAGAAAAGGCAAGTCAATCAGAGATTAGTACTAACAAATACATGACAGAAAAATGTGCGCCATGACCTTACAAGAAGGAAAGTGACGAAAAATGGATAGTTTAGCAGGAAGTTTAGAATTGAATCCCTGAATGTGCTACTTATCTGCCCATGCAGTTCCTAAGAAGATATTCCCACTGGGACTTGTTAAACAGGTTAAAATTATTTGTGTAAGTTATGGTAGCAAAGTCAGTCTCTTAGGGAGCAATACAATATGGATTGCTGTTGATACAGCTTTTGACATGATGGAAGGGAAAAAAAAACTCCCTTCCAAATAAAGACATAAATAAATATCTAAAAGAGAAATATCTTCCTGAATCCTGAATCAGGGACTTTCAGCTGCTGCAGATAAAGAAAGCAGCCAGGAGCCACCTTAACCCAATAGAAACATGTGAACAGACAGTGATTCCCAGAGCAGCTGGGGTTTACACCAAAGGTGTACCTCAAAGTACAATTTTCCAGCAGCAAACTTTGCCCATCCACTCCTTGATTTACTGATCCTGAGGTAGCTCCCACCAACCTGTCACACATTCTTGCTCCCTCTGGGAACTGCTTCTCTTTATAGCTGAGCTGTCTAAAGGCAGGGGACTCACCACTTCTCTCAGCCCACCTGCTGGCCCCCACCTATGCCCTCATTCATATGCTGACCCTGCCATGAGCAAGCTGAGGATCCCAAACAGGGAAGGATATGCTTTGAGCTGTTTGTTTGGAGTGTTGTTTTTCTCTCTGGTTTAGCTCCCAGAACCAGTCATTTGGATTTCACAAGTGCTAAGGAAGAGAAAAAACAACCATTCATTAGTTCAGCAATGGGTTTAGTCAGGCTGAATAGTACCAAGCAACCTGATGCTACATCATGGGAGTCAATTCATCACAATGGTTTGTTGTAAACCAGATCAGTGAAAAAAATTCAGGATTAAAAACAGAAGAGGGTTTGAGCTCTCGACAATATGACTCATACTTTTTCAAGAAAAAACTGTATAAAGAGTTACACTGGCACAACAAAGGAAACAGTGATTTATGAGGGACAGAAGAGATGAAAGTAGCTGCAAACAGAGGGGACTACGACCTTCCCAAACCAGACTTGTCATCAGAAAAAATCGTAATATGAAGCCTCAATTAAATGCTTTCTCAAGTGTTATCTTTCAATTATTTACTATAAAATGTCCTATATACCATTTTCAGCCCTTTTACCAGGAGATTTGCTCCATGTTTGTGCATGCCCTACACATCTCAAGTGAAACGCTGAGGATTTCCAGCGAAAACCTGTATGCACATAGCCAGCCTGATTGCCTTTTATCTCCTAGTCTGTTGAAAATGCTTTTCTATATTTTTCTCTCCTTCCCCTTGTGCCCAAGGTGCTGAGAGCTAACAGCTTGCTGTCAGTGCCAGTGCTTTCTGGAAGGGAATGGTTCTGAGCTGATCAGTTAATAGCCGAGAGTGAGCAATGGCAAAAGAATCTCTAGAGTCACAGCACATATCCGTCTGCTCTCATCACCCTGGATGGAGCGCAAAACTGCAGCTTCTACTTCACCCTAAAGTTTAAATTAATATCTGAAAACAGGGGATTTTAGGATTAATAACACACCCACACAGAATCATAAATAAGAACACCATGAATATATGGTTTCTGAATGTGCATGGTACCTGTATCTCATTTCTGCATTGCACTGAGACCTGGTAACAAGCTATATTTCAACTGCCCACTGACTCTGCTCCTAATCCCTGCATTTCCTTGGAGAAGAACCAAGCCTTGAACTTCTTTAGCGTACACACACTCCTTCAAGTCCAGCATAGCAAATCGACTCCTATCCTGGAGATAAACATCACAGAAATGTATCTGAGTACACCAGTTGATTTAACATACTCTCATTCTTAGGCTGATGGAGGCTGCTTCTGAATTTTCTTTGGTCCTCTGCTGTTGTCCTAGAATTTCTCAGCCCCATCAGTACTCGACTCCCGCTTCACAAGCTGTGAAATCATGCTCAAGCAATGAATAAGGCATAAAGTCTCTGCGGAATTATACATTATTATTATCATCAAGTATAATTACTGTACCCCTAGCTGTGAAAAAATTAATGTACCCTTAGCTGTGAAAAAGACAACAAGACATAACACCTTGACTACTCTTTAAGCCTGGAAATAAAAAAGAGTATGTGGCCCATCATATTCATAACCTATGAATCTGTTACGTATTCTTCAGGAATTTGTCCTGGTCCTCAACTCAAACAAACCTTTTCTGGGTAATTTTGTGTATGTGAATTTCTTTGTAAACTACAAAATGTAAATTAATAATTTTAAAAAAAACCAAAACAGACTAGTTTTTTGAGGGTTTTTTAGGGCAGTGCTATGAGTCTAACACTTAAATATAATTTTTTAAACCATGCAGGTTATGTAAACACACAATGATTCATATGTCACATGCAAGTCCACTATAAAATGTCAGATACTTAATACTCTACAGCTTTGAAATCAATAACAGCAATTATACACACATTGAAAAGAACTGCTGCCCTTTGGTAACTTATACCTTCTGCAAGCAGGTACTTCACACTTTGCAGCAAAGTCAAATGCTGCACTGCTGACACTGGTTAGATTCTGTCTATGAACACATAACTAAATGTCATGTCATTAGCAGGGCTGTGTTTCAGAAGGACTTTATTTTTATGTGCATTTAACTATTTTCTTTGAATCCACTAATTTACAGCTGTGTTTGCTCCAGATGGAAACATTTAATCTAATCTATGCCTCATTTTCTATACTGCTCATGACAAGGCTTTCAAGACATTTAAGAGAGAGGAGGAGAGAAAAAGTGATCTGGGAGACTTTGTGAATGATTAAAGGCTCTGCAACTCCAGAAGGAGCAGGGGGATGTTTGGCATGCTACTTACGCTTTTTATTACCAAGCAAACAGGAGAAATACACTCCTTTCTGTCACACTACTCTGCATCCAGCAGCGTTCATATGAAAGCCTTGTGAACAGTGGCAGCAGGGACAGACTCAACATCTGGTGCCCTGTTTTTGCAAGTCTCAAATGTTTTGCTCTGTGTTCCAGCAGGGAGACCAGGGCATAGAGACTGAAAAACCAGTCTTCCTGAAACTCTCTCCCATTTGTTGAACCAAGATACTGGCCTAAATCCAGGTGACATTGCACCTTTCTTCACTTGCACCTGCTGCTGTTGAAATGTCAGTATGCTAAATATTGTACATCCCATTTTGAGGCATCCACATCTTCTTAGGTATTATGGAGGTTCATAGACATCTATATCAGGTTTGCAGCCCAGGACCCAAACTCCCAGGCCAGGGTGAGGTGCAGCAATGCTGAGTTTCCTTGTGTTCAGCTTCTAGGGCACCTTTCTCATCAGAGAATAATGCAGCCTTTAAAAAATTAATCTTTTCAAAGCACAGATTGAAGTGGTTTAATCATAACATATTACACCAGTCACACACAAGCAAATCCATAATTTAAACTACCAGGATTCTGTATGGAAGATTACATCAATAGTTAAGGACTGAGGATTAAATCAGTTGTTAACTTTTACTTTGGATAGCTTCACTTTCCACATCTGTCGGAGGACAGATGCTAGAAAGGGTAAGAGGAATACAACAGAAACGTCCGAGGAGACGGACCAGATGTTTTGTGCAGAAAGGTAAATAGGTTAGAGTTGGAAGAGGGATGTCTGAGGACAGAGAAGGGAAAGATTTACAAAATCCTGAAGAGGGCAGATAAGGTGGGAAAAGAGCTGTTCTTCTCCAAATGTTGATATATTGGGAACTTCTATAAATGGCCATTTTGAGATGCAAGGCTCCTTACCAAAACCGTCCATAGCTCAAGCCTGAAAGCTGATGCTTTCAGAGAGAAAAGGTGGGATCAAAGGCACATAGAAACCCTGAACAAACTGTAGTCAAAATGCAGTCAGATACCCAAAATACTATTTTTACTTTAAAATGCAGTGGAAGTATATAGGTATCTTGCTTACCAAAAGAAATATGTTTTGATAACTAAGACATAAGGCATGTATCAGGAAGTAAGCACCATCCAAAATAAAGATTACTTGAGGCTGGTAGGAAGTTCACAGCTTCTTGGTGGTTGTGAAAAAAGAGTAAAAAATGAGCTAAGAAAGGGTAAAAGAAAAACAGCTCTGTTAATTCCTGATAGCTGCTCATTTTTAAGCAGTCAGTGACATTTCTGATCTTCCATTTTCTGATGGTTTACACTTTGATCCTAACAAAGATAATCATCAGTACCGTAACCTGACAGGTAATGTGTTAAGCTGTGCATTTAGTTTTTCTCTCCCGTGTTAATAATCCTGCAGAGGCCAATTATATTGTCTATACCAACATCAAACACAACAGGACCTATCGTTTGGTGTGCTAGCAATTATAAACACCAAACTACACTCTGAATAAGGACTGTGCTGTGAAGCTATGTTTCCACTTTACTTGAACTGCTTTTGAGTAGAAACACATTTTAACTTGCAATGTAGATACTTTCTCAGGAGTATTATTTCCGACTACAGGAAGACACCTGGGTTGTGCTTCCATCTCTAATTAACAAAAGGTCAAATAATTCACCATATATGAGTTTTTCAGTTCTTGTCATTTTTCAACATCATGATTATGTATGATCTATGTTTCATTTATTAAATCCATTATATAAATAATAAATATAGTACTTTGTCAATATTTGATAAAGCTGCTAAGAATTTCTATTTGGAAAAATTAAAAACAGAGAACTCTGCACTCTGGCAAAATACATTGACTTTCCATCGACGTTTGAAAACTTTATAATCATCTGTTTCACAACTGCATTTCAGGCAATTTCAATGTTAAAAAGAACTCGGTTTTCGAGCAAAGACCAAGGCATTGCAAGAACAGAGAACAGGAAATTGAATGCTTCAGTGAAGAACAATTAAGGATAAAGGGACATCCTTGATAGTATATCAGGGGTAGTGATAGATGAGCAGCCTTATATTTTTTACACATGGCATTTCTTTTCATAGTAATAGAATTCTAGAAATTAAAGCAATGTTTTAAAATGAAGCCGCTTGACTTTTATAATACTGGTTATTGTCAGTTTCCTATATAAAATACGCATGACATTTTAAAAATGAGACTGAAGGTTAAAGCCCTTCACTTAGAAAAAGAGAGTTTTTCTAAGAACATTTTAAATACTAGTTGAAGAAAATTGTTTTGGCAAACCTTTGTTTATCTGATCGTCTCTACTTGGCTCAGTCCTCAAAAACCATGTATATCAAGGTTAGTCTGATGCAGCCATGTACATTTGTGTAGCTGTGGGCAGGGACTTTGGAAACCATCTCTAGGAAGGTTAATTGAAGGAGTCTGGGCAGTTAGGACTTCACACAAAAGCCCATGTGTTCTATGGTATCCTCAACTAAATAGAGACTTTAGGACTTCTGTATAAGGTTAAAAACACAGTCTGGGATCTGGGTAAAATCTGGAACTTCAGGCAATTCCATGGCCAGGAAGGAAGGAAGGAAGGAAGGACAAGCTATGTGGTCTTAAACTCTTACCTGAATATGAAAAACATAAAACAACAGAATCATAGAATACCAGGTTGGAAGGGAACTCAATCAACATCTGGCCCAACTTTTCTTGTCAAAAGCACAGTATAGACAAGGTGGCTAAGCAGCCTGTCCAGCTGAAACTTAAATGTGTCTGGTGTTGGGGAATCCACCAGTTCCCTGAGGAGATTTTTCCAATGACTGATTTGTTCTCATTGTGAAAAATCTTCAGATGTCTATTTGGAATCTCCCAAGGAGTAACTTGTATTTGTTACCCATCATCATTTACATGTGACTCCTCATAAAAAGGGAGATTTCATCTTCTTTGTAAAGCAAAAGTTGTCCTCCAGCCTATAAATGAATATTATAAAAGTTTATTTCATATATGGGAGTACAGACAAGGAGAGACTCAGGAAGTTTGAAGGCTTCAAAGCTGTTGGCTGAAGAAAGAGCAAGCACCAAGATCAGTGGGAAAATTCACCCTTGTAGAAATGAGGATGGATTTGGTAAAATTTTAAGTCCAGACTAGAAAAAGAGCCTTTATGCAAATGCTTTTCCTTCCCCTTGTCCTAAAGCAAAATAGCAATAGTTAATGTCAACCTGTATGCTAAAAAAATACAAGAAATGATAGAAGAGTTCGAATGACTTTAGCCAGCTGGGTAGGAACATGGAAGGATGCAGAGAGACCTGCCTTCTGCTTTTGTCTTTATTCATGTCCTTTAACAACAAAAGATAATTAAATACCGAACACATGGTGCAAGAGAATGAAACATCTACGAAGTGAGATGAAAGATTTATTACAAGTACTTACAGAGAGAGAGAACTTTGATTACAGGCATCCTTGAGAACTCTTGCAAGAGTGAAAGGGCAGGATGTTAAGCCATAAATCCCAAATTACTATTATATTCTAGTAAAAAAACCTTGATAGCATAGTTTGACTAAACTAAGGCTTTGTGGCCTTTGTAAGGATAAACGTCCCAATCAAGGATTGTCTGTAAGCACATTTGCAATTTCTTTATGAAGGTTGTCGTGATGAGTGAAAAGGATTTTTTTTTAATATAAAAAGGTGCTCCTGAGCACAATCAGGAGCCCATTCCACCCTGCGTGGGTTTCTCTGGAAGATAAAATGTGCACTCACAGTAGGTGCTCAGTCTTTGTGATCCCAGGGCAAGGATTTTTTTGTACTTCTGTCCCACAGAGGTGCCCCTTCACTATACAAAGCTTGTCATTGAAATTGTCTCCACATATGCAGCAGGGTTTGAGACACCAGTCAGGCGCATGTAAGACTCTCCCCAGCAGCATCACACCCAGCGCTTAGGACAGACAAACGCTGCCAGTTCCTTTAGGACACAGAGCTGTGGCAGACAGTTCTCAGGGACTTCCATCTGGGTCTCATTGTTGCATTACATTGCACTCTGTTGCAGGATTGCTGGGTCCCCAATCACTTTCAGTACCAGTTCCTTCTCTTTTTTTTTTAATTTCTTCACTGAGATGCTGCCTTTCATCCTTCCTCCTTTCCCTCAGCTGTTTTCCCTTTGATATGCCTTCAACATCTACCTTTCTTCACCATAGGAGAGTTTCCCAGAAAGAGCTGGGTCTGATTATACAGCACTTAGATCTCCCCTTGCTCCCACCAGCTCTTAAAAAGATAGGTGGCTAATTGGAGCCAGCTGCTTGGCAGGTTTTCCACCTGTGTGGTAGTTCAGTCTGTCACAATGAGATGACAGTGGGAATAGACCATAAAAATCCTTGGAAGTGAAGACAAGCCGCTCACACTTGATATAGAGAGCAGAAAGCATGTGGAGGGAATCAAAGACAGGGGCTGCATGGTCAACAGACCCGGAGAGAGATCTTCAGTGCAGTGCTGCGGCAAGACAGCTTTAGTCGAGGGAAGGGGTGGCTGCAGCAAGGAGATGGGAGGTGATCAGAGCCTTGTGATGTGGTTTAGTGCTGGAAATGAATAAGAAAACCCAAAGGTGAGAAACAAATTTAGGAAGGATCAGCAACATTTAGGGAGTGTTGATGTAAAGACCAAAGGAATGTGATTAAGTGTTATACATTTGCCATATAAGACCAAAAATTTAACAGGAGCAATAAAAGTGCTGCAGATCCGCAGACTGATGTGAACATGAAGGCTCAAAGTTCCCTCCACCTTTTTCCCACCTTTTTAACTCCCTCACCTCAATTTAACCTCTGCTTCTAAATTCTACATTCTTTGGTCAAGAATCAGGATTAAAATGAGAAATATGCTCATTATTTATTCTAGATATAAAAATTTGCTTAACATTGTGGCTTCAATTGTGTTTCTTTAGAGTTTCAATAATAAATATTAGATTTTAAACTGTACACAACTTACCTTCTTTATTTTTTCTAAGAGTTGTGCTTTAACATGTTAGAGTAGCATCACAACACACCATCAAAATGTTTTACTTTTCATAACTTTAGTATGAAATTGTGTCTGCTTCTTGTCAATCCACCGTTACAATAATACAGCTCAAAGATGAAAGACAAGGTGAAAAAGAGAAAAAAGTGGAGATAAGAAAATGAAAGAGAAGAAGAAGGCAAAGGGGGGAAGGAAAAAGGGGAAAATGGAAAACACTTGCCAATCAGCTACCGGTGGCAGACTTTACATGCTCAGATGCTACTGCATCTTATGTAATACTATAGCCCAAACAGAAATTTCAGGAAAATTGCAGTCTGCTACATAATTTTTTTTTTTTTCAGAGTAGGATGTAGCTTAATCTAATTACAGACTGCTGAATTCAAGTATCAGCTTTTATGCATCCTGTTTATTGTACACTTGCCAATTATGTCTAATAAAGACAGACAGGTGGAGTTCAAAGGAATAATTCAGAGTTAAAATGGGAATCACCCAAATTAGCAAAACTCTGTGGCCAAATTGTGATTCAAAGAAGTCAAAGGGAGCTTTGTTTGAAAAGCCAGTGTGTTTACGATTGGGCAAATGAGGGTCTTCTAAACATGGGTGGAAATCAGGTAGAAGTTTATTTAAATTCTGGTTTCAGTTAAGTCAAAAGAATTTTTGACTTTTTTCCCCAGTAAGTTCAGGTTGCTGACAGTCTGGTTTTTGTTCTTCCCTGAATAAATTTGAAATGCTTAATGCATGCTGTAACTTTGCATCTTGTGTGGAAGAATACACAAAAAGTGCATGTAAATACACCCATGTGTTTACTGAAGCCACCTGGCCTGGTGCCTCTGAGCTTTTACAGATAAAGTGAGCTGGATTAAGGGAAGGTCAGTGGGGTCTCTCAGCTGGATCCCCTCAAGATCAGGTGGGTTTTGTTGCAGCACTGATGTCTCTCCACAGTAAGATAGAAACCCAGAAGGCTCTTGCTACTTATTTAAGTTTGTGTAGCATTTCTCCTAAGATTAGTATTGGTAGCTTCAGCATCAATTCTTATGATCAAACTAATTTCCCAGTGAAGCAAAATGGTTTTTTAGATTCTCCTTTCACTCACTTCATGTTGCATATTGCTGGGCAAGTAGCTTCACACCACTAAGCAGCTACTGAGATTCATCTTATGGAGCTGCATGTTAATGCCAATAGAAGTCTATTTACATATTCCTTACTTCTGACAGTTTCCCTCTTCGGAGGCTTAATAAAGGTATGTAATTTTTTTAATTATTTGGGAAGGACCATAAGTCTATGAAGAGCACTGGATCCTACTGAAAGTCAACAAGGCTGCAGTTTCCATTTTGGGCTTAATTTAGATGTTTTCAAAATGTACTGGCAAACTAATAGTACGAAATGAAAGCTGTGTCTATATCAAGCAAGTATTATTACTAAATCAAGTACAATTAAGCAGAAGCAGAACAATACAGCATGGAAGCAAATGGTGTTGAGGACCCTGCACCTTCCCTGGGTAACAGCTCAGGAGTGTAAGTTTACAACAGATGTAACCCAGTTCCTTGGGAGGAGCAGCTCAGCGCACTCATAACATGAAGCTGCAGGGAGACCAGCCATCAGGCCAGTCTCTCCTCGTGAAGACTTGGAGTGCATGTGGCACACAGTGTCGTGGCAACTTCCAGGGTAGCCCCTCCAGAAAAGATGTTGCTAACACTCACTCAAACGTCCCTGCAAACCAAACCAAAACGTGTTAAATGGGGACAACACAGGGGTTCACTTCAGCAGGGCATGTTTGGCCCAAACCTGAGTGCTGGAGTAGCTGCAGTCTGCCAGCCAGGACTGTACATTCAAAGCACTGACACAGCTTGCCCTCTTTTTTAGGAGGCAAAAAAAAAGGTGCTACAGATCTCTGCTTCTGTCTCTTTGTGATGATGCATTGGCAAATACTTTTGTGTTAAGCGCTTAATTGCAATAAGCCTTAAGTTAGTGCAACTAACTACCCTGTTTTTGAATAAACGCTGTTTTGAGCAACATAAGAATGGCAATTTTTAAAGTAGCTTTCCTATTATCTTTCTGTAGTGTTGCAAACTATTACAAGGCTTACCTAATATTATACTAGAATTACGAAGTCTAATTACAGAAACTATTTGATCCCAGCACTCTATAGAGATATCAAAGGCTCAAGCTGAAAAATGTACTGATTTCTGGTAACTATTATTTCAATCAAAATTTAAAATGTAAATACTTTTCATTCTTTTTCATTATTTCTACCATATTTTAATGTCTAAAGAAAGAACTATAAATAGCAGGTAAGAATATCTTTCCTTGTGAGAGTATTTCCCTTAAAAATGTTATTGATTTCTTTTTGCTTTCATCTGTAAAGGCATGGAATAGAAATCCTGAACTCTATTACATGGTGTAAATCCAGGTTCATTCTGTTAAAGGAACTCCCTTGGAGTAATTCTGGTTTGACACTAATGTAATTAAGACCATGACACCTTGATTGTTAACGAAATCAGAAGACTTAAGAATTGGTACAAAAAGCAGAGTGCAGCACGCTTTCTGTAAACAAGGATGCATTTACACAAGCATTTGCATCCATGTACTTAATTTTTTTACTTTCTTTGAGAATTCCAGGTATACAATTCCACTACAGAAGGGCATCGAGGAAGGTAAAAAGTTGACATTGACTTCTTAGTCAGGAAAATGTCCGAGTGAAAGAAAGAAGTCTCTGTAAAGAAAAAAAGGACTCCAAAAATCACACAAATGAGCTCTTATTCCTAAGGTCAGAAAAGAAGTTACCAAACTAATTGGAGAAAAGGAGAAAAGCACCTTAGTTTACATCAGCCAGAGAGGAATGTCTTAGCAGTAAAAGGCAGAGCACACAGGACTGTTCTAATCCCAGCTGGAAGTGGTGTTCCTCACTGATTTTATCCAAGGGCTCTGGGTGCTGATCAGCTTGGCAAGTCTCACACTGTTCAGAGGTTAAAATCTTTCCCTTCCACATCAGAGTAAACATTTGACAGAGTAACAACAGGGGTAAACAGGGCTTTTAGCACCCCATAAAACTGAGCAGCATCTGAACTGTTTCTTCTAAGCACCATTGAGTTAAACACAGAGAAAGCTTGCTGGCAGCTTGCTACAAATACCTATTATGACAGAATAAAATACATCTAAAAATTCATTGTTTATAAACACTACCACAGTAATTTCTAAACAGGTTTGAATTAGTGTTTTTAATAGCTGGTTTAGTAAAACATTATTGCCTTTTTTACTAGTATAATATCTAATCCTGATTTCCAGCTATGTAAGTGTGCCTTTGGCTTCTGTCGCAACCAGGTGACTTCAGTGCACTACACGGAGACCAAAGCAGGTTACTAAACAGCTAGTATTAAAATAAAAGGTGGTAGTATTACAGCTAATGGTAATAAATCAATAGTAATATCTCTGATAACAGATTTTTTCTTATTATTTTTATTACAGGTATGCTTTTAAAGCAGCCCATTAAATTTAACAATCCTTTACAATAAAATGTGAATACATTAATGAAAATTAAAAGCTCTTCAGTAAAGTTAACCGTAATTTTGTTCTAACCAAGAATTACTACACCAGTATCAAGCTTCTGCCATTTCAAGGAGAGAAATTAAAGTCTGCTGTGTACAAGACTTCTTTCTTATAAACTTCAGCTATTTATGCATACCTTCATGGGATAATATGTACAGGATCATGTTTCATTTTTATAGGACCCTGCGATTTAACTCTTAGTAAATTCTACAGGCTCCTTCCATTCAGGGCAGAAAAATAGCAGTTCTTGAGATTTCCAGTCTGTTTGTTTGGATTGTTCCAGCACAATTAAGACCATCCAGGGCAAGTCCTGGTCACCTATGCTTCTGGATCAAGGAATTTGGTGGATCCCATCAGGTCATGCTCTGTGTCAGTGACTCTGGGGTTTCTCCCCCTGCAGACCTGTCACCAGGGGTATCGTGGGAGAGGGTGGGATGGTTTTAGACAGTTCAGTGTGTACTTCACTCCATGGTCACGCAATGGTAGTGAGGGAAAGGCAGAAGCCATGGCCATGCTGCTTTCACCGCAGCACATGCAGAGTCACGTCCCTTGAGCAGCAGGGACAAGATCACAAACTGAAGAAAACAGGGATACCACAGCTAGGTTTACCTTCAATCATGGCCCCAAGTGATACCCATGTTCTGGCTCAAGAGCTCCCTTAATGTACCTTCCCAAGAAAAGTGCTGATAGAATTGCCCTGATTTTCTGGAGTTTGCATAAAATAATGGGCTCCCTGTTATCCAACAGCCTGGAAGGACCTATACACCCAGGGATAAGGAAAAACATATAAATTATGTTCACATGTGAAAAGCTTCCTGAAGGATCAGCAAAACCCAAATAAGGCCATGCTCAAAAAGTGTGGGACATAATCTGCCAGAAAACCTGGATAGACTGGTTTTCTCCAGTAGTGTGTGTTGTCCTGCAGTACATTTATTGTCCTGTTATGGCACACCTCTAGGAAACCCATGGGCATCTTTCCTTCCTTAAACAAGCATCTGATGGAATCTACTCCCCTGCTATTTCTGCCTTTCTGCTTAATCAGTGATCATGTCTTTCCCTTTATTTCTAGGGAAGAAGCTCACACTCCTCTGAAAATGAGTCATTACTATCCCTAACACTGTTTTGCAAATGTTGCCACTTGCACAGCGACAGAGCTGCCAGGCTGATCCCATGCCCTATTCAGAAAACCTGGGATCTGCCCTCATAAAAATATTGTAACAATTTTGCATCTCTCTTACAAACATAAACCTCTGAGCCATATCATCAGATTTCATTACCCAAAATGCCAAAATATACTCTACGGGCTAAAATTACTTTCCAGCTTGCAGAGACCACACAAGGATTGCACGTTTTAAACTATTTCTGGAAATAGATATGAAAACGATAAATAAAATGTCAAACAATGTGACAGAAGCAGACAAGACTAGACACAGACCATCATGGCATCGATAATGAGCAGGCCCACCCTTCCAACAGGTCTGCCTTGCAGGTGGTGTGTACCGTATCTGACAGTGTTGACACAAATCATCTCAAAACTGACATGAAATCATAATGCAGCCAAGCTTTAAAAGAAATGGGGAGAAAAGTCTGTAATAATAGTATTTTGCTTTTATTGCCTAGCAGTTAAAATAACCATCTTCTCTGTCTGGTACCCTATTACCAACAGAGCGGTAAAGCTTCAGTGTAACTCCGTGCCATAAAATCTAATTGACTGTTGTCCAAACATTGGATGTAAAGCAACATGCCACAAACTTGTCTCTTGTCCATTTACTGCAGTGCTTGGGAAGTGCTGCAGTGATTTACTGAACAAGGTGCTCTGCTTACTGCCTATGATTTACTCTGCAGCCATGCAGAAAATAACAGGACTGACAGATTTCAAGAAAAGTTTGTTAGCCATTATCCCCACGAGTTAGTCAGCAAAATGTTTCAGTTGGTGATAAGCAATTCTCACCAGAACACTATTTTGTATTTATTTTGGATTTTATTGTCTTATCCCTCAGTGCTTCTAAAAATACTCTTCTTCAGATTTTGAATGAAATTTTTATTGGCTCACATAGTGTGTAATTCACATTCTCCATAAAAGTGCTGAATGCTAACCAGATGTATTAGATAAGAATTTTATAAAGCTGTATTTAAAATAACCTACTGAGGTATTCAGAAACACAGCAATAGGATAAATACTGAGAAAAGCAAAAAAAAAAGACAGCAAATATATAGTGTGCTATAAAGTGTCAGCTTTTAGTGGTGCTGCTCAAATGGCTTGATTGCCATTTGCATAGACTTACAGAATTATCTACTACCGGAGACCAAAGTAAAATATTATTATTTGGATTTGAGCTAAGCTGCTTTCTCAGGCAGGGACAAGGTTGTTTGGACATTATCACTCAGGTGCAAGGATTAACTGAGTTCTTTACATGAACTTTTCTGGAGACAGTAGCACCCACATTCAGGACAGAGGTGAGTAGAGCATTTAAAAGTTGCCAAAGTCAATGGCCTAAAGGGAGAGCACGCCACGTCAGACCCAAGGTCTGTCAACAACCAGTGACCTCAATCAGACAAGGAGGTGCACGTGATGGGGCAATATATGATCACGACCTTGACACAGGCTTCCAGCTTCTCGTAAAGCAGCATTTTAAGAGACAGCATTGCCCAGGATTCTCCCAGAAATGCATCTACTGTTCTTCCATATAAAACAGACTCCAGAAGACCCAACCTGGTCTTTTGTTAGTAAGAGTAAGCAATTTCCTTTTGAGAGTTCTCAGAAATGCCAGACCCCTTGGGCTATGCAAGCCCAGGAGAGACAACTATTGACCAAGAGAGGCTGCAGCCTCCACACGGAGGTCAGACTCACATGGGAGAACACAACGTGCTATCAGCACTCTCTGAAAGGTATGCAGATGCCACAATTTTTTAAAAAGTATTTTCTAGTAGCAATTAGGATATTCAGCTTTATAATAGCATATCGTGTTTATTCAGCTTTATAATAGCATATCATGTTACATTATGCGTTCCAGGGGAAACTGGGAAGAGCAGAATTAACTGTGTTGGAGTGAGAGAAACACATAATAAAAGGTTTTATTAATAAGATCGTAGTGGTAGTGTCAACGCACTTGTGATGGTCTGAGAGAAAATGTTTAACTAGTTGCTCATACTTGTGGATGCTGAAAAGCTTCTGTAGAGAAATCTTTCAGCTTTCTGCAGCATTCTGGGAGAACTTTACAGTTCTCACAGAGGCTATGAAAACACTGCTATGGGTTTTTGTAAGCTAACTCCTTATCTTGTACCTGGGTTTGTTATGCAAGATTGTTATGGTTCTAGCTTTCTGATATTTTGGAATAAATGTCTTAGAGCTTGACCAATCCCCTCAAGGGGTGGATGGCCGAGCACCCAATTGTCTTATGCCATTCAACACACTCTTTGCAAACCCTGTTATAAAAGAATGATTATAATTAATTAGAATACTACTGCTTTCCTCCTGAACTTGTCGTGCCATTCCTCATCGTTAGTGCCGCTCACAGCGACACATGCTGTTGGAAGAAATGAACAAGCTTTCAAACCTCACACACCCCTGGTCAATGTCACACAATGCCCGAGGCAGGAGCCTGTTCAGCTGCCAGCCAAAGCCTTTCCCTGGGGCAGTATTTCCCTGGGATTTTTCTCCAGAGCATCCTTACCAGGATTTTGCAGATGCTATGCATGGTGTGGCCACAGCCTTCTGGAGACATGGAATGCACTGTATGGCACTTTCAAAGGGGGCCCAAGATATCTCAGAAACACCGAAAACTTCATGAGAGTGACAGAGTTCAGCTGATGTGCCTGAGATTTTCAGATATTCAGCAATATATCCAGAGTAGAGGCAGCTGGATTTCCAGGTGTGAGGCACTCAGAAAAATTACTTCATCCTCAAATTCTAACCAGGCAAACTTCCAAGAAGAGACAAATTTGATACATTCAGATGTAAACTTAGGAGAACAGATTACAGAAAAGCTTGACAATTGTTTAGAGATTCCTGCTTGGGCACCATTTTTGTTATGAAGTGTTACAAGCCTCTGACCTCTTTACTCTGAAAGTGAATTAAAATTTTCTTAAGAATAGTTTCAAGTGGATTTCAATAGTTCACAAAATGTTAGCTTAAGACAATGTATTCAGGGAAAGAAGAGCTGGAGTGCCTCTTGAATTTTTTAGAAACCTGTGTAGCTGTGGAAATTCAAAATACAAATCCTCAGAGATATTAGCATAAGAACTGAGGCAGTAGGAATGCTGAAGGGGACCCACCAGCACTTGATTACAACAAAAAAGAGAAATGAGTAAGTTCTCTGATACAGCCAGGGATAAATCTGTGGAGAACATGAAGATATTCTGGTGGTCCTAAAAGCAGTTTTTAATAACTTCATTTCTCTGTCTTGTTTTGTGCTGTTGATGAAGAATTAATGAATTCATGCTATGTCTAGGGCCAAAGGATCTGGTGGCTGAAGAGCTCTGTGATTCTTTGCCTTGAATGGCCATTCAGAAAGCGAGAAGTCAATCCACACAAGTGGAACTTGAAAACCAGAAGAAGGGAAAGATGTATCCCTCAACTTCTAGCAATGAACCTTCCTCAAATGTGTGTCAGAGAAACCATGCCACCCAGACTTCATTATGAGACACAAAGGGATGGAAGAAGAAAGAAATCTCAGCTAATTTTAGTTACATGAGGGTTTAGATCCCTTAGCAGCAATAGCGATAAGTGCCTGAAGTAGATGGAATAACTCAGAGTCAGTAAGATAAAACTCACATAAACAAAATTCTAGAGGAGGTCAAGTCTGGACAAGACACACACACTTTATTGATTGTAATAGCTTTAGTCCTAATTTGTACCATTGCTTTCTAAAAGGAAGGCAAATATGAGCAGAAAAGAAAAAGAAATACGTAAAGTTTATCTGAATATACAGTTTCAAGACTGTATTTCAACATTTTCTGAAATGAAATAATAATATTGGGAATGATTCTTTGAGGGTGGCATTTTCAGGGGGAAAAAAGGCAAAAAACCCAACTCAGGAACAATTTTGATTGAAAGTAAAACATAGGTGAATTCAAGTATGAAAATTTTAACTTAATCAGGAATTATTCTTTTGCTTTCTACTCACTCACTTTCCAGACTGTCTTTCTAGAAATAATGCTTTTTTGAAGGACTGAAGGTAAAGGAAGCCAAAAAGACCATGTCCTTTACTGGAATCATTTCCTTTCCTTCCATGTTTATGGAAGAAACATGAAAGCATTATAAATATTATTTTTTTACATGTCATACTAGCAACAATACAATAAGGAATGTTGGATCACTACTGGAGTTTTTGGCAGAACTGAACTCATCAGCTGCAGAGATCTCTATTTGCAAGTGCCTGGCACTGAGAAACACAGTCTGAACAAAACCTGCAAGAAATATAACAAATATGATTTAAAAAAAATAAAGATAAAATAACAAAACCCCCTTTATTTTATTAAGCAAGAGGAAACACCAAATGATCTTCTACACAATACCCAAGCAGTAGAAGGGGTTGTAGTCAATCAAATCATCTGTTTAAAGATACTCTCTCCATGGAAACAGTAAACGATTTGCAGCTAGCTCTGTGTGCAGCTGCTGCTGCCATTCTTGTCTCCTTGGTAGCTACTACAGATGAAAGAAAAACAAAAACAACCCAACATGTTAATTGTCCTATCATGTTATCTGATAACTAAGGATGTACAGAGTGGATTTCAAGTGCTGACAAATTCAGCCTCCTCCAGAAATTCTTCCTCTGCAGGTTTTACTGCTTCTAACTAGTGGGTAAGATTGTCTAAACTGCTTTCTCTTTATCTACCTCTTACTGTGCTTTTATCCCAGGTGAGCACACCTCACGTCCTTTTATTGTGCCGTTAAGGGTCACATTTCCCTTCTCATGCTCTGTATAGGTCTAGGTACTTTCCTGCACATGGTAATACTCCCAAATGACCAGAGACTCACAAATAAAACGTAGCTCATAAATAACTTCTGGAAAGTCAAGAACTGACTTACAAAATTGCCTGGCTCCAGCAATTAGAAATCATATGACAGAGAATCTGGAATTACGCTTTCAAAGCTTCCTACCGGTGACGTATCCACCATACCCATTAATGCATCCTGCATGTGCAAAATCTTCCCATGCACGAGGAAAGTAAGCCAGCAGTCACACAAAGAGCAAATTTTAAGTGTGTGTCTTGCCTATGCAGGAGTGTGGAGATGAACTGGAGGACTGGAGGAACCATTAAATTTCTTGGCCAGTTCTACTGTAGTACAACAAGATCCCTGACTTGCACTGAGATCCATATATATTTCCATTTATAACAATTAAATAAAATGGGAAATTCTAAACTGTATGGCCAGAAAAATCCACCTTTACATAGTTTGATTCCTGGATTTAATGTTAACATTTTATTTGCTTAAATTACGTTAAAGTTACACAGCCAAATTGCCTTCAGATAATTCAGATCAATTATATTTCCATTTGTGTGGTTTTGTAGTAAAATTACTCCCTACTTAAGATGAAAATTTCTTTTAAAAAGAAGTTCTGTGATTCACAAGCAGTACAACAGGGAGATTCACAGGTTCTTGAAGTCAATGTAAAATATCCTGTTAACTTTGCAGGAGATAGGACTCCTGGTAAAAATAGTTTAACCAAAGAACTGATTTTTTACATCTCTGTCCATCTCTGAGTTTCAAGTTTGCAGTGCAGTACCAATCAAACTCCAGTGAGTGCCACCATACTTGCCGGAGCTCATCGCTGGCCCTGCAGTTCTCTGTACTGGAAGAATTGCTATTGCCCCCAGTCCACATGCCCTACTGCCACAGGAAATGGAGGAGAGAGAATTGCATGTACATAGTTAAACTGTGCCTCTGAATAGCATTGGGATATTGCCAAGATGTTCACCAGGACTTTGGTCTAAGAAATTCTCCAGCAACTTGTCATAGAGCCATAGAATGGCCTCGGTTGAAAGGAACCTTAAAGACCAACTAGTTTCAACCCCCCTGCCATAGGCAGGGACACCTTCCACTAGACCAGATGGCTCAGAGCCCCATCCAACCTGGCCTTGAACAATTCCAGGGATGGGGCATCCACAACTTATACGGGCAACCTGTTCCAGTGCCTCACCATCCTCACAGCAAATAATTTCTTCCTAACATCTGATTTAAGCCTACTCTTTTTAAGTTGGAAGCCATCCTTCCTTGTCCTGTCACTACATGCCCTTGTAAATAGTCCCTCCCCATCTCTCTTGTAGGCTCCTTTCAGATTCTGGAAGATCACAATTTGGTCACTTTGAAGGCTTCTCTTCTCTAGGCTGAACAATCCCAATCCTCCCAGCCTTTCCTCATAGGAGTGCTGCTCCATCCCTCTAATCATCTTGGTGCCTCTCCTCTGGACTTGCTCTGACAGATCCATGTCCCTCCTGTGCTGGGGACCCCAGAGCTGGATGCAGCACTGCAGGTGGGGTTTCATGAGAGCGGAGCAGTGGGGCAGAATCCCCTCCCTCACCCTGCTGGTCACACCTCTTTGGATGAAGCCCAGGACATGACTGGCTTTCCGGGCTGTGAACGCACATTGCCGTGTGTAGGTGCTAAAAAGCTAGAAGCAGAGAAATTCTTCAGCCTTTTCTCAATATTCTGTGAGCAGACTGTCTTTCCTACGTAAACTATTTTAAACAAGGTCACAGTTTCATAAACTTCTTGCACTCGCAAGTTGTTTTGCAAGATTGTTATGGCTTTGACTTTGAAAATATTATGGAATAGGTCTCTTAGGACTTGGTCAATCCTCTCAAGGAGTGGATGGCTGAGGAACCAATTACCTATTGCCACTCAACACACCTTTTGCGATCTATCCTATATAGTAGTCAGAAAATTATTAAAGCTTAAGCTTCAGCTTCCACTTGTTCATGAGCCTGGACTCTGTGTCGTTTTCTTTATGCGCCTCGGACGTAACAGTGACAGCCGTGTCCTGTCCAGCCTCCCACCCACCCTTGTCAATGCCTGCATGTCCACTAGAGCTACATGGCAAAACACTAGCCTGGAAGAACAAGGGCATCTGGCCTGACAAGACACTGACCTTGCCCAAAGTTATGCCTACCAGAACATTGTTTTAGCAAGGTAGGCCAGGCTGACATATTTTTTCAGTGCTTCTTTACCCCCTGTCTGAACAATTCTTCAGGTAATCAGTCAAAGGAGGTTTAAGAAGGAGAATGACCTCCAGCAAATCAATTAGATCTTAAATGAAAGCCCTTTTGTAGTCTTCTTTAAAATAATAATAAAAAACTTGACTAAGTAAAATACAGTTTACCCAGTTTAATAAAACTACCACAAAGTAATTGTATTGTATAACAAAGGATATATCAATGTCCATATCTATAGATTTTCTATAATAGCCAAAGTCACAATGATCCATGTGCTTTCAGCCAGGTTAGTTATTTCTTATTTTAAAAGAATAAAATAATAATTTAAATTTAATTGTCCTTTTAAACTGTCATAAAATAGGGATTTAGCCTTCCAAGAAATCATCTTCTTTAAACTCCCCTCTGACTAGAGTGATAATGTGGCTGTAAGATGGCTAATTATTTAAGAACATGGTACCTATTATGGGTTAGTGTGAACAGTAATCAGCCCACCAATATGTAGAGCTTTTGGAGTTTGACCCATCCGAGGGACACTTGTCCCTGCTTTAATCCTGACCTCTGTTACAGCCACTGTCATAGCTGCTGGGTCAGTCTGTGCCTGGTTCCAGGGCCTGAATCCCCAGAATCTAATTGTTAAATAGCCTTCAGGATGAACCACTAACAACTAGTGTGGATAAAAAAAAGTTAAATTAAAATAAGATCTGCTGAGAGTATTTGCTCCAAATCCAAACTAAACTTATATAATACCCCTAAGGTTCAAAGCCTTTGGCTAACTTAGCTTTGAATTATTCTGGTATGTTTCAGCTTTTTGAGCTTTGGAGATGAAAGTGTCAAAATATCACAAGTCAGCTTCCTCATATGAGATTTTCCATGAAATTTTGCAGACATAAGAGGTTCAGGAAGTTTAGGAAAGTTTCAATTAAGAGTCTGTAGCTTGCCTTTGCTCACCCCACAGTATTTGTTAGGTGTGAACAGCACATACAGGCACACACACACGTGCAGAGTCTTCTTAGGTATTTAGCGACATCAGAAATGTTCCCTGTCTCAGATCAATGAAAATTGGAATTTTATATTACCTGGGAGGAAAAAAAATCAACAGCAACATCTTCAAGTGGAATTTGTCTATATCTGAAGAAAACAGTTAAATATAAACTGGTTTAAAATATCGTGTGATTTATTCCTTAGGTTTCTTTAAGCTTTGGTTTGAGAATGTAAACTGGCAGTGTACTAAAGATTTTGTCTAACCAGAATGAAAGTACAATGGATTTTGAATATCAAGAAGCCATTTCTAAGGCAAAACACACAGAAAATATGCAAAGTGGTTGCCTCAATGATAGGACAAAGAAATAATTTAATAAGTAATACATACCTGAATTGAGTCCTGTCAAAAACAACTTATATTGAAACAGCTTTTATAATGGCCAAGAGTTCACTTGGAAGTAATGAATAATTGCTTGGCTTCAGCACAGGCAGTGACAAAATCTGTATCTATTTCAGCAGAGCCAGAATTTAAATTTATATGTAGTGAGTATAATTAGGGCCTGTACTCCTCCTGCCTTTCTTACCCAAAAATTGGCTTATTCATTGGTAGCCCATTGGTATCCCATTGGCCTAATTTTCCCCTCATCAAGGCAAAAACAAATTCCTGACTTTTAACCCAACTATCACCCATAATTTTCACATACTGGATGAGCACTGAATTGATTCTGAAAGGGTTGATTTGAAATGCTATCCTGAAACACAGGAGGGCTGCATTTGATGACCAGAGAGCTCCCTAAAAATTGCTACTACTAAGTGAAAGAGGGATTCACGATCCAATGATAGTAAATAGCACATTTTCTAGATTTCTGTACGATGCTATATTTCCAGCAAAATAAGTAGAATAAGACTGCTTAAATGATTTCTTTCCCATGTTTCCAAACAGGTTGTTCAAGCTTTCAGATTCTATGGGTGCATGTACATACACTTGTACCAATGGGGAAAATTTGTAGTTTGCTGTTGCAGATCAGTCCCAGCCTTTCTATGTAAATGACCTTGTACCTTGGTTCACCACCTGCAAAATGGAAATAACGTTTCCTTACCTAGTAAAGCTACCGCGAATATAAATTAGTGTATCTGAGATGCATGTGATGATTGCAATTGTACAGGAAAGCAGAGAGAAAACCTTTCTATAATTCTTTCAATCTAAATTGCAGGCAAAAAGACTGGAGGAGAACAAAGACATTGAAGTTTAGATCCAAGTTCTCTGGTCTGTTTGTCACATTTGGCTATAATCTTAGAGTCCATGAATGTAGGGAGGAGATACCTACCTGTTGCAAGAGATGAGCTCTCCGGATTATCACTGAAAACAGTACTTGTATCTGAAGTGCTGTTTTCAGTGTCAGTACAGGAAGGGATTTATGGGACTATGCATTTCTTTTCAGAGGAATTTCTTTCTCTGAAACTGTCTGCTAAAAATCCAAGTGTTATGCATGAGAATTGTCTCCATACGAGCTTACCAATACGCTCCTAAGTACTTCAAAATCTTTAGAAACTAAGAGAGCTGAGGAGTGACTTTTTACAAGAGCATGTACAGGTGGGATAAATGGGAAAGGCTTTAGACCAAAAGAGGGTAGGTTTGGATCAGATATTAGGAAGAAATACATTACTGTGACAATGGTGAGACACTGGAACAGGTTGCACAGAGAAGTTGTGGATGCCTCATCCCTGGATGTGTTCAGGGAAAGGTTGGATGGGGCTTTGAGTAACCTGGTCTAGTAGTGGAAGACATCCCCACCCATGGTGAAGGGGTTGGAACTAGATGATCTATAAGTTCCCTTCCAACCCAAACCTTTCTATGATACTACTACTCCATAAGAGAAAAAGAGCAAAACAGAGCTCTTTGCTTCAGATATTCTCAATTTTTTATAACCCAAGATTCTTGATCTCCTTGATATTGGAATATAGAGCATTTTTTTCAGACATCTTTAGTTATTGTAAACATAAATTGTGACTTCCTCAAAGGGATCCCTTAGAATGGTTCTAAAAAATGTTAAAATTTTATTTTAGGCTTTCTGCCACTGAAAGAGGTCACAAATCATTCATGAAAGTCTAATTTGAAAAAATTAAATTGATTTTAAAATAAACTAAAACACCAGCTAAAAGAAAAGCACATTATGGAATATATTAAGCCAGTTACCACCAACACCTCTTAAGAGATCTGAATCATAAATCTGAGTTTTCTGGCAAAACTAAATGCACTGCAGATCAGAGTATTTTCATTTCCAGCTACCTAGCTGGGAAATACAGTCTCATGCACATGTCTACTTTCAGGGGAAATATATTATATATACAACACCATTACATACCTTAAAGGAAGAAATAGTGGATTAGTCACCCTCAAATCCACCTTCACTCCAGAGGACTTCTCTGACATTATATCTAGCCTCAGTCACAAGATAGTAATAAGCTGTAAACATCTGAGACTGTTGTCTTTTCATGTGCATTTTTAATGTAAAATTTTTTAAGAGTAAAGTATATGAAAAATACATTCCTTAGTAAAGAATTAGAAATAGTCGTCAAAGGGAAGGAGGTAGTCATGCACCTCGTTGAAATAAATTGCTCTTTACTAATCATTTTAAAGCAGAGGATGAGTCCCAGTAGACATAACATATTTACATAACTATGGAAATGAAATAATCTCTTTTTTTCTCCCTGAAGACAGGTGGGAAGACAGACTGTCTCTTCTGGAAGGCATGGCAGAGGGGAAAAAATACATGGTCCAGACTCCTGGAAGATTCGATTGAAGGAAATTAATAAGAAAGCTAGAGTACTCCACCACAGGATGTGACAAGCATAAAGCCTGAAACTTGAATACAGTCTTGACAAGAGAGGAAACAACCCTGAACTGAGAAGGAAAGGGAGACCTTTCTGGTCTAATTCTAGTGAAGTAAGCTAAGCAGAGCTTTTCTTTTATTCCTTCACTCATTATTTCTATGAATGTCTGTGACTGTGCTATCTGCTTCTGACATTGTAAATACATGATTGTCTATTCCTTCAACCTGTTTTGAATTAAGAATAGTTTTTAAAAAAGAAAACCTGAATCAAACCAATTCACTTTTCATAAAGTTTCAAAGGTACGTTGCAAATTTTACTGAAATGGTAACAAAGTAGGCTCCCATTTGAGCTTCAAAATTAGAGTAGAGTGTAGGCAGCAGGGGGGTCAGGAGGTTCTCAGCTGTCTTCAGGTGGTGGCTGGTGGGACACCAGAGGATACCTAGCAATCAAAAACATACTGACATACATACTTGAATTTTAAATCTCAAGGGAAATAAGCATTAAATAAGGTCTGAGAGTGAGACAGAAATAAGGACAAATATATTTTTCAAGCATAGAGTGGCACTGGCAGTTTTGTGTGTGTTAATTACAGACTTCAGTTAGTTTCTAGCAAAAGACATGGATTTTTCATTGCAATACATGGCTCTAAAAATGAAGAATTTTAAGATCAGGAAAAGGAAGAAAAGGTCAGGGGATTTCAAGGATGATTTCATGGAGAAACTGAAGTTGCTGCAGTCCTACTTCATTGTTTCGTAGCTCACTCACATACCATTTAGATGGCAGAGAACTGCAGACAACACCTTTTACATTACTGACAACTCCAAAGATTCAAGAATTATAAAATAAGCATAAGAAATTATGAGATTGACTGTAAAGCCTTGAGATTTTTAAAAACATTTGGGTGTCTGTCTTTTTACTTTGGAGGCATTAGGCTTCACTTGAGCCATACAAACTTTTCTGTATGACCAGAATGAGATGAAATCTGAGCAATTCCAACAAACACAGGAGGTGGCTTAACACAGAATCCACTAAGCATCACAAGGCACATCATAAAAATTACAGACATCAGCAAACAGGATTTTTAAAGCAGTCTTGTTTTCACAGAAACTCCAAGACATTATGAATTCCCTTCTTCCCTTGATAGTCTGTTCCAGTGGCTAATTACACTTATGAAAGTTGTGGTTTCTTTTCACTTTTCATCTTGATACTTTTTTAACTCAGCTTCCAGCCAAGGAAGGTCTTGCCATGGCTTTTAGTATTGAGAACCACTTCTATTTTGATGAAAATCCCCAAACTTTACAAATATCCTTGGTGTTTTTGTGAGCTTTACACTTTTGTTTGCCAGGCTGGCTGTCTTGCAATGGACTGAAAGACAGCAGGTATTGTGTGCAGACAGAAAGGCAACCTTGCCAGTTCTTTTTCTTGCCAGCTGAATCTGAGCCAGCAGTGCCCTGGCAGCCAGGAGGGCCACCCGTGTCCTGGGGTGCATCAGGCACAGCATCGCCAGCCAGGCAAGGGAGGGGATTGTCCCACTCTGCTCTGCACTGGGGAGGCCTCACCCTGAATATTGTGTGCAGTTTTGGGTGCCACAACATGAGAAAGACATTAAACTATTAGAGAGTGTCCAGAGGAGGGTAACAAAGTTGGTGAAAGGCTTTGACAGGAAGCTGGGTGAGGAATGGCTGAGGTCACTTGGTCTGTTCAGCCTGGAGGAGACTGAGGGGAGACCTCATTGCAGTTACAGCTTCCTCATGGGGGGAAGAGAAGGGGCAGTCACTGATCTCTTCTCTGTGGTGACAGTGACAGGACCAAGGGAATGGCCTGAAGTTGTGTCGGGGAAGTTTAGGTTGGATATTAGAAAAAGGTTCTTCTCTCAGCGGGTGACTGGGCACTGGAACAGATTCCCCAGGGAAGTGGTCACAGCACCAGCCTGACAGAGTTCAAGAAGTGTTTGGATAATGCTCTCAGGCACATGGTGTGACTCTTGGGGATGGTGCTGTGCAGAGTCAGGGGCTGGACTTGATGATCCTGATGGGTGCCTTCCAACTCAGCTTATTCTGAGATTCTGTGATTTTCTCCCGGTGAATCACAGAGATGCAGAGCATGAGCCTGACCACAGGTCATCAAACGGAGTCATCCACATGCATAAGCAACATTTGCACCTCTGAACCACGAGTGCTCTAAGCAGTGAATACAGAAGGATGTTATTCAGTACAATTTGCAATATATTCCAAACTTTTAACCCTCTTGATTTCTTCTTCCATGGATTACAATCTTGTGTAATAAATAGCAGCTGCACAACTTCAGTTTCAGATGAGTGAGTATTTAACCTAAGTCTTCTGGAAAGCAAACCACAATCCCCTCAGAAAAGCAAAATATTGTATTCTCAGTTTGCAAGGTATTCAGATATAACCATAAAATATAAGTTAGCCACTCATAAAAAATAAAAGCTGCTGTAATGCAAATTTGATTTTTTGATATAACTTATGAGTAATATCTTCCATATCAAGAAGAGGAAGACAGCAAGAGCTCCCTATGGGTCACTTAAATGACTGTATAAAATATTTATTCACATTTTTCACTCTGTTCCCATACTTAAAAAGAATGGTAGTTCAGAGGACTATCTTGTCTGAAAGCATTTAGGAAGGAGGTATCCGTTTCATTATTATTGTTAGACCAGACCTCTTCCTAAGGATTTAGGTGATATCATGGTGTATTTTGTGTTCAACTAGTTTTTCTGTAGCTATTCCTTTGTCAGGACTTCAAATATGTCAATGAAATACATAGTTTCTTGTCAAGAAGAATAAAGAAACCATAGGGACAGAAATATAGTAAAAGTATCTTACTGATATGTTTTGTTTCACCCTTGAATAAAGTCTGAAGACCATATACTCCAGTTTGTTTATTGAAAGGATAACAGTTTTGCAACGATGTGTCCTAAAAGACACATGCAGTTCCTAAAATGTTTGCAGCATACAAAATAAAATTGATTATTATAATGGATAGTGTTCATCTGAGTTTCAGTTTGGGATTTTTGAGGGGATTTTTTTGTTTGTTTTGTTTTTTTCTAATGTATTTTTCATATAATAGTAAAAACTCAAAGAATTTCTGAAGCTTACATGTTGGGAATATAGTGTGCAAACTACAAGAGGAAAAAAATCTTTCAGTGTATGTGATACATTTTAGGGCAAAGGGAAAACAATGCATCTGAGAAAAAAAAGAGTGTTTACAATATTTTTGCCTTTGTTTTTCAGAAGAAAAAATATGCTGTAGAATTTAGGCAAACATTTTCCAGGCAATTAAACAATACCTAGTAAAAAACAAAAAAGAAACCAGACATAATAAAATGATACAATGAACCAGAAAGTGTAATTCAGCAAATTATTTATCTATGAAATATTTTCTAGGATATAAATGTAACTATTGCTTTGGTCTCTTTCATCTGGAACATTTGTTATTTGGAACACCGAGATTAAAGGACAAAATTTCTAATCCAATTTGTAGAGAATAAGTTCATTGCTTCTGGTTCTATTTTAATTAGGTGATAGATGTATAGAGGTTATGACCATGACACATTTTTCCTGAAAGCCACAAAAACCAAAGCCATAAAAAGAAACAGAGTTGAATTCTTTGATCCATTAAAATCTAACACCCTGACATTTGTCATCTTGTATAGTTATGTACAAGTACTTATATCTTATGAAACCAGATAATTTTTATCTTGACTACTACATTCAGATGTTTTCAGGTTCATCAATCTATTAAACTACATGCTTGAGAGATATCTCATATGGAAGTTCAGCTCCTGAGCAGGAGTTGTGTGCTCATCAGCAGGCCCTAATGGCACCAGGTGTAACCATAGCTAAATGAACAAATCCCCAAGTAGCAGTTAGAAAGAAAGACAATAAGAATCAGAATTAAGTATAGACAAGTCATTCAAACATGTCACCAGTTCCAGCTTTTTTTCCACAGGCCACCACATATTCCTCTGTAATTACGAAAACACTGTTATGGCATGTTTAAATTCCATTGCAATGACGCCATGTATTTACTATTCTGGCAGTTGATAACACCATCATTTCATTTACAAATATCTGACAATTCAAGTAGGAATTCCAAAATTTGTTTTTCTTCAATGCAGTAACCCATTAAATCCTTTCAAAAAATTAACACTGACTGCATTCTTTGAGAAAATGCACAATAATTACTTCATAGATAGAAAATATATCATTATTATTATTATTATTATTCTCTTCCTTCAACTATTATTTTGGGCAAATACATCTCCTCCAGATATGTTTTTTTTTTAAAGGCATATATGAGGAACTAAATTCAGAAGAAAACATACCATGTTTTGATTTTAAAGGAGGAAAGCACATGTTTGCAATCTCTGGAAATTGTGATGTATATTAAGTCAAAATTGTTTAGGAATCAAATTTTGGGAAACTATTATGCAACATTTTTGCCTCAAAAATGTAACAGCTGAAAACAGAGAGGTTTACATAACATGATATGTATAGGTATCTCTCTTTTATTACTGTATCTTTTCTAGATTGTGATCAAACACTCTGTCAGACTTACACTTCTGGGATTTGTATTACCTTCTTGTAATCTTAATAGCTGTCAGGAATTTCTGCTCTTTTGAGCTGTTTTATTATTACGAGTACCCTGTAGATTTTTGGTAACTCAGTGAACGCAGTTTTGAAGGGGTTATTTTCTCCTAGTACTACCAGTATCAAAGACAGACACATTGTCCATGCAGCATTTAGGGTTTCAAAAGACTTTTTATTTTAATTCTTCATTGAAAGGCTATGTGTGTCTTCCTTGGGATGCAACAAAAATTGCAAAGACATGTTCCTGTTTGATCCTCCAGGAGCACTGAGAAATGTATCTAATTGAGGCATGTGATCAGCCTCTCTGACCCTACGCTTAAGCATGTTATTTTAGACAAGGGGCACAATCCCTAGGCACTCAGTTATATTTCTGCCTATATAAACGTTTACAATGGCTGCATGCTCAGGGAGGGAAAGATAAGTCTGTATCATGCGCTGCAGCACGATGTGGAGCTACACAAACCAGCTTTGAATACACTGGCGAGTCTACACAAGAATGGCTTACTGTGAATTCTTCTCTGCTAGCTGTATGGAGGACCCGTTCAAGGAGAAGCCAGATGAGGTTGTATTGCAATATAAGAGGCTAGAAAGAGACCATAAGAGCATCACCATAAATGCTCTTCACTAGTTCAGTCATGTGGTGTCATGCAAATATACCAGTTTTTGTCCCAGAGGCAGGACGGCTGGGATCAAATAGGAACGAATGTTCTTGGAAATTAGTCCTACTTTTCTAAAGCATTTTATCTTCATTATAATCAGATTGCTTAACGTTGCAGCCTTTTTACAACATCTGTTTTAACTAAGGTCACACATTGCTGCCTAACAGCAGCCAGTTCTGTAGCTTCCTAAATTAGAGATCTGGTGTCTAACTCAGAGCAACTCTTTTGCTCAAACCAACTCCAAACAAGCTCAGATGTTACTTAGTGCTCTCATCTCTGCTCTGCCTCTTTTTAAAGACTCTTCCTTTAGTGCATTGATAACTTTCTTTCTCTCTGTTTCATATTTGGGATTGGTAATGTCTCTGATGGCCTCGGATGTCCAAACCCATTTCATCTCTTTGGTATTCAATATGGTCAATACTGACTGTGCCTCATCATACTTGTAGCTTGTTTGCTACAGGCAGCACCATGTCATTTGTAGAGAAGGAACCTCCAGAATCCAAGCAGAAAAAGCGTATCTTTTAACATAGGTAACTGTTCTCTTTCTGGCCACTGCAATACTGATCACCATAAGGTATGTAGAAAGACCCACATGTTGCTTAATCAGACTTTTTCAGTTCAGAAGCCACCCTCTTGAGCTTGAGGAAATTGAGGTCTGTAATAAATCATGTAAAATCATGCCCTCCCTTCACTAATTAAGATCTAGGACTGACTTGAGACACAGGCAAATCTGGCAGCCACTCTGGACAGTGCAACAAGTCAGCAAAATCACTGCCCCCCAGGCGTAGGGGTGGGTAATGTCCCACCCATGGCCAGTGAGCTCTGTGCCCAAACCCCTCTGTGTGTTGCCAGGACACAGCAGAGCCCCATGGCTCAGCCTCAGCACTGCAACAGCACACAGTCCCAGCGAGATAAACCACAGTCTGGAACCTCCACCCCCGCATTGGCAGGGGAGGTCCAGAAAGGAGCTCCTGGAAGAGGTGGTCTTCCCCCTGTTGTGGCTGATTGTGTCATCAGGGACTGGCACAGGCACAGGAGGACACAGACTGGAGCAAGGTGCAGAGACAGTAAATATTCCCTACTAGGGCTGAGCCACACATTTAATTCTTGCACACAGAGTGACTTAAGGATAATATTACCTTGTCCCAGCAGGCACCCACAAGCTGGACACAGAACCAGTTCAGAAGGACAGAACTCTGCCATAACCATGACTGCTATTTAATAATCCCCAATATAGTATTATTTTAACTCATCTTCGGAGCAAGAAAATTGAATTTCATTATACTGAGATAACTTAGGCTGATCTTGGCTGATCCCAGCTGGATTTACTGATCACAATTAGATTTATCCCACTTAACTTGAAGCACTTTGCTGTGGCATATAATTTTTGAGGGTAGCCTGACCCCATTATAATCAATGGGATGAGAAAAAATGGGCTAAAATTGACTTCTGGAAATAATGTTACCTCTGTTCATTACAAAGTGAGTTTCACCCTGAATTAGGCACCTTCATCTCACATCTGAAGCTAACAGGGAATGAATCACTCCTCTCTAACTTAAGATATCAGGTCCAATCAAGACTATAGTCTTACAGTCTTAACATTTATCCAAGATATTTGCTGCATCAGTTCTGTGTTGAACAAAGCCTAGGGTTTACTGCATGAGTTCGTCTGCTGCAGCAAACTAGGAGAGTTTCATGAAGGTCATGTAATTAATTTCCAGCACCACAGGCAGATTTAAAGACTGGGTTTTAATTCATGTATGCCTCCACCTTCTGAGTCCCTACCATCAAACATACTTTTAAAGACTCACAGTAATTCCGAAGGAAAAGTACTTCCTGAAACCACATTTCAGCCCTTCAACTCCCATTGCCTGAGGAATTTTCTCTTTAGATATTTTATACAGCATTTTTGTTCAGAGCTTTTGCTGCACACCCAGCAGAATGGTATATTCACAATTTTTTTTTTTGCATCAGTGGAACTCTGAGCACAAAATGCTTTGCAGACTGGTTGGGAAAATCATCACTTCTGTTTGCTATACTGCTTTAGTGTGGGACCTCAAACTCCTTTTCATCCAGGAGCGGTGATAACCAGAGCAAACAGATGATAAAGAAAAATCATTGTGATGGAATAAAACACAAGAAAGAAAAAAATACATCAACTGGTTAGAATTCAAGTATTTGTTTATATATTAATGTTATTCTACCCATTTTTTAACACTGCAAGGCAAATAAACTTGCTATCCAAAAATCAGTATTGAATAAAACTAAATATTTCCATTCCCTCCCAGGCCCTTACTTCCCCAACCTGTGCATCAGGGGCTTGCAATGCAAGAGTCATAATTCTAAAAGACAAAGACAAATCATGTATTTTAAATAATAGTTGCGATGTCTGCATCCTTGTGACAGGAATACGATCTTCTAAGGAAAGTAAAATATTACCTAAAGAAGACTTCGCAACTATATTAATTTGGGAAAACAACATTTTATCTTGCTTTATTGGCTATCACTGATAGTAATTTTTATATACATATATTTTCAGAAAAGGATTGCTCAAAATATAGGAAAAATATGCTTGAAAGCATGTTGTCTGTATTAGGTAAACACAATGTCTTGGGCAGAATTTGATTAAAATGTGAGGGGGAAAGGTAGTGAATTTATCTTGAGTTTCCCCACCTCTTGCAGAAGACTCTTTCTAAAAGGCTTGCTTTATCCTAAACTGAAGAAATTTTCAGTTAATTCAGAAAGTGAATGAATTTCTATAGTCTGAATAATCCAGAAGGTCAAGATAGCTGATAAGAATTGTTCTTCATTGATCTTTTTAAATAGATTATCAGTTTAGTGATCACCAGTGATCAAGTCTAGCTTTGTTCTTTATCTTTGAGACAAATTTGCAACAGCAGTGTGCTGATTCCAGCTAAAAGCTTCAGATACATCTACAAGGAAAAGCAACTTCTCTGAATTAACTCTTTGATGTATTTCCATTTTTCTTGGCGCTTTCAATCCAAGTACCACCTTATTCAGCTGATGTAGAATTTCTAGATCTTTTCCCATGGTGGACACATCTTCTAATAATGCTGACTATAGGGGGAAACACCACTCTTTCTGAAAAGCAGATAAACCACCCAGATATTGCAGTTGGAAAATGAAATGTGCAGAGTATCAATTTCCATACAACACAAATAAAAGAACATGGTGCCACTTAAATTTGCTGGCAATCAAGAAATATATTCTCTCAATCGGTAGCCCAGACATAAAATTTAGAAAGATTAAATTCTGTGGCAAGGAGAAATGATTTCTGAAAATGCCATACTATCAGAAATAGTACACAGTTTAAGGAAATATAATATAAAGAAGAAGCGGGCTTTTCTGTCTTTATGCTGTTCCATAATTGAAAGATCATGTGATATCATGGCAGTGAGACTTTTAGCATATTGGAACAAGAAATTTAACAATTTTAGGTGTTGACCATTAGAGCATAAGGTTCTTCTTGCTGTCTTACGAACCAGGAAAGCAATAAGATGGTTCACGCTATCTTACCCCAAGATATAGTCAGAAAGGATCTTGTCAGACAAAAGGTGAAAATTCAAGAACAAAGGCAGGCACGTTTTTCTTCACAATGTTTGTCACAACACATTTAAATCAGGAAATAGATGGAAGATATCTTGTCTGGAGCTATTCAGAGTAATCTGCCAAATTCACACTGGCATAATTCCAGAAACCATGTTTAAGTTTTGTCACAGATAATTTTGTCTAATAGGAAGCATAATATTTCTAGTGATGATGCCTTAAGGCAACAGTAGTAGGAGTACTAATCATATCTATCTGAAGGTGTTTGCTAAAAAAAAAATCACATTTAACAGAAGCATCAATTTCCACACTCCCAATTCAATGCTGCTGAGAAGTCATACATTCTAAGAACATACTTATAGGCATTGTAAGGTTTGAGAAAAAAGATTATGCAATGAGCTGTACCTATGTGGCAAATTATTAACTCAGAGGAGGAGAACGGCAGGCACATGACACTCTAAAACCCGGTGGTATTTTCTAACTTGTCAAATATGGGCAAGCTTAATATTTTTCTTTCCAACATAGTGAGCATCACTGAAGCTGTGATGATGCTCCCTATGTATTTTGATGTATTTTGTATATTTAATGATTTACTGGTAGAATATATTTAGGTTAGCTGATTTAAATGCAGGAAGAACAAATTGAATGGTTATCTGTGGGATAATATCTTTAGCATTCACTTGTGGACATGTTCTCATGTCACAGTCATGCAAAGAAAGGCCTAAACATTTAAAACAGTCTAAACAACTTTGTGTAAGTTCTAAGAAGTCTAAACTCCATTTTTTAAATAATTCAGGCTCTAGGGATCTAAGTTTCCCGTGAACACTGCTGACTTTGACTTTTCAATAACTACACTAAGGTGAAAATACACTAAGGTGATCTTTTGAAAATAGAAAGGGCTTGTTCCAAGATCAACTTCAGGTAGAAGTTCAGTGCCATCATTTGGAAACTGAGCACTTTGGATGAGAACCAATCACAAATATGCAGAGTTGAAACCCAAAATTACTCTATTCTAAAATCAAAACTGTTACACCAAGGATATATCCTGTAGATTTTACATACCATGCCCTCCTCTGCCTTCTATATCTAATCATAACTAATCTTTCAAAGGCATATGTTCAAAAATTATTTTTAAAGGCATGTAAAACACAGATACAGAAAGGGAGTGAGGAAGAAGTATTTTACTTGCTGATCATCTTCCACCAAGGTTGCATCTTCCTTTCTCTAGCCTTTCTGCTTGGTCTCTGGGACGTGTGATTCCTTACAGGTGGTCTTGCCAGAAAAGACTGAGGCAAAAAGGCATTCAGTACCTCAGCCTTTTCCAAATCCTATGCAACCAGGTCACCCATCTCATAGTACACTGGCCCCACATTATCCACAGTCTTCCTTTTGTGTACTTATAGAAGTCTTTCTTGTAGTTTTTAACACCTCTGGACAGACTCAATTCCATTTGGGCTTTGACTTTCCTAAACCCATCTCTGCATACTGAGACAATATCTGTGTATTCCTCCCGGATTACCCATTCTTGCTTCCACTTTCTGTATGCTTCATTTTTGTGTTTGAGTTTGGCCAGGAACTCCTTGTTCATCAGCAAAAGTCTCCTGGCATTTTTCCCTGACTTTGTACTCATTGAGTGCAACAGAAGATCCTTAAATATTAACCAGTTTTCTTTTCTTATGCCCATATTTCCTTTAGGTCCTTATCCCATGTGACTCTTTCAAGCAAATTTTTGAAGAAGCCAAAATCTGCCCTTCTGAAGTCCAGGGCTATGAGCTTGATTTTCACCTTCCTCTCAAGATCCTGAATGCCACCATTTTTGGCTACTGCAGGCAAAGTCACCTTTGACACACAACGCCAACAAGCTTCTCCTTGCTGGTGAGCGTGATGCTCAGTGGAGCATCTCACCTCATTGGCTTCTCTGTCATTTGGGTCAGGAACATTTATTATTTACTGGACTTGCCTTGCTTTGCTTCCTCACGTCATTAATACATCTTCCCAGTATATATGACTACTGAAGAGGAGAGAATTGCTCTGGATGAGTAGTATTTTGTTCTGGATGAGTAGTATTCATCATAATATTTCACGGGTTGGAAAAGAGACGTATTTAGCCTTTGTGGCTCATGAGAAAGCTCTAGAACAGTAAGCGATGAAGGAAAAGTCCAAATGCTACTAATGTAACTTATGAGCAAGTAAACAACAAAGTCCTAAGAGTGTCACTCTGAATTGTAAATGAAGAGGAAAAACTAAGTAAAATACTTGCTCACCCTTCAAGGAATCAGCTTTGAAATGTTTACTGTATAGGCTGACAGTTGTAAGACATAATTTGTTTTCCCATCTTTCTATTTTTCTGAAATGTGTAGGCATTAATTGAACTAGAAAGGCCCTCTAAAGCCTCATGTTGCTATTTAATGTTTTACAATCAAGGTTTCAGATTTTAACTTTTTCTCAAAACACTGTTGATCATAAAAGAGATATCTTTCTGCTTTTAGCACTTAGTTTTCATTTCCTTCCAGCTAATGCCAGCAACAACTAGTGCTTCAACAGCTTATTATTCATTAAATGCTCATTTAAAACACCTTTTCTTCTGTATACTTTGGACTCTAAATAGTGTTTTGATACATAGAGCCTTTTATAGTATAAGCTTTTTCTTTTTCAAATACAATCTAGTTTGATTTCTTTAAAACAACAGGGTTTTTTATACATTTTATTTTATTTGTAAAATTTCCAGGCTTAGCTTTAGTTAAAAAATTTAATGGAAAATATAAAAATATTGCTCCCCAATCCAACAAAAGTAGGGGAAAAAATGATCCTATAAAACAAAACTTATAAATAGGGTATTCCAGTGCACTTTTACTAGACACGCCAAGTCTGCCAGAAATAAGCTCAAAATATTTCTGATTTGAAGTTGTAAACCAGATTCTATAAAGCCTTGGAGCTGTACCCAATGGACCACCACACTATTTTTAAAAAATAAAATATGACTACACTTTGATAAACTATTTCATTTCAACATGGCATGAAATTGAGTTCACCAACCATCCCTGTTTAGGCACATATTTTCACTGTGTCAGTTAAACAGGGTTTATGCTCAAACCTCCTTTATACCAAACAGGTTCTCCCAAAGAACAGTTCAGAACAAGAGCCTCTCTCTAGGAAGACACTGGAGAGACTGCCTGCACAAGTAGCTCACAGACTTAGCTACCAAAACTTGAGATCAAAATTACACCTTTTCCTCTCACAAGCAGAAAACTAGAAATAAACTTTTCAGGAAAGGCCTGGGGTATCCTGGTGGATAAAAAGTTGAGCATGATTGAGCAAAGCACCCATGGCAGCAACGAAGAACAACAGCCTTCTGGGCTGCATTGTATATTGTCATATACCACTCCCTGACAGGAGCATGTGAAGACACAGAGTCTTCCAGGAGATGCACAGTGACGTGACATGGGGCAGCAGACACGAGCTGCAACCGCAGAAATTCTTACAAGGTAAAAAAAAAAATTCACCCTCTGAGAGCAATCAAGCACTCAACCAAGTTGCACAGAGATGCTGTGGGATGTCATCCTTAGAAATATTTCATTTTTGCCTGGACTAAAGCCTTGAGCAGCCTGGTCTGACTCCAAAGTCAGTCCTATTTTCACCAGGTGGTTAGACTAATTTACTTTAAAATGGCCTTTCCAGCCTAAATTATTCTATGAGTCTGTCAAAATGACAAAGAACTTAAAGCAGACATTTGTGACATTGGCCATGTTTTCATGTCAAGCTACTGGCAAAGCAGAGGCTACAAACATTCACAGAAAAATAAAAAAAACAACACAAAAAATATTTTTCTAAAATACTTTTTATCACAAAAGAATATAATTTTTCTCAGTTTGGAGAGCAATAATGGCTCTAAGAGTTTTCTCAGATGCATATGGTCAAAGCTGCCTAGAGACCTACTCCTGTTCCTCTCCATTTATAGCCCAGATACATTGCCAACCAAAACTCCTATGTATTAGCCAAACATGAAACAGACTGAAAAGGCCAGTAAAGGTCACCCAGTAACCCAGTCTTGTGGCCAGAGGAATGAGTCTATGGGTGCGGCACACCATAATCAAAGTCTGATTTCCTCACTTTTACACTGATACTGCTTTAACTTGCTTTAAAAGTGCCTTAGTCACTCACCCTCATCAGAATTATAGGCATAACAGACACAAATTTTTACCCAGTAACACATCTGGCTGGTGATTAAAAAACAGAGTACAGAAACTAATGTTAATGAATTCTGCATACCATAAATAGTGAATTACCCTTGCCGCTGCAAACATCCACAAAGGCAAACCTTGATGGAAAAGAGCATCAAAGAGAAACAATTAGGATATCCTCTATAAAGAGGCATTACAAAAGGTTGTTCATACAAATCTGTCAGTTACTCTTGACTTCTAACAGCACTGCACGGTACCAGACTCTTTGAGATACCCACTCCTGTCCACAGTCTAAAATTTGGAGCACTAGGGGAAGGACCACCAGCATTACATGGCTCATCCCTTCCACACACCTGTTTGCCTGTGCAGGTTCACAGCCTGAAGAACTCTGGCCACACATTGGATTCTCAAGACATGAATGTGTCAATCAAATCTTCTTAAAAAACTTGGAACTTCTTGTCAGTGTACACCCTTCTAACACATGGAAAAAATCAGCCTTTAGTATTTAAGTATTCATGGAGATTTTGTTGCTTGCAAACCACTATAAAGAAAATCTTCTTAATTTGTGTAATATTGCTGACTTCACCAAACTTGTATCCATGAATGAATGGGCTTGGGTTCAAGGTGTTTATCTACAGTCCCAAATATAGGAGTTGAATCTGCTTGCTCTGTGGCTGTTGCTGATACCCATACAAACTTTTTGGATGTTTGTATCAATGTTTGAAAAAGTAAATATTCCATTTTTTTTCCATTTTAATTAGGTTATCACAAACACTGAGGACTCAAAGGAGATGCAAAGAAAGCAGATGAACAGCATTCACTGATGAATATTTTGGTATGAGGCATTTGCTTAAATTCTTCACCCTTTCACAAAAATATAGTCAAAAAAAGAGAAATTTTTGAACAGGTTCTTAGTATCCCATCTAAAATTACACGCTCAGGACCAAAAGAGTAAGATTACATTTACATATCCACTAGAACGACCTAGTCACAATAATAGTATCTCACTTCAAGTTTAATGACAGACTTCTCCAAAGTTCATGCATGCTGGACACTTGAACATCAGTTAATGACGACCTGTTACCTGTACACACTCTAATTTTAGGCAAATTGTCAAGACACAAACAGAACCCTGGGAAGAAGTTCTAAATAGCACAGGAATTAGTGTTTAAAACACCCCAAAACATTCAAAATAATTTTAATTGCCTTCAGAGGATTGTTATACTGTCATAAGACATAGCATCCTTACAGACATCTCAGACAAGTGTTGGCATAAGAGAGTTACGAAATAACATACATATGTTCTCATAGTGTATTTACAAAAAATGTAGGGAGAACATATGGTAGACACCATCATGAATGTTACAAGAAAAAAAAAGTGCTGTACGCCCCATTCTCCATTTCTGATGAGAACTGCAAATAAAAGCAACATGAACAGAGTAACACCCCAAGTGGCAAACCAGTATTGATGGATCAGAAAATGGCAAGACAACTACCACTCACTCAAATGCCTTTGAAAAGCATTATGCTACAATGATTATGAAAGACAAAATGGATCTCCACTACTGGTTATGCATGCAAGGAGAGTAATCACTTTTTTAAAACAGACGTTTGGCTGAGTTAGGGATAGCTGTCCTTCATTCCATGGCACTTCAAGAATCAGATATTCAAGACCATCTTTGCTGCTCTGTAAGTTGAATTGCATCCTTAGTTTCAATCTGGAAATTAAGTGAAATAAAATCAGTGACATTATTCTAGCTTTATGCAGTGTTCAATGACACCAGAATTTGACTGCATAACCAGATATCAACTATCCTCTGAAAACTGTTCTAATTACTAGTACAGCGTAAATATATTAGCATTACTTTTGCCATTAATTTCTTCAACAGTTTTCATTATCACTTAGGACAATCCGAGACAAGTACACAGACATTCACTTCCAACTTTTCAAACAAAATAATTTAAAAAAAACACATGCATTTTCTTTGTATTAAAAGTATCATTTTGACAAAAAGCACCTCATTTCAAATTAATTTTGTTATTGAAGGTCAGGGAAGAAAAAATAAGAATTTTGTCCAAAAAAAGACACAGTTTTGATTCTTTAACAAAGTAATCTGGATTTTTGAAAAAAAAGTAGATGCTTACAGGAGAAAGGAGAACAGAACTGCAAGACAAAAATGGGAGAGAAGTTGTAGACTCTTTTACACCAATTAAATCCTTAAAGAGTATTAGTTGCATTTTAAGAAGAATAAACTGATTTCAATTTGCTGTGACTGCTCACAGGTATACATTTTACAAACTTTTTCACTGTAAGTGCTCCAGAAACCAGATTTCACATGAGTTTGGATAAACATCTACTTAGAACACATTTTCAGAAATTAAACTTAGCCTAAATAGCAAAAACTAAGGAATGGTGTACAAGAGTGTTCTAGCACAAAAACAGAAGGAACAAAATACTTTTAAAGACTATTGCTATAAGCACGATATAAAGGATTATATAGCAGATTCCCTGAAACAGTCTGTCCTGTTAAGACTCCTAGAGTGGGATTCATTTGACCAGATGCAGAGGTCTGAAGCAGGGCTCCATCAGAGGGTGATGGGATTGCCTACAGTCAGAAGAGACAACAGTCACTTTCAGGCACAATTGACTCATAGTAATTTCAGCACGTAAAGCACAAAAATCTGTTAGTGGGATGTGCTGCCGAGGCTCCTCTGCCAGAGATATCAGACAGATGCCAAAGGTTTGTACATTTATTTTCAGGGTCTCAAATGCTCACTGCAGTTTCCAGGATGCTTTCCTGGCCTTCAGCTCCTCTTCCTATGATCCACTCCACCCGACCTTGTGGAAAGACCAATGCTGAGGTTAGAAAGAGCAGGGTTTCCATTTCTGATTGTTTATGGGTGACTGATGGTAAAGTCAGTTGACTTTTCTGCTCAGTACAGGTCGCTGAGGCCACTACTGTCAGACCTGAGCAGTTCCAAAGTAAGAATTGTGTTCTTTTCATCAGGAATATGTGAAATGTTTGATTTATTGTACATCAGGGAAATATCTCTGTAGGTCAGTGGATTTCTGTATGAAAAATCCCTCTTATAAGAGGTTGGTTAAAAAATAATGTACGACGTTCAAAAATCTCTGTGTGTGCGTATATATATATATATATAAAATCCAATCTACACTGACTTGGAAAAAAACCAGCATGAGAAACAAACACTAGATAATCTAAGGGTAACATTTTGTTGGATACTTCTTCCGTCCATAATCCCATAAAAAATATTGACATCTCTTCATAGACCAAAAAAAAAAAAAGAGAAAATCTTACTAGGAGAAAAAAATCAAAAG
>VZTI01002511.1:354715-508661 GCA_013397865.1 Struthidea cinerea
AAAGAGTAAATCTTACTAGGAGAAACAAATCAAAAGTACTTGAGACAGCATGTGACCAAAACAACAACAACAACAACAACCAACCAAAAAAACCCAAACAGAAAACAAAAACAAAACACAAAACACCCCCTCCCCCCCAAAAAAAGCCAAACCAAACCAAAACACAACCAGAAAAAAACGCTCAGAGTACAGATGTTGATCTTTTTCATGTGAAAAGAAAAAGAAAACCATCCAGAGGTCACCATTGTGTAGATTTCATGTTGACCAGAGCTCTGAAGCTATTCATACTGTTATGTAAATTTTATTGCGAATTATATATTTCTGCTATGTAAACATTCTGTTTCTAGAAACTTAAATCAAGCAATGAGAAAATGTTAGGCTTGCAGTATAATCATAACTAACAAACACACAGAGAAGCAAAACTACCTTTATGAAAACTGACATAAGGCTTCCTCCTAGATAAGTCTTTCATTGGTCCAAAAATGATTGGTTACACTTTAAACAGATAGTTATTACTAAAATAGCATGGTTTTTAAAATATGTTCCTAATTTGGGCATTCAAACAGTATGATTTTGGGATTATTATTATTATTTTCACATTAAAAAGTTTTTTATACCATTCCAATCACTTTCATTCTTCTAAGACATTCAGGCTGTACTGAGTGCAGCCTGATCAACAATGATAACCAAAGCTTATTATTTTCCTCAGAATTCTGCTTTCATTATCCTAAGAAATGAAATTATCTGCCCTGTCAGTGACAGCAAAATAAGAGTATGAACTTGCCTATTTATGAGTTATATATTTTACTCAAAGAAATTAGGAAAACCAAAAGAAAAGGTAGCTGCAACTTTGCCCAAATCAGATGCTTTTCACTCATAAGGAGCCACTGACAGCAAACAACTGCATGGCAAACTAAGTTTGGACCTTAACAGAAGGTTTGCATCAGGAGACTTGAAGTTTTTCTAGTTGAAAAAGTGACTGTACAGCATTTTTAAAGTCCCTGCAATGATATGAAGAAATTTCAGAAATGCCTTGGTGAATACACACCGCTGCATGACAAATGATGTCTACAGTCTTAAATTGGATATTCTGCAAGCTGATTCCATGGAAAAGCTCAAAGTTTTTGTTTCCACACGTGCATCTATAACACGTGTGTGCTCACCACAATAATATATAGCAATAAGCACACTTTATTCATGTTTGGATGCAAAATCCCAGATGTTTATTCCTGAGCACCAGCTCAAGCTTCTAAAATCTGAGCTCAAATAAAGTTTTGTCTGCCCCTTGAAGAAGGAGCAAACCCTGCTTTACAGCCTCAACTCAACAACTGTAACAACTGCAAAGGATGGGAGCCCTGCATCAGACAGGCACCCGTGTGCCTCCTCATCCCACAGACTGAACACCGAGTGAGGAACTGTGTGGCACTGCAGCCTGCTTAGAAAAGGTGCAGTGTGCCACTGTCCCTCACACCCCCCAGAAATCAGAGTTCAACTGGAGGAACTTGTGCTGACAAAGCAGCACAAACCAGTTGGCAGCTCTGGTGGTCTCCTCTGCTCCTTTTCCATCTTGTCTTTCTATGACTATCCTTGAAGAGTAAAAGGCTGTTGAAAAGCCATTATGCCCTAAAACGGGGATGGTTATTACCTTTCAGATTCCATCTTCAGGCTATACTGCTTAACATTTCCACTGTGGCTGTTTGGAAAAGTAGCACCATTTCCATCTGTTGTACTTTCTTGCCCTCTGCTGGAAAAACTATCAACTGAATGTGCAGAACTGAACCTTTTAAAACTGATTTCTCAACCAATTGTGAAAATAACTGATTTTCTTCACACAGTCTTCCCACAAAAGCCTCATAAGAAGTGCTAAAAAATTTGGTGTCTTGTTAAAATCATCTGATTCCTAACAATTAATGCTACTTCAGAATCAGACCAAAGCATTGAAAGTGACATCTTGTCCCCAAAATATACTTGCTTCAATATACAAGGGGAAAGTAGATAGGACTGAAGAACAAACACATGAGAGAAGGTTCAGGAATGAATAATTTGATTGCATTTTTCAAAAACATAGATGCTGGTACTGATGTTAAAGGGGAATACATGGAAAGAGTATTTTCTGCTTTAATACAATGCATTTGTGATGTTTTAAGTGAATAGGTGGGTAGCAGGTTTAAGTCCATTTTCAATAAATAGCATACATATGTTTTCCCACTCACAACAAAAGAAGAATTTTTCATAACAGGAACTAAATTACCTCTCTGCTGTTACACCATTACTGTGTGGACATATTCAGGAGCATATTCAGAACTTCTGGGAGAGAATTTTCCTTCTGGGTATTATGCCTTCAAAACTTTTGGCCTCCAATTTTCTCCAAACACAAACAGTTTCCCATGAATAGCAGTTGGAAAAGCAGTCAGGTTTATCGGCTGTATTGTCACCATTCTCCTTTTCATCAAAGAGCAGTTATGGTGGATTAAAAAAGTAATGTCACCATGTCACAAAGAAGGAAGGATAGCTCTTTGTTTAGTATGCCACTGGGAAGGACCTCTCTGACGTTTAATGCCTCTTCAGGCCTTTCAGACAATCAGTAGTTCCCTCCTGTGAGCCATGAACCTTTGCAGAAAGTCTTTCTGTCAGAAGTAACCTTCTGCTTTCTATCTAGTGACCTTAATCTTCAAGATGACAGGGTATTTCCATGGCATGGAGAGTTTCCCTTACACACCTTTACCCAGCGTGGAACAGCTCACATGAATAAGCATATCATATTAAGGAAAATGGAAATTTTCTTTCTACTATTTTTTTTCAGTGAATACTTTCAAAGGCCAGGTCTTTGCTTGAGACTGCAAAAAGTAATAATCTCTGCTTGGATAAAAGAGATGGAAAATGGATGTGAGAAGTACTCAAGTTCCTTTTTTCAGCAGCAGTCATGTTTCATTTCAGATAGTCAGTCCTTTTACAGTGACTGATTTCAGTTATCATACTATATTCTGCTAATATCCACAAGTTCCCAGATTTGTTTTATAATGTGAACCAGATTTTTAAGGATTTGTTTAGGGAGCTACCACTAGCAGTACAGAGAGCATCTTCATTCCTGTTGCTGACTACTTAATACCCTTAACCATAACCACAACTTCTTTTTACTCACTGTAAGGGTCAAGTTCTTTTAAATTTTAAAAGCATTATAACAGCTGGAAACTGAAAAGATCCAGCAAAATTCAGTCAGTAAGTTTTCAGCAGACTGTTGAAGGACTCCAGACTATAGATTGAGAAAAAATTTATTCAAACTGCATTTATATAGATTTATATATAGGCATAGTTTATAGTTCTATAGAAAGACATCAACCATGACATCGTCTTCTGCCAGTGTTATTTTGCCAACACGGTTGCTGAAATACATCTTCCTTTTGCCTAAATATTGTTCTAAAAAAACCCCAAAAACATCAGGGATAATATATTAGCAACCTGGTATGGCTCAGGGAATAAGTAATGGCATGCAGAGATTTTCATTTCAAGAACGTAAGTTCAGGTTCTGCCCAAGCCACAAGAGCCCTGAAAGTCCTGTTGTGACTCCTGTAACAACCAATTGTAAACTAGTTCATTTTCAAAATCAAATTACTTTGGTTTTATTTTCCAAATCCAGAGAATATGTTCACATCACAAATAACATCAGCATAGAAGACAATCTTCTTAAAGTTTTTAGCAGAAAGTTCAGTGATTTGATGGGATTAAAACTGATGTATCCTCATTTGAGTCAGGTTTTTCTCCGCCATCAGGACACCAAGTCACAGACGTTCTCCTGGGCAGTTTCTCCAGAGTGGTCACCCTTGTTAAAGGCTCCCATTGCCTAAAGAATGACAAATCAAGGCACTCAGTGAGAGGTCAGGATCTGAATTTTTGGATCATTCCAGAAAGAAGTCAGTGGGAAAAGGAACAAATACCATTTTGAGCTAGAGCTCTGTCACACCAAACACTTCTTACCACATCCAACAGAACTTCCATGTGGCCATATTGCTTTCTTTTTGTCATACCTTGTGTGTACACAGTATTGTGGACATCTCAGAATGTGGGTGAGGGCTCCTGTGACTCATGTTAATGCAGTTTATACCGGGGATAATCAAAAGTGATTTTATGGAGCAGAAGTTATGGTTCCCACAACAGATACCTCTCAACAGAAAAGAGGAACAGAACCTCTTGAAATCCAGCTTTAAGCTGAAAAGTTTACCTCTATTTCTCTTCTCTATTATTTCACAAAAAATCTTAATTAGATTGGCCAGTTTACATATAAACACTTCACATGAGAACACTCCAGATTCCAAAAGGGACTTTCTGCCAACACCGGTAATGACTACAAAACATTATAGAAATATAGCACTTCAGAATCAATCTGCAAACTGAAATTCAAGACTTTTGGGGTGTGACAACGCCATTAGTAGTAATTTTGTTTCATGTTTTTTTCCATAAAAAGTTCAATGCATCAATCAGTTCTCTTCTTGTTATAGTCTTTTTTTTTCACAAGCAAAAACTGGATGCTGAATGTAATACGTATTTCAGAACTAAAAAATTTTACATTCGCTTTGCTTCACTTTTCCCTATGCTGTGGCAGAGAACGAGTCACAGCATAATGTAGTCAGAGCAGTATTAGGTACCTGCAGCTGATCGTAGATTTGGACAGTGTTACTGATCTACATTTTTTTTTGATGCTTCTGATGTTTCTTCAACAAGTTCATGGTCTTGACATCGATACTATTTGCCCCTGTACCAACCAGCAGCACCTTGTGAGTTTCCTGCACTTTCCTGTTCTCATTTTGGCAAATAAGTAGTATTTTCTTAGTGAGACAGGGTTTTTTTTCTCACAGCCTTGCTCTATCTAGCAGGAACGGAAAACAGTGTTTCACAGGTGTTTTCCAAATTCCCACAGGGAGTTGTTTTATGATTTGGGGTATGTCTACAATGTGTGCAGAAAAAAAACAGTTGTAAACTACGTTATCTAACTCAAGAGAGTAATAAAGATAAACTCAGTTTTAAGAGAGATTTGAAACTCTCTTTAAAGCATTACTTCAAGAGTTAACTGTCATTACTGGAGTTTAAAGTCAAGTGAAGAAGGAACTTTGTCTTTCAATGCAAGGTACACTCAAGTTCTCAGAAATATCCTTCCTTAATGCATTTTTTCCCTTAAGGTCAGATGGAAGAAAAGGGTAGAATCTGCCCGTTAAAAGCATCTCACCAAATACAGATGGCCTGAAAACATCATCTGGGATTCACCTCCTTTTTGTGAGGACGCTCTGCAATACGAAGCACGTTTAAGGTATCAAAGGAGAGTGCTTTCACCCACATTATACAATCAAGAACTCTAGATATCATTTCTACCTTGAATCTTTAATATTTTCTCTAATTTTAGTTACTTCTAATGTACAAGTCATGAAGTTTGTCAAAATATGTTCTACAGAAAGTTCTCTTCTACAGATATTTTCCGGTGAAGGTCCTGCAGTCAACACACAGCAGCATGAGCCAACAGACAATTTCAGATTCCTCAGCGAAACAACCATATTTTTCAAGTAGTTTCACTATTGCCATCAAGAAACTGCAGCTTTGCATCCCTTCTGTTCTGTGGAGACAGACAGATCTGCTTTATCTACACCACCAGGGAAGACATCAACTGGTTCTGGAGCAATGACCCAGAATCTGAGGTGGTAGACCTCCCGCAGGCAGGGCAGAGCCCCCTGTGACAGGACACAGCCCCCAGCACCTGCACAGGGTTGGGACAGCAAAGGTGAAGTGTCCTGGATGAGGTTGGTAGTGAGTCAGATCTGAGGTCCATCCAGGCAGTCTAGTCAATAAATTGAGACAACACCACACAGGGCCACAACCTGCCTCACCTAATGCTCCACGACAGATGAGGAAACACGGATTGCATGAGCCCGTGGGGGTTAGAAATATGTAATGCCTGTGCTTGCCACTGAAACAACATGTACACACTGAATTTGAAAAGGTCTTGGAAAGCCCAGAATACAGTAAGGGTGAGAGTCAATGCTGGATAACGGAGAAGAAGACATTGTATTTCCACCAGAAGACAAAGGAACACAGCTTCAAGACTGGTATCTCATTGCAATCTGTCTAACACAAGGGTAAATCATTATCCAGAGGACCTTTAAACACCTTTTAACCTTCAAATGAAAGAAATTCAGAGCTGACAAAGAAAGGGGATTACCAAATATGAGGACAGAGACTGACTCAGATTATCAATAAGAATGCTATGCATTTCTAAAGATTTTAGTATCCATTTAATCTTTTTTTTCTTCCATTTGGAAGCACATCAACTTTCCACTCTGATTTGAATGTGAACCTCAGCAGTGCAACCCTGATGTAAGATCCTTATCTGTAAAGTAAATGCAGCAGAACTGTGCCCACACAAGTTTTCAGTCACTGTCTAATCCCAGCCTGCAGCAAATCTTCCTGACTCTGACTCCACTGCTACACAAGGGAAATTCCAAGACAGGCACACAGACTGAGAGCAGAGGTGTGGGAGGAGGCAAAGGTGGATGGAAATCTGTCCTGTATTCTGAGATAAGGATTTGGAGTGGAAATACATTTAGCCTTTCTACTATGTCTGCTAATACACCCAGCCAGCTGGTGTCACGTCTGTAGTGGCTCACGGTACAAGAAAACTTTTTCTGCTGAGCTCTTTGTGGGCATGGTTACTTTTATTGGAAAGAAAGAATTTGAATGTGGATCATTGTGACTTATGTTTAAAATAGAACGAATGCTATTTGAGTCACTTTCAAATTAACATGATTGTTTAAAAATATATGAAGTGCTTCACTGAATTTTAATCTCTGTACTGCAAAAACAATTTTAAAAGATTACAGGCTTGAACATTTTTAGAAGGATGTAATCATACTAGCTAAAACATAAATTTCACACACCACAATAATTTTTAATCATTCTGCAGTGCACATAGGCAGCATTCAAATGTCTCTTTCAAATGTCAAAATAAGATTAATATTTATTACCATACCTCTGAACTAGTACATTTACAAAACTGAAGCCCAGGACATTTTCTACTAAGCCATTTAAGCCATTTTGTATGTTCTCAGTTAAACACATTCTCTAGAGCTATTGCTCTGCCTCAGGGACTCAGGATTTCTGAAGCACTTTATAGTTTTTTTGACTACATTCTTCAGGAAAAATCACTCAGGTCAAGGCAGGAAGAGGATCCCAGTTCCAGAGGTGGTTTTCAATGTTGGTAGCTTGCTGTAAATAAAGCCATAAGAATAACTGATGTTGCTGAATATTACACACACAAAAAACTGACTAAAAACATAAAATTAAACTCAGAGAAGTCATATTTGTACCAAAATCTTTGACATTGACACCTCCAGGGCACCAAAAAAGTTCACGGGATCAGGACAGCATCCGTAACAACAGCAAGTCCCCAACAGGGTAGAATAAAGGCAAGGTCCTTGATACCTCCCCATTTGGGGAAAATAAAAGCTCCAGAGGAGAACTTCATGGGCTCAAGCCCCCCCGGTAAAGTATCAAAAAGACCTGTGGGATCTTGCCAGGGATAGAAAGCATTGTTCCCAGTCCCTACTGCAAACTAAACATTGGAGAGTTTTTTTTAATTGGCTCTCTGACTTTGCAGACATAGAGCATGGAGAGGGACGGGGTCCCTGTACACTTCTCTCTGCAAGTCTTTTGCATGATACCCTCACTGTTAAGAGGATTGTAACAGAGCAGGTCTATCCAGAGAGATGTGCAAAGGATTTTGTGTATCCATAACAACCTCTCTGCTGGGTTTCTTTGACCTCCTAGGATTTTTTTTTTACTGTCTTCATATTCTGCAGCCAAATCTCAGGCATTTAGGAGACTCCAGAGGGGTAAAACAATACATTTATGATACCAGTCCTGTGTTATGTGGAAGGAAAAAATGAACAGATCCATTAGCATCTGCACTCCTAAATCACTTCACTGCCTTTGAAAAATCCTACCTCTCCCACAAAAGCACTAGCTGACAAAGATCATGTTTTCAAGCAGTATGCACCAAGCAAAAATTCAAACAGATACAGTATAACTTTTTGCTACTGCCCATAAAACAATTAATCTGGCTTTAGACCTCTGGGATAGCAAACAATTCAGAGAGTGAAATTATGGGTATTACTGCCATAGTGTACCAGGGAGAAGCAGGAGAAGGAAGCTCCTTGTAACAGTTTTGAATTCAGCTGACTGGGAGCTGCTGTTTGGTTGATCAGCACAGAGCATTGTCTGCCAGCAGTTTGTACTATCCAGCGTTTTGCAAGACCCCCTAACACCTCACAACACCAATACCTGGGGGTGATGGCTGCCTTTTTATAGATATAGCAAGACCCTGATATTTATTACATACACCCTCCACTTCTGAGGCTGTTACACTGTGCTCAGTCTGGAATAGAGACAAAGTTGGTATAAAAATTGTTGATTAATAATTTTCTAATGTCACTTGTTGTCATTTTGAGTTTATCTTTCGTGAGCAGTTTAAATGAATGCGACTGGAGTGACTGTTCTCAGAAATCATGGCACCCATAAACACCAGTTGCCCCAGTGGAAGCAGAGTTACTGCTTTTCCAGTGTGGCAGCAGAAACAAGTAGTGTTGTTCAATGTGTCAGGTTGGGCTGAAAAAGCCTCCTCTGTCCCTCCATAAATGCTTATAATGTAATGCTTGCACATGCTTCCAGAAGAATGCCCCTCTGAAATTATTCTGGCAATGATTCCTTATAGATAAGATGGTCAAGAAAGTCCCTCATCCCCAAATGGGCTACAGAACTCATCCTGTTGTGGTGGAGTGACCTTGCTCATGAAGCTCCTGGCAAACAAGCAGCCACCTCAAATTGTAATTATACAAGTATGCAAAAGCACCATACCAAACCTCCCAGAAATCTCTGCTGCTTCACTGATGTCAGCACAAGGTGCCAAAAGCCATAATTAACTTTTGATTGAACTTTGATCAGTCTGAATGGATACAGCCTGTGGGCAGTGCCTGGGCTGGGAACTCTGCCAAACCCTCAAGTTCCTACAGGGAAGAGAAGCACCACTTGATGGTTGTACCTGTCCTCATGTCCTCTCCCCAGGTATCTGCTACCCTCCCTGTCAAAGGCATCAGGCTGAGCTAGTTTTTGACCTTGCCTGGCGTAGTTTCTCTTTCTTTCTTCATATGTAAATAAGAATTTCTTAAAAACCCCATGACATCCAAGCAAGGTAGAGCAAGGAATTGACAAGTCACAGGAGACAAGGGAAATTCCCTCACCTTAAAACTGATCACCACCCAAAATTGTCCAATTCTTCTGAGTTTAATCAAGCAAAGTTTGGACTCCCATGACACAAATACAAGCTGCATCAAGAGGGACAGAGGCTAGAAATGACTACTCCTGGTCTGTCTCACCAACCCAGTAACCCCAGCAAGAAATTGGATTGGAAACCTGGCAGGGAAAAACTGTATCTTGTATTTCTTCTGTTAAACATGGTATATTATTAGTGTTATGCTAATTTAGGTCACCCAAATGGGTTCTGCGTAATTTAATAAATTTAATTACTTAATAAAAGATTGGATTTGGCTGGGTGTCAGGCAGCCAGTTTAACAGTGATTGACTGATACCCAGGGAAACAACCCTCTCTAGAGTGGAGAGACCCCATCTCGGGGTTACGATGCCGAAGTAGCTTTGTTAGACAAAGACGAGGCTTTTGGCGGTAGACATTCCTGGTTTCAGATTCAAGGTCCCAAGTTCAGCCTCTTCTCTCAGTGATCTTCCCAGGGGTGTTCTGTTACACGCCGACAAAGAAATGCATAAGCTGAATAAATCATTAATTAAAAAGAATTTGTTCGGCTCTGTGCAGACGCAATGCCTCTCTCCCTTAGGGCAAAAGTCTTACTCTCAAATCAATCCGAAGTGCCAGGAGAAGAGGATGATAGTTTCACTTACCTCTGGTCCAGTTCAAGAAGAGTGAGTGTGGCTAATTAAATGTGAAATGTCTCAAAAAAAAAAAAAAAACCTGTGTCACTGGCTCCTACTTAAAAAATAAAATAAAAGCAACATACAAACAAAAGTGAGGCAGGAAGACTATTTTAAACCTTCAGAGATGCAACTTGTCTACATAATTTCTTTTTCATTTGTCTATATAGACACTTTGCCCTTGAGGACCAATTATGACAAATGTAGAGCACAGTAAATTTTGTTGTTGTTGTTCTTACATTTAATTTCAAAAGCACACAGAAAAAGAAGAGTTAGTTTACTTAGTGTAATCTCCCTCTTCAAGACATCTTGTAGATTCTTCTTTTTGTTTGTACAGGCTTTCATAGACAAAAGATCAGATATTGTGTTCAAAGCCACACAAGGCAATACAATGTCAGCAGTCAATGTACACCAACTATTTCCATTACTGTAAAGTAGTGGCTGGTTTTTATCCTTCAGCTGGTTGTCAACACTTTTTCACTCCTAGGATGGGTTTCTTTCAACCAAATGTAGATATTTTTATCTGAGCTGGCCATCTCAAGCTCCCTCTAAACTTCTAAGAAAGGAAAAGGCACTTTCAGGACACACATCCTTCCCGTTCCATTTTATTAAACATGTAGGCCTTTATTGCTGAGTCAGAATGCCTGCTTCTAAAGTCAGGACAGTGTCCCTTCAACAGGGGAATATGGCCACCTCCTGCCTGGATCACACCCCAGAGGAGTCTCTTCCTCTCTGCTGATTAGGGTGAACAGCAAATGATAGTTCTGTCCATAGTGGACTTTCCACACTCCTGGTTTTTTACAATGTTTACAAGAATAATTGCCTGATCCTTCACCTAAAAGAATTAAGGGCTTGCTCCTGAAGAATTTCATCCATTTAGTAGAGGAATGTCTTACAAGTTGCTAAAAAAGAAGATAATTTTCCTTACATTAGGAAAATATAGTTGCCTTTTTTTATTTTGATTTGGAATTTAAATAAGTTTTGGACTGGCTGTAAAACACATTCTGTGATTTGTTTGTGTTTAAAAATTATGTGTCTCAGTTTCTGAAATTCCATTCGAATTTTATTTTAGTTCTTCTCTCATGCATTTTTACTGCTCTGCATGAGGTCATGCCATGTCAACAGAAGCTCATGCAGCATCAAGACTGAACTGGATAACCTCCAGGTACTCTCTTCCAACAAAACCTTTCTGCCATTAGCATACAGTAATCATCATCACATTTTAATACCTCAAACCCTAAAAGATGTGCCAATTTAAATAGATTAACATTAAATTTGATTTATTATTACAAGTTTTCAAGATTATTGTGTGAATGTCTAAAGACACAGAAGTGTCACACATGAGCAAATTTAAATTCAGGGCTCCGTACTTTCACTTGTCATTCTGTTGTACCCCAGAGAGGGGTGAGCTGTTAATTGAAAACTTTTATTTGCCTCTCTTCATGCTTGACTTCTTTCTTTGCTCTTCCTTGTTTCTGCTCATGTTCCTGTTTGTTTTGTTTGAAGAGGACTGAGAATCTTCATGGACAGTCACTTAAATGGAAATACACCTGGCTGAACAATCATTTCTAAAGTCCTTGTTGCCTTCGGACAGGTCACCCTAACTCCTTTGTCCTGGACAAAAACACAAACTTCAAAGGAATCTTTCATATACAGATCTTGACCTACAAGTTATTAGTTTGTTTTACTAAGACCTTTGAACCTGTAAAATCATTTGCAGGTGTATTGAAGAGAAGTGTGGATGCCCTGTAGCTTTGTCAATGCCACATGCATAACCTTCTGGAAAATATTCAGAGATATTCATAAAGCAGTAAATTATAAGGAATAGCTGTGTAAGAGTTGGGGGATGAAAATTTCTAGTTCAATTAACTGTGTGGTTTTATTATACCCATCTAATTGTTATACACATCCTTCTAGGACTACAAGACACATGAAACCCAAACAAATAAACTTCACCTTGAACCTGAACGTTCATAGCAAGCTTTTCAAGTGCATTGAAGTGAGACTGAAAGTACTGAACTGAAAGAAAAATTTTGTTGCTGTTTAAATTAAATATGAAAAGCAAATTGCCAGTAAAAGACACAGAAAGAGTAAAAAAACCTCAAAATCTAGCTGGCAGACAGACATATGCCTCGTTTCTAGACAGATGATTTTGCTGTCTCTCATTTTTATATTGGATTCCTGTCTAGACCTCAGACAAGAGGCTTGCTGATTACCCATTTTGGAACAAATTAGGAGATGAAGTCCATTGCACTACAGAAAAAGATTTCATTTGTGGCTATGCAGCTGGCTAAGAGCAAATTAGACTAAGGCAGTATACAGGCCATGCTACGTTCCTAAAATTTCAGTCCATGATAAATGCTTATTTCCCCAGAAGTTTTCTAGTCTTCAGTTTACTGTACAAAACAGATAATAAAGCATAAATCAGTCATCCAAAAGTTTTTTCCTGTCATCTGAAAGGCTTTTTTCTTCATGGAATGCTATGCAACATATATTAAGTCCACAGATCCTTAGGAACTGAAAAGCAACAAGCCATTTCTTGAAAGACTAAAAGCTTTCTCCTTCTCCAGCTGAGAGATTATTGCAAGATTTGTCTGCATTTGTTTTGCAAATTCTAGCAGCTTTCCCTGGATTTTTTTTCACCTACCAGTAATAAGAATATAGTAATAGCTGCACACATTTATCCTCAATTACTGGACAAAAGCCTGAAATAAACAGGAAGAGTGACGGGCATATCTCATATTATCATCCTCACACACACCCCACACCACAACAGACAGTGTATTTTTAATGCCGTAATCAGAAATATTTAAGATAATTAACAACAATCTCTTGTGTTCCTCCTAGATACAATTGTTTCTTGTATAGTCTTCAGCAAATTTAATACAATTTAATTTAATAAAGCAACACCTGAACCATGTAAGTGGATGACATATTTTTGGATTCCTCCTTAACACCAATAAAATACAGCTAATGCATCATATTCAGTAAAATGGTTTTAAGTGATAACAGGTGTTTAGCATAATGGAAACTGCTGCTAGTTGGTCAACATGTAAATTAATTTTGTTATTTACGGAAGCAGATGGTCAATTCTGGAGTACCAGCATGGATAACATTAATAAGCCTCCTTGCTGCAGAACATGATGTCTCATCTGTAGCTTCACCAGTTTCTAATTCCAGCTATCACATGAATTGCAAGAGTACCCCTCTGACAGAAAGATTAACTGACTTTCTCTCTGCCCAAGAATACTACACCATATATCATCAAATAAAAGTGGCTAAAGGTCATACAAATGAACTTCATGAGAAATTAAGATAAGTGGTAAGAAACAATAATGTTCAGCTTTTTCACTTTTTTTACTCTGTACTGCTTAAAGCGTCAGTATGATTTGATATTATTTTTTACCTGCTTTCTTTCTTTCTTTCTTAGAATGATGGCTTGTTATTGTAGAAAAAGCAATTTAGCTACAGAGTTCAACTGGTACACCATTTGCATTATAAGACAGATGGGCTTATTACTGTATAATGTTAAGCTTTTCTTCAGAAGTCCTATTTGAGAAACTCATAGATTGATTCAATCTGTGATTCAGAAGAAATGCCTTTTTCCATCCACAGTCAAAGCGTGTTCAGATGAAATAAGGCAGATACACATGCAGGCAGGACTAAGAAATCCCACTTGTCTGAACATCCTGAACTGAGCCAAAAGGGATGGTGAAGACGTCCAGCACTACAGCCACGTTACTCAGGGCAGCACACTGTGCCCAAGCTCCCACTTGCCGTGGAAGTTGTGCACTTACAGACAGATCTTAAAGCAGAAATCACTGAATCAGGCTCCTTTGGATATCTGCCTCCTCATCTGTGATCCCCTCCCTGTGTGCTGCACAGCACTGGCCTGTCTGCTCAGAGGTGGAGTGACAGAGTGGCAGAGAAGCAGGATGAGTGTGCTCACAGTCCCTGCAAACTGCAGAGAAGCTCCTCTGTTCTCATGTGCCCAATGCATTCCTGTTACACACTGTAAAGTTATAATGATTTATGCACAGTAGAAAGAAATAGTAATTGATAATAATTTTGTGCCTCAGGTTTTCACTGAAGGAGCTTACTTTGATGAATACAGACAAGAGTGCAATCACTGCACACTGCATCTTTGACACTCCTCTAATCCAATTTAACTGACTTAAACTGAAGGTAAACATAGCAAATATAAATATAGATTAAATTCTGATCTATAACTACAAACATACAGACCTTATCCAGAACTTATATCTTCTGTTTCCTTTTCTGTGTGCATCAAGAATGTTTTTCTTCTTTTTCTCTTCACTACTAGGAGATTATGTTTAAAAATGCAAAACATTCAGTCACTTACTAAGAATTATCATGTACATATGAACCAGTTTTGGAATTCAAGTTGCGTATCTGGAAGCTTCATGTCACACTGAATTATTCAAGTAAAGAGTAATGTATTAAAATGGGTAAAATCCAGAGTGTCCTGCTTCTTATTTTTTAAAATGCTGTCTATTTTAGAAATATTTTGGTCTGTTAAGAAAACAAAAGCATGCAGCAAGGTGAAGTAACAGACCTTCCTATGGATTTCTTAGATCATCGGTATCAAATACCTCAGACCTCCATTCACAGCTACGGTGCCTCTAAGTAAAATAAACTTTACACTACTTGTGTAAAACATTTTTGCTGTTAGCATGCTGTGCAATGTGTGAGACATCAAGCAAAAAAAGTCATGGAAGAGCATAATTTTTTTTTTTTTAAATATGTATATTTCTCCAGACATTTGCAAAGCACTGTGCACTAACTAGGTACTTCACAGTTGGGAGTCCATGGGGCATTAGTTGGCCAGCTTAGAAGAAGAGAAAATCATGGTAAAACAGGTAAGATAAATACATTCAAGTCACAGAAACTATCAAGGTCCTTAATGCACGAAGCAGTAACACACATCTGCAGGTGAGTAAAGGTCACCATTCTGGCTGAAGTGTTTTGACTGAAGCCACAAAAGCCAGGGACAAGGACAGAATTAGGGATCCAGGCTGCCATTTAATGAGGCAGCATTTTTGAGTAGTCAGTTACAGCAGGTTTGTGTTGCTCTGTTAAATCAGTTGTGTACTGTGTGCCCAATGGATGTTACATAGGTCTTGGGGAAAAAAAAAAAACAAACTGGGAAGTAAAACAAAGACTGCAGATATATATCTCCCAGGAAGTACCAGAGAGAAGGGGAGAGAGCCTTTGCTTTGGAAGAGTTCTTGCATGTCCCACAGAACTCCCCAAATGGGTCATTAGAAGATTGGAGAAACCTGGGAACCGACTGCATGAAGAGTTTTGAGTTGCACAAAATGTTGACGGCTGCGCTCAGTCAGGCAAGCTCTTGGCAACTGCTCAGAGTGTCAAATAACAACTTCAAAATATCTATTTACAGCCTGAGTCTTTTCAGTGACCCAGTTTGCAGCACAGTTCCTCAGATTATACGATTGTTTTTGCTTTATTCCTGCAATTGACATTAAACTGTGCTTACAAACAAGTGCATAGTGATTTATTAAAACATTCTGAACATAGAAAAGCAGATGTACAGCCACTGAACTCTGTAGTATTTGATGGAGATCCAGCTTTGTAGCAGTGAATACATGCCAAATTATGTCTTCCCTTACACACTGGTGGAAACCTGTGTCCCCTCACAACAGGCCCAACAAACCCCTTTCAGTAAAGGGAAAAGGCAATTGATTTACAAAGTTCAGTCTAAGAAGAAGGATCATTGCTTTCCTGGAGAGGCACATTGTCTGACATCTGCAGGACTGTATTCTGTCACCCTACTGAAGAAACAGAAATGCAACAAATGCTACATGCACAACACACCTTTTTCCAGTGGGTATCTTAATTCCATAACTGCACCATTTACAGTGGAGAAAATTCATCCCCCAGTATCAAAATCCTTCTGTATACTTGCAGTAAATCGGTACAAATTTGCGTCAGTAATGCTGCATATGTTCCTTAAAAACAGTCCCTGACTTTTGTCCAGCGGCTGGCAATTTGTTTCTATTGTTTAATACCAGCAGTGATATGCTTGAATAAGACTGTAAAGTAGTTTAATTAAAGTATTAAATAAACAAGAAAAAAGTCTTTCTCTTGGAATCCAAACAAAACAGAGAATGAAAATTGACAAAGGAGAGAAAAAAAACCCCACAGCCAAACAAAAAAACCAGACACCAAACCTCTGATAAACCATTCAAGCAAAACAAGCTTATCCCAAATCATAATGACGGCTCATTATAGAAAAATCTAATGCTGCACAAACCACAGATTATCAGTAATTGCGATCATCTTACTTACCTGCATCTCAGTGACAAGAGAACAAGAGGAAGGTGAAACTGCATAATAAATTGGGTAAAGCCTGTGCTGTTCTCCAGCATCTGCAGGAAATGTGCAGTAAGATTTTCCCCAGCTGAAATGCCCAGCTAAGGTGAACAGGCCATGCTCAAAGTTCAGGACCGATGGAGGGGGGTTGGCAACCCTCCGTGCAGGCAGAGCTCCCAGGCAGCTCTCAGGTGGCTGTGCCTGCAGTGCAAAGCTGAGCTAAGGGTCCTGAGCAGACCACACACACGGGCCTCGGCAGCAAAGCTTGCAAAAGAAAGGTTAAGGGCGGTGTAGTAATGTCAGGAGACAGAGCAACAGCTGGATACAGGCATATCTTAACATGAAGATGACTTCTAAGCACTCAGTAGGGGTTGGAATAAGTACCTGCATGCAGCAGTGCAGCACAAAGAAGCAAGCTACCAAAGCGCTTTAGATATTTCTAAAGAAAATTAAGCACTTTTCCCATCATGGCTTCAGGACTGAATCATGCTTAGTATAAAGACAGGAAGGAAAACGCATTCAGTTCACTTAGGAGCACATAAAGACAATAATTGCTTTAAAAATTAAGCTGTGTAAATACTGTAAATTGCATTTAGGTAATCAGAATACAACATTTCTAACATCCCAGTATCTCAGCCACAGCTAGGTACTAAATTCTCTGAGCTGCTAGTAGCAGAGAATTCAGCATCTTCCTCTTTTATCTCAGAAATCAACAATCCAGATAAAACCAGGCATATCCATAAGCTTGTAGAATATGCACAAAAACGTGACAGAACATCAAGGTCAATAACAAAATGTCTGAATAATATTCCCATGAAGACATAAATTTTTAAATATTATCATAAAAATATGTAAAACCTTCTCTGCGATATATGAGGAGTTTTTGTGCTTGGTAACTCTCTGGACAAAGTCTGTTTTTCCAGTGTGCAAAGCAGTTTTGCCAACAGGTAATTGTATTAGAAAGAACGGAGGATGGAAGCCAAGGAGGAAATTATGTGATTGTCACGGACAATGCAAGAGGAAAATTTGAGAGGGGTTGTCTCTGTATGTTTCTTAACAACCACCTCCAGTTTTATTACACTTTTCTCTAAAGAATTCAAAGCATTCTATAAGCAAGGTTTCATGCAGTTGTACCTTGGCAGGACACCAAGGCCTTCCTGCTCATTCTGTTTGGTTTTTTCCAAAAAAACCCCTTTCTGTCCTTTAAGACTGTCATGTAAATTGGTGAAATTATACCTAGTTGAAACAGACAGTCAAACACTAAAGTTAATTTTCTCTTCTTGGTCTCTGTGGAGACCTCACTATTAAATTACAGCATTATTTCTAAGATAAATCTGATACCTGCACTCTGTGTGCACTGCAAATTTCAACTACTCAAGGACTTTCAGTTAAGAGACCTCCAAGAAGAAGAGCAAGAGAAACTTAGTAAACCACACCTTCATGCCTTGATAGGGTGCTGCCCACCTTCTACCCAAAAGTCTATAAATGAGCTAAAATGGGAGACTTGTGTTTCTAGTTAATTCTTAGTTCTCAGCTGAGAGGTCTTGGACCTCTGGCCTTGGAAGTATAAAGGCACCTGGACCACAGCATCTCCAGTCTTGATGTGACATCTGTAAGGCACAACTCATAGGTTTAGAAAGGGCCTTTTCTAAAAACTGCCTCATGACTTTGAACAGAGAATATTTGCACACCAGTGTTTAGGAACACAAATACAGCCTTCCAAAGGCTTCTGCATGGCTTCAGAGATTAAGTCTCACTTCACAAGTCATTTAGGAGCTAAGGACAGGTCCTCTGAATCAGTTTCTATTGATAGTTAAGCTACTGCAGGTTACTAAGGGTTATTAAGCGTGACTGACATGCTACATCAGCAGAGTTCCCAGAAGTAATGCTGCTTGATCAGTATACCTGAAATTTGACCAATTTAACTTGTTTCACTCAGAGGGTAATTTAATGTACTGATGCTGACTTAATATGCATCACTTTACAGTTCCTACTGAATTTCCTCTTGGAGCCATTATCTGCATTAGGATATTTCTATTTCCATACCAGGAGAGCACTACCAGTGCACGCATAGCCTGCACATCATTTAAATTTAATGGGGCCTGATTTCTCAGAACTACATTTCAGAGATATTTGGGCTCCTAAAGATGAAGTTAGTGGCTGAAGTACTTTGGAAAAAAACAGTATTACCTATGTGCATCCCAAGACATCTGATTTTTTTCCAAATAAAGACCTACATGAGTTACTTACAGATACGATTATCAAATTAAGCCAGGATTTCTCTAGATGCTGTGGCAAATAGATAGCATAGGCAGAACTGCAATCCAGGAAGAGAAATTCAGAAGCCTGTGCAGTAACCACAGAATAACCTTTCTTCCCTTTAACTACTTCACTCTTCAAATCAATACACACTGATCAAAAACTACTATGCTTTAAAAATAAAATTTTCTTAGACTGGCAAAGCCATTTGTAAAGTCTGATCAGAAGGGAAACTCCAACATTATAGTATTAGAATCTTTATAAATTTAATTATATTTTACTGAGGCCTATATTTTAGCCAACTGTTGGTAGTAATAATTGATTGGACATGTATGCACATTTATTTCCATTCTTATGGCAGGTTTTGTAGCTTTTTGTAATGTAAGACTCTTTTATGTAATGTTTTGCAATGGTAATGTCCTTTTTTTAATGAATAAGTAGTTTAAAGAAAATAATAATATACACTGCTGAGGGACAAACAGCATTTTCATGAGATACCAAGGGAGATAGGTAGATAGATGGAATAATTCTTTCACAAGCTACATTTCGGCCACAAATCTATACTTTGTTCAATATTTTAAATTGGTAGCTTTATTCAGTACCTCTTCTAAAGATAATTACACTACTCAGGATTCATTATACTAAAAAAAAAACCCTATAAAGTTACAGCAAATTAAATTTCAGTAGCACTTTTGTTTCTTAATTGATCAAAAGAATTATGGAGCACTGTACAACTGTAACGGCCACAGGTCTAATGGACATGTCAGGAAGTCTGGCCTGCAAATGGCAGGAAAGTCACTTCCATCAGGCAAGCCAGCAGGCTAAGTTCTGCTGTCACTACACCGAAATAGATGGTGTTGGGCAACTGTGTTTAAGAGCAATTTGACCCATCGACTATAGTGGAAATTGTGCTAATGCATGTAAAAGAATAAATGGATCTTTCTTAGCTTAAATACAGCAGATTGAGAGCCAGGAATATTATCTCATTTAGGCTGGCAGGGGCCATTTGAAGTAATGCTATTGTGTTAATGCAAACTGACATTCTTTCTGTCTTCCCAGCAATCTATCAGTCTGCTGCTATGTATATCATATATAATGTGTATTGTTTTAGTGAGTAAAAATGATCATTTTAAATACATAATGTCATGCATCTGTCTTTATTACAGCCAAAACAATGAAAGTCTGCCATCTCACTCTACAATCAAACCTCTATTTTTTATTAAAGACAATTCCATTATTCTGCAATAAGAGACCTATTACATGCCCTCATTTTCGTGAAATTACTAATGCAGATTGAGTTTCCTAGAAGAATTACTGAACTTCTGTACTTTTTGAGATTCTAACTTAATTCATGTGCTTATCATGATAACGTGCTTTATTACTTGTTACACCAAGCTGATGAATTCTCCCTAGGCAATGTGTAATTATTAGACAGTCCCTATTACAAGAACACTGAAAATTGCTATTATACAGTGACTCCATGCAGTTTACACCATCCCTTTTATACTTCATCTCCGGACTCAGAGCTGTCACTCTGATCTGTCTGAATTAATTCAAGGACGAAAGTTGTATTAAATTTTCAAATTATCTAATTATAGTGCTGATTTCACATTAAGATACAGGAAATAAAATAAGAAGACTTGGCATTATTTTATCAGTTTAACATTCCTTAGGTATGTGAGGGTACTATCCCAAATCCAATCCACTAAATGCAGCTTAGAGAAAAGTTTTAGGATGTGCTCCGTGAAACTGGGTTAAAACACTTCTACAGATGAATAAGCAAAAAGGATAATGCTACCACTTTTCAGATCAACTTATACACGTCCCACATTCTTCATCCAGACAAGAGCCAGTAGATCCATAAATAAGAAGAACATAGAGTATTATTGGCTAAGTATTTCACCACTGATGATTTTCACTTTATTGATGTTTTTTTCAAGAGTTCATATACAGAGTTTTAAAATATCAGAACATTCCAGCTACATTTAAAAATTTAGTTTTATCTCATAAAATTTCAGAGAAAAGCTTAAAGATTATAAACAAGAACCCAAGAAGAGGACACAAGAAAAGAAAATCCCACTTTCCCACATGTATTTAATTTTTAATACTTAGCATTTTCCTATTCTAAATTTGTAAGCCTCATTTTAAATGTTCTATGTCATCAGTGAGTTAACAGCCTCCTTGACATATGCTGGGCCAGTTAGACACCAACAAGTCCCAGCACCTGAGGGATGACAGAAGTAATTCAGCCCAGTCCTGGACCATTCTAGCTTTCTCCATTCTAGCTAGCTCAACTGGTCAGAGAAATTATGCTCTTTCAGCAGAAGAAACTCATCTTCAGAGCCCAGCTACTTACTCAGTGCTGATTCACAATGCAGTTGGACTCAAAGTTGCCATTTCCCAAGTGCCAGGAGATCTTTTCTAGGCCCTTTTAATCAAAATCATAGCACTTAACTATCATCAAAATGTTTGCTGAATTAACTGAAATCTTCCACTTAGAGTCAGCCTGACATCAAAATGCACTTTGTGCATTTTGTGCTTCATAAAACCCGTAGGTTTAAAGTGCCTGAAGCCCAAAAGAAAGAAGTTGCTTGGCCCTCTGGTCAGCTTCATGGAGGAAGTTCGCAGCAGCATGAGAGTGCAGCAACTTTCCACTGAAAAAGCCTGCTGCCTGGCCATGAGAGAAACCGTATTTAATCTTTAGGAAAAACAGAGTTAATGTGTTCATTACACTGAATTTCCCCTGTTAAGAATTATTCCACTCAGTTTGTGGAAGCCGTAACAGTGAATTAAGCCAAACCAAAAAAATGGGTGCTGTGTTTATTGCACTACCAAGCTTAGAAAAGAACTTCTAGGACCTCACAGGTCACCATGAATATTTAACATCCCATAACTGCTATGGTAATGTGGTTCTGGTTTTATTTTTCTCCAACAGAAGAGGATATTTCTTCAGTGTGCACTTGTTGTGCCAGTGTGGAGGAATTTCAGTTTACATTTCAGTGATGAGGCACATAAGCAGCAGCAGATGGTATTTGGAACACAGTGAAGATACAAAGATATCTGGGGAGCTGGAAGAGAGGATCTGAGCATTGCAAGCTGCTTTATAAGACCTCGCTGAAGAAAGCATGCATTTCCTAGCATGTTTACTTGCTAACATTGTTTTCAGTTACTCCCTCTAAAAGGATAACAATAAAATACACGAAGTATTCCTTCAAAACACTTCAATAAAGCTCAAAAAGAAACCCCAAAGTATACCTATGTTTTCCATCCCTTATAATTCCCTCCCCTATGCATACTGCTTAACAGAAAAGAGTATTATATGAATTTGGCAAACATGGAACTGAGTTGCAGAGGGGCAGGGGAACCCCACTGGAAGCTTTTAATACTGCTAAAAATTCAGCAGAAGTCTCCAGGCTTAAGCTATAATGCATTAACTGTGATGCTGCCTGTAGGAGAAATCAATAAAAGGTATTCGAATGTGGAGAAAAACAGGAAATAAGCAGTAAGGAATATCTGGTGGGAGTTTAGCTGGTTATCTTTAGATAACCTGCAACAAGATTATTAGGATCTGGGGCTAGTCAAGAGACCTGAAGTCCAAAGCAAACCACATGGATAGATGGCTGGAGTCCTGGATTGCTGCTGAAAGCTCAGTTCTCTTGGGAATTAAGTGCTGGTGATGCTACTCTCATGATACACGTCACCCAAGTGCAGAGTTAGAGATGATGCAGGTAGAGAAAAAAGTAGCTCAGGTTGTGAATGCAAACAGGTGGCAGATAATTGGGGTGGAGGTGGGTGTGACATGATGTCTCAGACTGAACTTCTGAGTTTTCATGCAGAAGTCTGCTACTCTCTCTCTTGCCTTTCATAATACCTGTAGTGAACCGAAGTAGCACATGCCAAATCCTCTAGCTGGTATAGAGACAGGAACCAAAATTAACAATTAGGAGACTGATCATGGTCTGTGCTTCCGCACACACAATATTTAGGTTGGGAAAACAGAGGTCTTTGGGGACTGAAAAGAAGGTGAAGGTCTTGACTGAAGGAAGTGTCCTAGCAGTGGTCGAAGTTCCTGGAGGCCAGAACTGCACAGAGACAAATGCAGGGGATGCCCAGAGCCCTAGGCTCACAAAAACCAGGCTGGGTTGTGATGAGCAAGAGCACTGTAGGAACCAACCCACTTTCTGACCAAAAGTCCCAGACTGCCAGTGACCTCCCTGACAAAAAAGGATGGCAAGATCTGATGATCAGAGCTCTGAGACAGCAAGGGTGCAGGAAGTGTGTAAAACTCTCATCTCACTTCTTAAATAGACCTTAGAAGCTAGATCCTCTCTGTGTTATCATTGACACTGTTTTACCTGTGGTACTGGAGTTTTTGAAGTACTGTCAGGTCCCATCTTGGCATGGCTGTGGTGAATTAAGCAAAGGAAGTCCATTTTTTAATTTTTCTGCAGACTCAAATTAAAAAGAGCTCATGAAGTTCTCAGTCCAGAGAAGTTTAGATATGCAGGTACCTAGGATACCATTTTTTTGAATATGATCTTTTTGCTTTATACAGTTCATTTCTAAGTTCAGTTCCACATGGTAAATTCTTAACAGAGTTTTGTTTTACAACGAAGATTCATGAAGGGATCATATGATTTGTGAGACACTCCACTACAAAAACCATCAGAAAAGCAGAACACAGCTTGACCTTCCACCTACCTTTGCAGGTCTAAAAAAGAAATCATTTCCTCTGCCTGGACCTGGGATGAAACAGGCATAAATAAAAATAATCATTTTACCTTTGTTATTCTTACTCTGGAGCAGGAATTACGTGACAGCTTATTTTTAACTGCTAGTTTATTTTAAACTGTCATTTAGTAAACAAGAACACTAATTGTGGTTAGTGATAGACAAGAATTGCCTGGAGGAAAACTTGGATTCGACAAGAAAGGGTTTAAGTTTTTTTAATCTCATAATGAAATCAAAACACGGAGGAAACATTTTAACTGAGTAATGGGCTGCATATTTGTAAAAACTCTTTATTCAAATTGATGAGGCAAACAGGATTTTGCTTTAATCCACACGGAGTGATCAGAGTAGTTCACCTTCCTATAGTACTGCAGCTAACATGTTTCAAAATAAAGACTCTGACAGAAGGAAATTGATTTTACCATCTCCTTTGCATGCAGTGCCTAGGGGAGGCTCCACACCTAGGGGGTTGAACTACCATTGCAGAAACAACTGATCTGCCAGAGAAACAGCTAAAGAGATACTGTTAGCAGCTAGTTTACATTTAAAGGTAGAAATATGTACCACTAACAGGTTAAAAACTCCGAGCTGTTCAGTGTAGAACTGCTGAGTGATTATTTAAACACCTTGGGATAGGGGGGAATCTATGAGAGGAGTGGGACATATATTTGGGATCGCTGGAGGCAATGTGACCTCCCTGATTGTCAGCAGCAGTCTGAAGACAATGGCTATTTCAAGAACATAGGTAGTGAACAAAGATTAGTTTTTAAGGTACAGAATTTTAGCAGCATTTTCTTTTACTCTGTATAATTTGTTTGTATTATTTTAGCACCTAGGAAATAACCAAGATGAGGATCCCAATGCCTGCTACATGAACATTTGGGGAAACAGATGGAGCAGATGAACATTTATCACTTGTTTAACAGTTAATGCACTGCAATACTCCGATCATTTGGGTTGCTCTGTAGTTCCTCAACAACCATCATGTGGCCAACTCCTGATAGAATCTGACTTCTTAATGGCACCCTCTGAGGTCCCTCAACCTCTGGAGGAATAAAAGTATACAAAAATTACACCATTGCGTTTCAATGCATGATTTCCAGCATGATTGTCTAGAACACTGAAAATCTGATTATACTATTTTTTTATAGCTACATGCTTGCAGCAAAAGTGATGCTATAAACAGATGAGCCTGCAGTTTAGATAGTGTATTTTAAAAAATCTATTTTTAGTAAATCAGAATTGTATTAAAACATGTTGCCTGCACAAACGAGATTGCAAAATAACCAATGTTATGTTATTTCCATAATTTTGGGGGTTTAAGCATGAATTGAATTTTTATTTTGACTTTTTATAGTATTAATCAGTGAAATAAAAGGATTTTAACCACAAGTTTTCTGATGTCCTTCTATTACTTTATATGGCACAGGTGATATGCAGATGTATTACAATTGCTGAATTTACAATATAGATGTAAACAATATTTAGATGAATTAATGCATGGTCTAATGCTAATTAAATCAAGAGGATTAGAAAAAGAATGCATTAAGCCCTTTTGAGTTCTCTTCAAATTTGCATTGTACATATGGAATTAAGGTGACTTTTTCCATATCAATCTACACCATAGGTGTATAAAATTCATGGTTATCTATATTTATATTTTTACAATATTTTTTATTTAAAAGAGTATGAGAAAATACTTTTATTCCAGTGTAGTGCAAATTCATTCAGGAGATATTTCTCTCTCTCTTTACTGTCACAAGCAAGGAAGACAGGTTTCCACAGGGTGTATGTCCAGACACCCACATTTCCTTTCTGTTCCCCAAACAGGGCTTCAGATTCTCTCTAAGGATGCTTAAATAAGAAGCGCAGATCTGGAGGGTACTCAAGGTCTTCAACAGAAAAAGGAATTTAGAAACATCATTATGAAATTTTGACTCCATTCAAACTCCTATGTGTATATTGCTAATATTCCTTTCAGATCTCTTCAAAGCAAAGCCTGAAATTTCTCAGCACTTTGATATGTTCATTTTGCTTCACTCTTCTGAATGCCAAAACAGTCAGAAAAAAATAAATGTAGTACACAATAAAGGCATATATGTATATGCACATACCTGGGCCAAAACTGTAACGTAGAGAGTGGATGTTGTGGTTTTTTGTGCAGGTCTCCAAGCAAATCCTACCCAGGAATTTTAAAAATGCTCATCTTAGAGCTCTCCAAATTTTATAAGAATAAAATCTAACAAATTTGGATAAGAATGTCTTAAACATAAATTTGCAATCTTAAATGTAATAATAACAAAGGAAACACACTCCCTCTTATATGTCAAGAGTCAGTGAATTGTATCTGCTGGCTGGACCTGACAGCCATTTCCTGATAGGAACAGATTCATTTCTGCCTAACCAAGCAAACTGATTTTACCTTAAATATATATATATTGCTTTTATTAATGGTAACATTCTGTAACTTTAGCTGTGTAGTACTCATTTGTAGTAATACTTTTTTAATAGTAAAGCACACAATGGAGCAAGACCTAATGAGGGTCACATCCCACCCCTTGAAATCACTGTGAATACCTAATTCTGTGCGTAACAACTCATGGTAGCACTTGTCACAGGGAAGGTTATGGGAGTGAGAGGTCAGTCACAAAAAGGAACTGAGGCTGTTTCATTCAACATCCAAGCCATTAGTCCTCCCTACCTGTCCGTACTGTTATTAATGTATTGACAGACGACAGTAGTCATATATTTATGTGAAACATAAGGAAAAAATTATGCAAATGTTTCCTACAGAAATGGCACGTTACCTTCCCAGACATGAAAAAATCCCTGAAGAAGAAATGGTTCTTCATTTGCCAACATGGGAATTGCCTGCACCTCTCCTGCCTTGATCCTATCAACTCAATAGAAAATCAGAAGCAGCAAGGGACTGTTAGTACCCCAGAAAGAGAAGGATAAATATGCCTGAACAAATAAAGAACTCAACAGGCTCAATTTAGTCTTGAAGAAATGGTCAAAATCTTAAACAATGTGAGTCTCCCAGACTCATCTCCTCTTCTAAAGATGTACCCAAGGCAGCTAACAACCACTTGAGCACTCAGCCACTTGCTCACAGCAGTCATACAGCTGACAGGCAGTAGACATTGAAGCAAAGAGAAATGTTTCCAGCTTGCATTTTGGAATCAGCAGGTTAAGCTCATCTTTTTCCCCTGCATCTTTATAAGCAGTCATCTTTCTCTCATGTGTGTTGGATATTTAACTCCCGTTCTCCTCCACTTAACCTTGACTTGTATCAAACATCATTTCAATGTCATTAGCTAACACTAGATTATCCCATCCCTACAGTGTGGTAATCTTTAAATAAAACAGGCTACTGGAATAATTTCACAGTAACAAGCATACTAATACATGCACTCCAGAGAAGTGGCCTGTACTTTCACTTAATCCCCTAGGATGCTATGAGAGGTGATATTGTAAGGATGAGAAAGGCTTGTCTTCCAGGGACCTGTATTAGCCAGAGTACAGCTCCGACAAATGGCAGCAGAGATGATGCTTTGGAGCCAAGGGAATTTTTAACACTTCTTCTTTGATGATTCAGAGAGGCTTGGTTGGCATATAATTGGATCCCATCAGCACATAATCTACCAGTGAGAATAATTGCATGCCTGTGCTCAAATCATCAGCTTTCCAACTTCTTTGCCAGATAATCTCCTCAGTGTGGCTGAACTAAGTAGCAACTTTAACAACACCAAAGGTTAATTAAGCTTTCCAGAAGTCCATGTGTTGCTGCTTTGATAGCAACCTTCAGAAATATTACTATGTAATCTTATGCATTTTCATATCATCGTGTTTTATAGTAGAATCAGCATCTGATTTCAACATTTACTGTAGCAGAATATGGATTTCATTACACTGTAAGAGTTCAGAAGGTAAAAAAAATTCAGAAGAAAATATTTTTAATAAAAACACTTTGCTTAGTTCAGGTCTGAACACCGAAGTTCTCTCTCTGCTGTTCTTTGTACTCCAGGCCTGACCAGAAATGCTCAAGTCAAGAACTTGAAAATGTCTCAACTCTACACTAATCTGGATGGAAAATGTTGGAGTAGGGATTGCTCAAATAGTGTTCTCAGCCCTCTTCAGAGCAAAGGTTAGAGACTTCTTTTCTGGATTGGAGCTGTTGTCACTTACAGAAGGACAGTGGAACCAAGTGACAACAGTTTTCCATCAAACAAACATTCACTCATCATCAGCTCTGGCTGAAAAATCACTTTGCAAAGTGAATGTAAAGTCTTTTCGTTCTGTGCATTTTGTTTAACCTAATTCCATAGCTGAAGCTCTGTCCCAGTTTGGTGTACATATTTACTAATTTTCATGTAATATTCTTATTTCATACACTTCTTTTATAGTAGGAAAGCAAACAGATTACTTCATATAAAAACCACTTTTAAGTAAAATGTTTAAAAAGGTGGAATTTTGCTTTTAATTCCAATTTTGCAATCAACTGAAATTAACTGTATTTAAGGGTTGAACTGGATGATCTTTCAAGGTCCCTTCCAAGCAAGGTTATTCTATGCTTCTATGAGTTAAAATTTCTGTAGACATGCAGATACCTCGCATCTTAAATATTAAATAATCAAAATATTTGTTTGCCTTCTTCTATTTTCTTTTTTTTTTTAGAAAATGCTTGCATCACCTACACTTTATTCACCATCTTTGCTGCAGGCAATAAATACAAAATATGTTTGTATTAAGTAGAAGACTTATTTAGTGGCAAAAATTCAGATTAAACAAACAATTAGGAAACAAAACTGACAAGTAACAAATCTGTCATTAAGCATAACTGTTCAGGAGCACAGGTTTACTTTCTCCAAGCATGATTTTAACACAACCAAATTCAGCCATTAAAATTGTCTGAGCTCTCACGAGACAAAAATATGTACAGCTAAATATGCTGGTAGTAAAAACATAAAGTTCCTGAGCAAAAAATTATTACAGACTTCTTTAATGAACTGCTGAAATATAAATAATTATTAGAAAATGTTTTCATAATTTTTAATATGACTCATTTTAGCTCTTGTTTATTTAATCAGGTCTATGATGATAAAAGCACTATTTCCTACAAGCAAAAGCAGTAGAATTTGAGACTTAAAAGTGGAATTACATTCAAATCTACATTTCAATTAACTGTTTATTCCTCACACAGGCCTTGAATTTGCAAGCAGTTGCAAAAGGACCCCTGTTCATGTATGCAAAAGCAGTTTTGTAGATATGCAAACTCGTGCAGAAGAGTAATCTTGCTGTACTTGGTAGGTTTTCTTCTCAAAAGTTTTTTTCTCTTAATTTATACAGGTATAGGCTGCCTGAAGCATTTGTATCTAATGTGGAGCTCAGAAAAAGTAGTTTGACAAAACCAGTTTTTTCAATTTATATATATTTTAGAAAGCAATAAAAATTCTGAAAATTAAAAATTGAATCGTTTTATTCAAAACCTTGCAAAGAATTTACATTCCTGTTAAATCTATAAAACCAGAGATGTATTTCAGTCTCTCCATTCCTTTGCTATTTGAATTAGCTTCTTCTTGGTTTTAGTTCATCCAGCAAAAATATTCTCTTTATGAGGGGAAACCTCCTCTCAGCTTTGCAAACAACATCTAGGTTTGAGTAGAGGAGAGCTATTTCTATTGATGTTGTTAACAATGAGTTACAATATTGGACTGAATGCCAGCACAGATGTACTTCTGCTGTGGAATACAGACTGAAACCGCTTAACACCCAAGTACCCCATATTCTCTTCATCCCACATTCCTGTAAAGCAAGAACAAGACGGAAGTGTGCCACAGCTAATATTTAGTCCAAAGAAATATTGCAAGTGTTGTTTATCATAGGCTCTAAAAGTATATTTTCATTATAAGCATACGTTAATAGCCTCAAAGGGTTCTGCCCTGACTTTGGCGTTTATATCTTCTGCAGCATAGTAGTCTTGTGTATCTGGTGTGTGTTTGCTGTAACAAGAAGAAGCAACCACAGCACCATGTCTTTACTCTGCAAGAATACCTGTTCTGCCTGTTACTCCTACAGCTGTGAACGGCAAGGCATTAAGGGCAATCTCTCTTGAATTTCTAGTGCTTTATTCTCTTACTCTTCATAAGTCATGAACTAAACAAATTTTCTACTAGACCTTTCAGGCTTTTTTGTTCTCAATCTTACACTGCAATAGAGATAATTAAAAACCAGAATACACAGTTTTTACTCTTAATTTCCATTTTAATTTGTTTGACGTTTGTGACTGGCCTTGGAATACATTATCTTTACGGTATCAGTCAGTATAGTCACCTTTTTTAAGCATCCACAGCCATTCTGTTACATCACGTTTTTCACCCCTCAAAAGAAACAAGAAAAAATTATGCTCCCAGCCAAGAAAATTGTTGATGGGAAAGAGATATGTTAATGTATAATATTCAAATGCTTCCACAGACCTTGAAAAGTGTTTTTCATAAAAGTGCTAACATTTCTGAATAAGAACTAGAGAATTAGGGACTCAATGTTCTTCTAAATTGTTTCAGTTCAGAAAGAAAAAACTTCAGGTTTTTCACTTGGACTCTGAAGATCAGTTTTAATAACTGTCTTTAGGAAAAATAAAGTTTAAAATTTAAGAGTAAAGTGCTTGAGGCCCATTTTTTGCCCAAAAGTTGTAAACTGCTTTAGTGATCCCGTTCCTTCGGTGAGGACTGAAAAACCCAGTTAGGTCATTGCAGAAGTAGGATGACCACTTGCATAGTAGCCAGGACCTCCTTTTCACATAATAAGCTCAGACTATTTGCTACTCTGCAAGAACATTTCAAGTTAATTAATCCTTCAATTTTCGTGCTAATCACTCATTAAACCTGTCCTGATAATAATAATTTATGAGGTTTGTTATATAACTCACCTTGAAGTATTGCAAGAAGAGAAACTCACTTGAGATTTCATGCTGCAGTGACCACTGATAGAAATTTGTAACATCTGGGCTGTCTTGGATCCTCACTTCTTAATTCTTTGAACAGGTTGCTAACATGATACCCATATGCCTGCAAGCATGTTTCACATCTGTAATTGATGTCCTGCTGTCTACTGGAACACTCTTCTGTACCCATAAGATATTAAGATGAATGCCGCACTGATCTCTAAGAGAAAAAAAATAAAAGTCAAAAGTCTGTAATTTCTTCAGCAGCAAGAAAGCAGTTAATATTACCATGCACTAGCACAGACTAGGTTTAGTTTGAAAGCAATTTTTCTATTTAGGTAGGAAAGAGAGCCATTAAAAACACATCAGAAATTGTGATGAAAGCCTTAAGGACAGCATAAAAGTTAGTTAAGAGATAACTAAGAAATTTTCCCAAATCTTTGGGTTTCTGTATCTGGAAAATCATACGTTTTCCATGCAAGTGTCTGCCAGTCCCATTAGCACTGTACTTCCCAATAACAAAGTAAACTGTAACCAAAATTGACTTCAAAGGGTCCAAACTCTTGGTCTTCCACCACAGTCAAAAACTGATCCTCTGGTCACAGGACAGAATTTGCACATGCAGTTTTCTCTGGTTATGGGCACAGAAAACTGTGGCACAAAAAACCCCCATCTTTACAGGTATGGTTTGGAACTCCAGTTTGTCTTCATTGTCTTTATTTCCTAGAAAATACTTGTCACAATTATTAAATTAAAATTTAGCGTTCATTTTCATACAAATATACTTTCACATGAGTAATGTGAAATAAAGGGGGCTTTTTTTAAGTTGTGGAAACAATTTAGTGTGTATTATATACCCCATTCTTCCCCTGCAGGTACATCAAGAAACGTTTACAGGTCTCCTGCTGTGCATGACTAAGTAGTAAAATACAAAGCACAAAAGTAAATAGAGCATACAGGCAAACTTATGAAGAGCATATGTGAACAGTGCTGAACTTCAGTTAAGACAAGAGCTGACAGGGAAGCCAGTTGCTTTATTTTACAAATTATCTTACAAAATGAATCTTAAAGAGATACTACGCTTGAATTCTGAACCCGTATGTGTGAGAACCAAAGAACATGAGGAGGAACCTGCCCTTTAGCAGCCACACAATTTCATGGGCAAATTTACAAACACTTTCACCCACAACAGCACAAAATTACAAAACAAATCACTGCCTTTCTGCATGTGTGTCTTCCTGTTTTCTCCGGCACTGCTAATGAAAGCCTAATGGAAGCTATTAAGCCTTTTTAAAGCCATAAAAGCCATTAAGCCCCAAACATTGCAGATGGGATACTCTAGCACATTCATCTAAAAATTAATGCTAAATATATTTTCATCAAATGATGTCAAGGTCTATCCATCTAATTTTACATATCCAACCTTGGAGCCTGTTTTAGTAGATGGCAGTCTCAGGCTTTTAAAGAGCCCTCTTAAAATTTTGGCAGCCTGTGCCTTGGAGTCATTCCATCCAACTCCAGACTCCCAAGTGATGCACCAAAGTTGGAAATACAGCTATTTTAAGTTCCATGGTGTAAGTTGGTCTCTTCCAGATCCATTCAAATCTTCTATGCCCTGGATATTTTGACTCTGTCTTTCCTACCAACAAGAAGATATTAGTAATTTAAGAGGCCTTTATGATTGCAGCAGTACAGGAGGCCCACTTATGCTCCAAAGAGTCGACATTCTGGAAATTTTTGTTTCACTGAGCACCTTTGAAAAGAATTCTGTCCTCAGATGGAGACAAGATAGGATCACCAAACCTGGATGGTTCTCAGTTATAAGAAAACACAGTCCCTAACAGAAAAATATGCATAAGTGTAAGCATAAGAATAAGAGAACAGTAAGTCCAGATAACTTTGCCCATAGGTAGGGCACTTGGAGCAGCAGTGTGTTCCCCAAGACCAGGAGAAAGAAGTCAGGCAGTACAGCTGGGTCTTTGAAACCACAGAGGTTGTGGATGCATCAACACAGAAGCAAAGCTTGAGGCAAAAAGCCTGAAGCAAATCACACTGTGACAGCTGCATCCAAACTGCACCTTGTGCTTCTGGGAGCATGAGAGAGCACGCTGTGCATCAAGAGGAAGGGTACTTTCAAGCATGACAAATGTACCTGCCATTTGTTCAGGAGTCTGTTGGCTACTGCTGCAGCAAGATTAAATTTCTGCTAGAGGTGTCCCCGTCTCTTTAAAACACAAACAGCTAAACTTGCTGGGGATTAACTTTTGATGTGTGTATATCTATTTAAAAGCTTGACAGGTAGGTCAAGAAGCCCAAAGGCAGATAGTTCAAGCACAAAAGAAGGAGGGAGATGTGCTTTACTGGCAGAGGAATCCCGTTTTAATTCTGCAGGTAGAGGCTGGGGCAAACAGCATAAACTCCAAGACTCAGAAGTCACTTGTAAGAGAGAAAATTGAAACCACTCAAAAAGAAAAGTGGAAAAAAAAATAAAAAAGGCATGAGGGTATTTTTAAGCCCTTAAAAGCATGAGAGAAAGCACTCAGTAAGAACCACTACAGCAAAGTGCTTATGAGGCTGAGGCTCTTGGAAATGAGACACTTAGCCTACCAGGGTCTCTGAGAAGGCAGAATTGAACCTGAAGGCAAAGGCTTTCAGATGGCAGGCACCATTTCTGTAGCACATAATGCTCAAATCCTCCATGCCCAAGTGGTCGGGGCTGCCTGAAGCACCTGAGAAAAGGGAAAGTTAATGCCAACACCTAATTAGGTTAGAAATGAGTATGTCCTCCAGGCTGCATATGAAAACTAACAAAATTTAAATATATGTGATCTAATTATGAGGACTCAGAAAACGAGCGGAGAAACAAACAAAATCCAACAGATAATGGGTGATCGAAAACTAAAGATTAATTACTTCTCTTCCTTAAAGATAAAAAATCCAAGCATAAAAATACAGTTACATGAGCACAAATCCTCCCTGTGGATTAAAAGTTTCTGTAGCCTTCCAGAATCGTATAACTATAGAACTTTTAGAAAAGTGGAGCCATAGAGAAATATAAGTATAAATAAATTCACACATATTTTGAAAGGCCTTAATTGCCTTATCAAGTTCATGCCTAAAAGTGCTTGAAGGAATTTGATCAAACTTAAAAAAAAATTTAGGCAGGACAGAATATGAAGGAAAAAAGCCAGTTCACATAGCTATCATTTGAGTCAATCAGTGTAACTGGAAAATCTCTTTAAAAAGACAGCACTTAGGTAACCATAACTATCCACGCTCCACAGAAAAAATTTCCCTAAAATTCTAAGAGCTAAGATAAACAACCTATAAAAACTTTATGATAGGACAGCTATTAGGATAAACAGGGTCAAGGTTGCCTCTTACAGGCTGTCTGTTTAGCAATGCTTCTGCATCAGTAAGAGGGAAAATATCTGCAAGATATCACTCAGAGATGGTTATAGAAAACTTCCCTCTGGTCAACACCACATACTGGAGTCAAATGAAGCCAGCAAGATGTTAATAAAAAATAAATATTAATACTGTAATATAATGAGCTCATCATTCATTCTTGTATACTTACTGTTAAGAATGTAGACTGTGATTAATTAATCCGCCTTAATCTAACAGTTACAATGATTCATAGAATTTCCAGTAGAAAAATCATGCTTCATGCAAATCCATGTCAATTATATAAAATTACATAGTTTTCTAATTTAATTCAATAAAATCTAGGAACAATTATGCAACTGCCTTCAGCAAGTAACTAAAAAAGTTATATATGAGCTAGGACTGAATGAGCTACAATCAAAGATGAAACATCTTTCATATTCAATATTCAAGCACTCTCTTCCTCTGTAAACAAATCTTTCCAGACTTAAATCTGTAAAACTTACGAAGGAGTCACAGAACAGAGCAACAGAAATCCTCTAAGTGCATTTTGAGCAAGAACTAGTTACATCTTCCTTTCTTTCTTTTTTCTCTTTTTTCTCTACCAACATTTACAGTCCTTTTGTACTCATAATTTAGTTTAAAATATATTAACCTCATTAGCTACAGTCAGAATTTCTATTTCTCTATATTCTTGCAAGGCATGTACATTTAGTGGGGTTTCCCTCTTTAATAAGAAAAATCAAACACAAAAACATATTCTTGCACAGTGGGAAAGAAGCAAAAGAAAAAAGACCATTTGATGGTTACGATCCATGTCTCAACACAGGGTGAAAGTACCTGAGCAAGATCAGGCGTCCTTCAGGAGACATTTCCTGTAGAGCATTCACAAGTGAGTGCTCCTCTCCCACTAGAAGAAGCACTTTGCAAATCTTGTAAAAGTAGCAATATTCTGGACTTAGTTCTCCCAGCTCAAACTCCCAAGCATTAATGTGTTATTTCCCTAACTAGAGATACTTTCTTTCCCCATGACAATGAAAAATGTTGACAAGACACTGGAAAAAATCTGCTTGATGCATAGCAGATCAAAAATACCACTCCTACATTTACAAAGTCCATTGTAAAAGCAGGGCTAACTGGTCATATCTTCCTGGGTGCCCCCTGAGCCAAAAGATAACACTCAGGTATCAAAAAGAGACTAAAAAATCAGGATTTGACAAAACTCCATTTTGGGATGTAGTAGCTGACAGGTTCCTACAGATACAGAGCTTCTGCTGGAGTAACCACCTTCTCCAGCCCCTCTGAAACAAAGCAGCAAGGTGTTTCTTCTCCCCCCCATCATCATCTCAGCCTCTCTGCCTCTCTCCCTCTGGAACTAGGTTTTCAGCAAGGCACCACTGGTGATAAATTTGCAGTGAAGTCCTGGACTCTCTCTTTTATCATAGTTAGGTTAATCTACAAGCCATATATGACAAAAAGAACAAAAACAGGCATAGCAGTTAATGTGATAAATCACTGTTCAAATCAGCAGGCCACTGGTAGTGGTCCTCCCAGTACTGCACTGGTAATGGGTCAGAATCTTGTGGCTGGAATGCAACTAATGAACATGATTAATGGCAGAAGGGTGTGACATACTGGGCATTCATTTTTCCTTAACTTTACAGTGTTAAGCAATTTTACTCGCATCCTCAAAATGATAGATACACCTAATCAGTAGTAGTAGAAGTCCCATTAAGTTCTCATTAGACTTCAATATCCTGTGTATAACCTTGAACAATGCATTAGACACTAACGAGTATATTCTCCTTTCACTGCACACTCCACTCCCAGAGCCATGAGTGCGGTGTAAATACGCACACGGAGATTGTTGGAGTGGGCTTTCTCTGCAAGCCTCAGAATAATTTCTTTGACTAGTGGAAGGGACAGTCTTAACACTAGCTGTACAGACAGTCTGTATTTATTTGCATTGCACTTGAGTCCTAAAGGCAGGCCAGGACCTCACATTACATGCTGTACAAACACACGCAGAGGACACCAGAGCTAAGCATGAGCTAAAAATAGCAATGTTACAATACTCAGACTCCAGCTCTATTGTTCTTTTATTAATAGGCTTGGTGCAAAGTTGAAAGATGGCATGGGGGTGTTTTTTATACTACTCTTCTTAAAATTACTTAGTACAACTGTTAAGGTTATTAGTAGTTATATGGTGCAGTTTCAAGCAGCAATATACCAGCAGGCAAATAAAAACAGGTATTTTGTAAGCTGTTTCTCATCAAAAAATGATAGTGTTAATGTTACGAAGCATCAGGAATAAGCGAGAAATCTCAGTGCTGTCCAAAATAATGAGGTCAAGCTGGTAGGACAGGGATTTCAGCAGTGATCCGATGAGTTATGTGCTCAAGAGCTCACAGAAAGCCTTATTGGTTGCATTAAGCCATTAAGTTGGGTTTCATTGAGCCACTGAGCGCTCAGGAAAACAGTAATAACAGGTTTCCTATTTTATTCAGTGCAGAATTTCATTTTAATATAGACCAAGAGACTGGATTCCTTTTATTTTCTTTTTTGAAGATCTATACCCAAGTTTAAAAAGCAACAAGGAAGGAGTAACTTGTGCTCACATGCATCACTTAAATCAGTTCAACAAAGCATTAAGTACATCCCTAGATCAACATGTATTCTGTTTAGAGGAGAAGTTTGAAATCTAATCACAGACCAGCAGTCTGCGTTCGCTTCAGTCAGTCCAGAGAGGCATTCATATCATATGGTGATTCGTGTCGTACACTGAGTAACCTTTCTCTTTCCGGGGGATAAAGGGGAGCATAGCCCAACAGGTAAATTAAGAAAATTGAAAAACTGCTTCAAAATAGATCTGGAAAGGTCTGGAAAGAAGTTGGAGGAGGATCACAAAATCTCAGGTGTTTAAACTAGAAGGTGCTAATTAGGAAGGTGCTATTTTTCATCCACATTTACAATATCTTCATCTGGGACGTGAGAACTAGCTGTATTTCTCTTCTAGCAGTAAAAGTCAGAGCTTCAGAAAGTAAGGGTGACTTCTACAATTAATTGCCAGTTGAAATATTTTGAGTACTTTCAAAAAGACATTTATCATTGCAAGACAAAAGCTATATATAGTATATGGAACATCAAAAGAAATTACTGGAGAAGGCAAAAGCCCCACTGCAGTGTTAAATAAGTGAACAAAAAAACAGCATCATATGGGAATATATCACTATCTGCATTTTTTCACCTGAAATTCCAATTTGTCTTGAAACCTTAACTTCTAAAAGACTCTTTCCTTCCTTCCTTCCTTCCTTCCTTCCTTCCTTCCTTCCTTCCTTCCTATAAAGCTCAACTATTTGAGTATAAAGTTTTACATTTGAAAGTCATATTTAATGATGTATTAAAGTGTCTCATGCATTCTNTTCATTCCTTCTTTTAAAAGATTCCTTCAAAAGATGCCCTAAAAGCCCTTCTGTGACTTTTCAGCCACATTTATGTCTCTTAAAGATGATCCTTGTATATCAGAGAAAAAAGCAGCCTATTACTTTTTCAAACCTAAAGAGGTAATATCTTGTCTACACAACACATTTTAATGTAACTTATCTGATATTCACAGTGGACCATATGTACATTTTGACTACAAAGATTTATGATAATGATTTTCAATTTAATGTAGCTGTTCCATAAGATGACCTTCACTGAGCTAATAGAGAGTTAGGGGTAATTTTGGTTTGTATAACTCAATTTGCAATGCAGATTAAAAATGGAGACTTTGCATGTTTTATATTTTCCTAACGCTTCTGTTTTTCTACCTTTACTGTAGCATATTTCTACTTCCACCACAGATTCAACATGATACTTTACATTACACACAATTCTGAAAAAAAAAAAAAGATTCTAATCTTTTCAGCCTGAGTGTTAAATGGGTTTGGCATTTTATGTAGTCCTACAGTAATTCTCAGATAGCTTCTCATTTTTCTTCAACATTGTTAGAGAAATGTTTGCATTTGTCCACGGTATATCGGAAAAATTGTGTTATTGTGCTTCTGTGAAAAATGTTGTCCAGTTTTGAATATGCTTTATTCTGTCCAGGTAGATTCTGTTCACTTTAACAGTCTGAAGGCATCATATATAAACATATATATATACATATATATATATACTTCATATGAATTAATTCACTCCAGAGCTAACTCTAACCAAGACCACAGGCTGATTTTGTTCAAGTGAGTCATATCAGTTCTTTCACCAAGCTTTGCCATTCCCCACATGCTGGGCTGTGGTACAGACTAGCCTTCAAAACCAGAGAGCAGCTGCAGACAAAAGTGATGCTGGTTCTTTTCTCCACCAAAAAAATTATAGCTCATATAATTCTTGATTTAAAAAATTAACGCCTATTTAAGTTCCTAATGACTTTTACATAAGTAAGATAGGTTAAAATTATGAACTCTGTCCCAAATGAGTTCTGTTACAAAGGTCTTTGTTGGGTGCAAGTTAGGCCCACACTCATCCCAGGCATCGTTTTGGTAGACTGTAACCAGTGCAGTTACAGACAGAACACCAGTAACTAAGCCACAGACCTCTAGCCTAAGTGATCTAGAAGGACACCTTCCTTTCCTGAGGTGCTTACCATCTGAATCCACTGTCTCCTCTTCCCACTGCCTGGAAGGAGCAGTCTGATCTGACACATGTGGTAACTGCAAAAAGAACTGGTTAAATCCTCTCTGTGAACCATCTCCTAAAATTGTCCACTTACTTTGCTTTCAGTAGCTGAGAGTCCCTTCTGTTATACTATTCTTGCTGACAGTGAAGGAGAGCTGAAAAACATGAATAACAATAGTCTGTTTCCGTACTTTGGTCCGCCTGCACAAAGCATCTGTCCTTCCTTCTTTAATACACTATAACCATACAAATGAAAAGGTGTGAATAATACATATTAATTGTGATTTGAAGTGGAAAATTAAAATCAGATGGGATCCATTTAACAAGGATGATTTCTCTCGTATGCACTTTTCGATTGCATAATTCTTGCAACAAAGTCACAAAACACAAAGTATTGTGTTAATGGACTGCTTAGACACCTCTAGGACAGACAACTCATCTGTGTAATGTTAATCTCCCTTGTTTTGATTGCAGTGTTACTTATGTTAATATTCAAGCATAAGTACCATTTCAGTCATTATTTTAAAGCTGTTTTAAATAACTATTTGAAGAGTGCTAAAGACTACAGACATCTGTAGGAACATCTGAGTTTAGGTCTAATCCTGCTCCAGGACATTCAGGCAGCAGAATCAAGGAGACAGCAGCTGTGGCTTTCGAAGAGCATTCTCTGTCTTAACTCTGTCACAGAGAGACCTCAGGAGCAAATAAACCCTTTTTCAGGCAAAACCACTGTCTAGGACCTGTTTTATCCTGAACTAAAGATCTAAAGATGTGAGCTGAATCTTACCCTGAAAACATTTAATTTTTCTCTGAGCTTATGAATTAAGCCAATGATGGCTCATCACTCACAACTGTGTCAAGGTCCTTATCCCACCAGACCTGAATTCAGGACAAATGATTTCTATGTACATTCAAGAACAAGTTCAACAATAACAAACAGTCAGAAGAAAAACAAATGTCAGGGAACTCTGGCAGCAGGCCATGAGGTAGCTTGGAGTCAAATGGAAATGTACTTTACTTTTAAAATACAGTAAATTCTGTAAATCTGTAGTGAGAAAAAGAACAAAAGTTTAGCTGAGTAGTCATAAGAACAAACTTTAAACACACAACTACAGCAGGAGGCTGTCTTGGGGTGACTTTATAATGTGTATCCCCTATCACTACCCTATGCCCACCAATCTTTTCTGTGTCTTTAAACGGAGCCTGAGAAGGACAGAAAACAAACTTTTCAAAGCAGTTGTTTCAAGGACACGGAGATACGCTCCTCTGTTTCTGCGGTACCCTTGGGTTTTTTTTCAGCTCTTTTTTCTCCCAGCGAGAGACGGAGGGTTAAATTTCGTTTTCCTAGGATTTTTAGGTTTTTTTGCTCTTTTCTTCTCTTCTGGACTGTTTCAACAACATCTGAACACATCAGGAGAATTTCCCCGGAGGCCCGGGGGGGGGTGGCCCCTCGCCGACCAGCTCCGAGGAGGAGAGACCGCACCTACAGAGGACCTCTGAAATCTTCTCAGGTTTTCTCTCCACAGAGAGAGGGATCTCATTATTTAGCATTATTATTCCCCACCTGTGTGTTTGTTAAATAAATAGCTTGTTATCTCTTTCACTTTCCTTTGAGGAAAATTTTTCCCAAACCTGGGGGGGGGAGGGGTGGTTGTGACCTGACTTCTATCAAAAGATATTCTCCTCCAAATTTGTCCAAACTAAGACAGAGGCGCCTTGTATATATGAGCAGATTTTGGACAAATTAAGATAGTTTATAGGCATCCTCATTTCCAGTGAAAAGCCATTGCTTTGGCTTGTTACCTGCTTATGGTACTGTATAAATCATCTGAGATTAAAATCAATAGAGGTACATAAATGAAGATGCACTAGCAATTAAGTGGATGGCTGAATAGGTCTGCCTGGGATGGAGTCCAAAACAGATTGCTTGGAGTTTCACTTCACTCAGAAATTTAGCTGATTCATTTGGGCAGCTAAGCAAAAGTTACCTAAAATCAAAACTAAAGCCATCCTTACTAATTTCCTAAGCATATGCTCCATCAGAACCCCTCCATTGTGTGAGCTGGAAAGAACCCTGAAAGCCTCTGTGTTACTGAACTGAACTGAATGACAGCAGAAGGAAAAGTAGAGACTGGGAGGTGGAAGTGTTTCTCAATCCTATCTCACCCCTTCACAGAGAGAGGGTTTTAAAATTTTTATCAGCATACAGTGATTGCACAAAATTCCTCACAGGATACCTGGAAAGAAGAGTGTTCATTTGGGTATATCTAAATTACAATAAATAACAACAATAACAAGGACTTCTCAGCATACAAACTTCTATTAAATAAAGCCAAAATAAAATAAAAAAAAATGGAAAGTTGTGATTTTTTTCATTGATTTCAGTTATTTCTGTGCCAAATTTAAACAATCTTTAGCAAACCCTCCTCAAGAATGTGGACCCAGATCATATATGGTAACTCTGTTTGAAATAGTGCCGGACACACCTCATGGCTGAGGGGAAGCAAGGTTACTAACTATTTCAATATAATCCATAGGCATTGCAATGTCACAGGCATTAAACAACTTTCCAGGCAGAAATATATGTATTTTAACTCATACCAAAAACTGTTGGAGCAAATAATGTCCACACGCTTTTGAAGAAAAGGAAAATTTGAAGGTCTCAGTTTCTTGCATTAGATATCAATGTTAGAAAAATTTAGAGGCTTAAGCTGTATAAACCAGACAGGTTCAACATTAGTATTTTTCACTGTTTCAAATTTCTGTAGGAAATCTCTGTGCTGATTAGTAAATGAAAGCTGAATCTTTCTAGGAACATGATAACCACTGGCCTATGACAACACTACTTATCTTGTTCAAAACAACAGGCATCCAGTTCACATTTGTGTTATAAAGCAATTTTCAACAAATAAGTACTTTTAAAAAGGGGCATAAACCAGCATGTCTTTAAGTGTAGTAAGTGTACAGAGCTGCAGCAAAATCCAATCCTCTCCTTTGTCAAAATTAACAGTAGAAGGAGCATCCATTTATTTCTTCTCAGCAAGCAGGTCTTAAAAGCTGATCAAGTTGCCAAAGCCATTCCCAAGGATTTTTTGTGATGGGAGCTGGATGTCACAAATGATTTTCACGTAGAAATCAGACAGCATAATTCTAAGGCATCACAAAAGCGATCTATAAGGAAAAAAAAAACAAATTAAAAGTAACCAAATAATTCCATATCCAAGACAAATTAAAAACGAAGAAGAAAGTTTTTCATTCCAGTCTTCTAATTTGTAACACAACACACAGAAATTACAGTAGCACTCCTGCATTTAGCAAATGAGAAATGTCAAAACAAGGAAGGCACTAAATCCATATAGGAGCATGACAAATCGATTTTGAAATCATGTTTTCTGCAATCAGATGCTGTTTCCATGATTGATTGTTTCAAAATTTTATACACATGCAAGGTCTTAGCCTTATGCTTTTGAGAAGGACAGAGCAATTCAGCAATTGCAGAGAGCATTTGACATAAACTTGCATTAGTTTTTCTTTTTGTCATCATTACCAAAATTATGATACTTCATGGAGCCAGACAGAATTGTTAATAGATCTAAATTGCTATATGCCAGGTTGGTTTATGCTTTTGATTTCTCTTGCAAATAAATGGATTTTTTTTTCCTATTGGTTATCTATTCCATAATTGATACCTCTGAAAGCAATGCTGGTTTCTTTATTTGCTATGACTGGCACTTGTTCAACAGGCTTTTAACATATTGTTGGAGAATAGAATAGAAACCAAAAAAGTAAAACTTCTACCTTCGATAAAACTAAGTTGCCTTTCATGTGTCCTTCAGCTCTTAAATGCAGTCATTTTATATGAGGAGAGCAGTCAGGTGTAAATGTGTAGGACTATAAGGTTAATTCTTCAGTAATAGGAATGATAAGAACAGAAAATATCAATGGAATATTTTTTACAGTCAGACATTCCTGATCTATCATACAGAAGAAAAATAAAAAGTCTGTAACATAATTCACACCATAACAAAATTCGAGATCAAGTGGTCCAGTCACTCTGCAGGTTTGGCTACAATCAAATTTTACAAAACTAGCATATTGCTGCAGAAATAATGGAGTTCATAAATTGAAAACCATACTGAATAATTTCCCTGAAACTTTTTTAATAGTACTAGGAATCAAAATTACTATATGCAGAAAGTAATGCCAGAACTTAAATTGAAACACATTCTTCAGGAATCCCTCATTCATCTCAGTGTCCACAGAATAAGCATGTTTCTCTAATGCTTTAGACTTCACCAGAAGCTAAAACAAAAGGACAGAACTGTAGAGAGCAGTAATAAGGGTTTGGGTTTTTTAATAACCAAAAAGCATGATCAGTTAAATTAAGTTTTACTCATTCCTTCCTTTCCTGAGCTAAAATTTTGACACAATGATTTAGAAGTCTCTGGTGAATAGGCAGACTCTTCTTGCTGTACCAGATGGGAAGGGAAAGTGTCTAGACCAGAAGCTAGACAGAAAACAGCACTCCACATGGATTAAAAATAACTGCTAGGTGCTTAACTAACTGAGTGTTAGGTTCATAAATAACATCAAAGGGACAAAAGTAATAAAAAAATAAAAAGAGTGAACACCCACTTGGACAGACCACAGAAACTAAGAGCTACTAGCTTAGCTAAGTCGGTAACAAAAGATGCAACAAACAGCCTCCAGATAAGATCTCCTTATTCTCCTTCTCCTCCTCCTCCACAGTTCAGTGCCACCAGTCATACAATGCCTTCATACTGCCTGGGGTGACCAAATTTTCCAAGATGAAAACAGCCCCACCCAAGCTTCCTGTTATGTTTTCTACCTCTACAAATTCCATTTCTTTGTAAAGTAGTTGCCTTGAACTAATCTGTTTCCTGAACAATGTCATCCACAGTTGCAAAAATGTGAGTTTGTGATTCTCTCAGGAGGTAAAGTGCTTTAAGACCCAGACAATTTTGCTACAGAGCAATGGTTTCAATCTGCCATTGGGCCCATGAACTGCTTTGGAGATTCAAAGAAGCTACTTGGAACAAAGACAAACTCATAGATAATGTTACTGTTACCTTTTTATGACAAGTGAGTGTAAAAGGAGGCTGCTGAAGTGTTTATCTTTTTCAGCCGAAGCATTTGCTTAGGATGTCTTCCTTCCTACTGCTGCTAACTTTCTAAATTTTATCACAAGATCACTTGGCTGCTTTTACTGTCACATGTCTCTTACCACAAGAGATAAATTTGATATGTTCAAGTGGTCCAGACTTCCAGCCTAGTTATCTCAGTCACAGACAATGGACAACCACCATATGGATTTAACAAATTGTTGAACACTCCGTTAAAGACTGCAACATTATCTGCAAGTTATACCTAGGGTGCCTGCCTAACACTTCTTACCAACAGATTTGATGTTGATAAACTAAAACCTAGAATTTCTATATGTTAGAAGTGTTCTTCTGGATAAATATAGAGTCCTACCACATGCCCCCAGGGTCTAAGTCTTCTGGGACAGTCAGAAGGCTTTGGGATTGAACAGTGTCTCTTTCACTCTGTTGTTTGATCACTGCATTTCCATTTCTTGCTGCCCAGTATTCCTCAATGCGAAAACTAAATGTCAAACTATTTCTGGTAATCAGCTGCACCTTTAGGTTTGATGGGCTGTTGCAGACGTCATGGAGCTTAATTCAAACATCATTTAGTCAGGACATTTGTGCCACTTACAGTGCTTACAGGGGCCAATAATAATAAATATATTTTTAAAACCCAAATAAGTGAGCTTGCCCTACCTTAGAAGTAATTAAGTACTGTATTGCTGAGTTTTGAAATAGGTAATGGATAATTACCTATGGGAATGTTGTTTACTTATCCTTACCTACAATTTAGGAGATTAAGTCTGAGTCTCCTAAGGTTGACTGTGCCAATATATTAACAAATGTTTTTTATTTTCTTCTCCAAGTTTGTGAATATTTCCACTCTCTGTATTTTGGTCTAAGTAGTTTCCCACACAGGGAAAGGCTGAGGATACCCGTGGTTCAAGCTGAACTGGGTAGCGGATCATTAACAGCTCTCCTCAGTCATTGCCCTTCCATACGCTCCATGTAACTTTCTGAGGAATTTAAACTCTATTTCTTTAATTGCTTGTACGCTAATCAGGCTAGGTTGAAGGCACAAGGCCATCACAGTTCTGAAAGTTTAACAGCAATTTGGAAAAAGTAATAGAGCTGCAAGTCTGAACTTTGTAAAAAGATCTAGTGTTACTGGAGAAATCAGAAAAACACAGAGGCTTCAAGGGTCTGAGTAAAACATGAGCAAGCACTAAGCATCAGAAGGTATGGATAATGACAAGCTAATAGACAGCTTTTCAGTATGCTCCATTCTTCAACCTGAGGTAAAAATCACTCTCCCTGGAGACGTATTCCTGAGTAATGACAGCATGGATAGACATATGCATTTAAGTTGAACTGCTGAAGAAGCAAGTGGTATGAACTGGCTGCTCATACCAAAGTGTCTGGGCTGGAAAAAGCAGTCTCAAGCCAGACGAAATAGCTAACTGAATCAGATTTTTTTGTTTAAAAAAATTTTGCTGTTACTTGTGTAGGGTAAAAAGCATTTAAAAAATTAAATCCTGAGCATTATCAATTTATTTGTCTTTCTCATTGTTTATGCTCTTCATCAAACCTAAAAAGGAAAGCTTCCACATCTTTCTAGAAAACCCTTCTGCAATTACCTTCTCCTCATCAGTTTAATTTCACCAACATGGTTTCACTGGTAGCCCCTTGGCCCTAGCTGGATCTCACCCACTGTGCTTACAGCACATTGTTGCCAATACCAGAGGTTTCCCTCCCATGCAAAAACAGTAAATAAAAAAAAATTAAAAACAAGGGAAAGGACAAGATGACTTGCCAGTTTCTCATTAAACTGACGAAACCCAAAGCTTAAATTCTCCTCCTTATGTAGTTTACAGTAATGAACTGAAAAGCCTGTAGAGGAGAACAGCCAGCCTCTGGCTCAGAGAGCTCCCTGGCTGGCAAGCAGTTCTTGGGAGCTCTGTTAAATGTGTGTGAAGCTGCAGCTACTCAGGGGGTCTCATTTCTGGGAGACAGAAAGGGAAAACTTCTCATTCAGATGTAGAGTCATTCCTTCCTATCTTGTCCCCTCTCTCTCCACTGTGCAAAAATATCCTGGGCCAGAGACAACAGGGGACTTCAGAGGGAAAAAGGGCTCAGGGGATGAGGCATTAATCATTGTCTGTGTGTCTTTGTCACTATTGTCCTACCAAGGGCAATCACAGAGGGCAGAAGTAGGACCATTGGATTCCTGGAAAGTTCTGCCTATCAAACATCTCAGTGAGCCCCATTTACTCAGGTGTGTTCAATGCTGATAACACAAGTGCAAGCAGCTCTGAAAACAAAAGGAGACCTTCAGACTACTCATTCACTCAGTCACAGAATCAGGAGAAAATTAATATTGTATAAGAACTGCTGATGACATGGTGGATGTGAAGAAAGGCAGCTTCCTTACCAGAGAGTATTTTATCTTTCAATTAAATAAATATTCCTCAATTTTCACATAATGCTGTTGCTAGCAAGTCTATTAGTTGGCATGGCATGGTCTCGGTCTCATCCAGGCTTGGCTGAACATAGGTGCTATCATTCAGACAGAAACATTTTTCCCCTGAAGCGAGTATAAACATTATCTACCTCCTACTTCAGAGAGTGCTTTTAAAAGATTTCTTTCTAGAAATCTATAAAACTAATAACAGGTATTCTTCATTCTTGCTAGTGATCAAAGGAGGCGTTAGATCCCAAAGATAAGGCAAGTTAAAGAGATAAAGCCCTATCTCCCCCACATGCTCAGCATATATCAAATCTCAAGGTCGATGTGTAGCTAACAGATAGTACATGCAGAAAGTCAGCCAAAGAAAGCTTTGAGCTGTGAGATTTGTGAGTTACTTTAGTGAGATCATTACTGTCCTGGTCAGAGCACAGTCTGGTCCCCATCGTCTCTGCAGACTGCACTACCCTCAAAAAGCATCACCCATGCCTGGCCTTGTAGCTCTGTCCCTGCGGAAGGACCAGGGCAGGACATCTCCTCCAGGGAACACACACACATTAGATGCATGAAGTGGTCATCTGACAGAGGTGTTCCTCCACATAAAAGCTACAGAAATAACAGCAGTTCTGCAGAGAGGAAAAATAAAAGGGGTTGGTTCAGATGCTGGTACTAAACCTGAGTTTCTCCTTTTTTTTTTCCTAGTGATATTCTTGAGTGACCTAAAAAATGTAGACTTTTTGCTTTCATTTACTGTAGAGGGTTTTTTCCTATTTAAAAAAATATGTACTTCTGAGAAATATTTTATAATGTAAATGGACTTCAGCAGGCTGCGTGCCTAAATTGGACTTGCTTTTTTATTTCAGCTTGTCCACTAATGGTACTAGTAAGTCTCCGAGGATCTAGCTTGTACTCTTAAGTCCTCTTTTTTTCCAATATTTTTATTTCTACTGCAAGATACCTTCAGGTCACAATGGTAAAAATAAAGGGGGGAAAAAGGGTGAGAAAGTTGAGCCCACACATTTAGAGATGCAGAAGAAAAATTTTTGGACCATAACTTTGTCATTTGATATAAAGAAGTACATGAACTACTTTTAAAAAGGGTTAATAAATTTTTTACATTTTAATACATTGGTATGGTGCTGTCCCATCTTTCTATAATGAGTACCACTCATCAATTTTATATTCCTGACTGTTGCAAAAGCCACGTCTACATTAGTATTTTGTGCCCATGCACTCTTGTTTAAAACTCATTTGAATGCTTTGTAGAGATACTACTGTGAACAGATAACTGCTTTTTTTCACCAACTTATTGATTTCGTTGAAGTACCACAGTGATGTCTTTTTCCATGCATGAGCATTCTAATTCTCATTTTAAGAGCATTTCTAAAACTCACAAAGGAGAGTTCAAAACCAGCACTAAAGCATAGTCTAAGCATCCAGGGATCAGAAGGCAAAGAAAACAATTTCCTCCAGTGAATACCTGGACCTTTTAAAAACACTCAAAGGAGTTTCAAACATTTTGATCTGGAACACTATGTATGTAAATAATCATATATTTAAATTTGCAAACTGACTCACACAAGAATCATTAAGAACACTGAAGCAAAATTTAGAGATTACTTGTCCACATTTCTGATAATGCATTCAAAATGACATGGGGTTTTTTTCCTAGTTAATGCTACTTTGCAGTAGGTCACCAGGTTTTTGACTGATCACAAAATCCTCACAAAGATGAAATAGATATTACTGAAATATCTACAGAACATCTTGATGTACAAAAATCTAATATTGCCTATACTTATTTCAGCAGCAGAAAAAAATGTCATTTCTTAAGTATGCTGTCATTTGCTGAAGGAGGCTAGGAAAGTTTTTAGAAGAGTCACTTCATTTACATGGAAATTCTCAGAAAGCACAGGTGCTCTCTCACCAGAAATGCCAAACCACCTCCCCATCTATGTTTAATAATTTTTTAGTGTTTCATATACTTTATCTATAAATGTATATATGCAGTGGTTTATATGTGTTTATTTTTACATATTCATATATAAATTACTTCACTTGTAAGGATGAAATCAATACACCTTTCTGGTTTATTACACTCCAAATAGGAGATATTTAGCTGTGTTGGACATGAAAGCAACCAGACGCAGATTATATTTTCCCGGAAATAATTTCAGAACAGAACTGATTGAAATAATTCTGACAAGCATTTTCAGAGCAGACATCTGCACTAGCAAGAGTGCATGTTTCAAGAAGAGCTGTGGTTCCTGTACTAACAGGTTGCCACTGCAGGAGCCTGACGCCAGGTGAGATCCTCAGGCTTTCTTCGAGCTGTCATTTACGCCTGACTGTGCCCCAGCTCCCGACATTACCAACAGGCAGAAAGCACAGCCAAGGTGCAGGAGCATGCAGAAACTGCGTCTGGCATCTCTGCTATTTTTTTATCACCCACTGGTTAAAAAACTGATGTGAGCTGAAGGGGTAGCACACTTAAAATTGCCATTTCTGCCCAGAGGGACCTGAGCGTGCATCAACCAGGTCCCAGGCAAACCATCTGCAAAATTCTCTGAGCACAGCCAGCAGGCTGCTCCAGGCCAGCACTCCCTCAGCCAGCCCACACAAACAATGTGGCATAATCAAATATTGACTAGGATAGAGAGAGGTCATGAGCAAGCAGGATTCGTGGAAAAAAATTTCCTCTCCTTTACTTCTTTTTCTCATTCCCAGAAGTGCTGCTCAGTGTTTACCTGAAGCAGTTCCAGCCGCTTGGCTTTCTGTTCCTGTTCAAATTTCTGGGCAGACTAAAAGCAGGAACTCAGTAACATTTCTTCTCCTCAAATTTCTTGGCTTTGTGCTCAATAAAGGATGTGCTCTAAAAAACCTGGCTCTCAATATCCCCAGTGTAGCTGTCTGATTCAGAGCTGTTCACACGAGCCTTAACTTACTCTCAGCAGAGATCAGGAACATCAGGGCACAATTCATCCTCTTCAGCACAGCTATCCAGGTTGGGATTCAGCTGTTTAAATGTAGGTATCTAATGCTACTTTTGATGCCCTTAGGGTATTCCACCCAGCCATGTCCCTGCAGGACACACACCTCCCATAGCCCATGGCCCACCAACCAGCCCCGTGCAGATGGCATGGATAACCAAGGGCTGCATCCCCTTTGTAGTTTTGATCTGGAGCACTAGAGCAATGTTGAAATAAATCCCCAAACTGTTCTCGTTTAATATGTGCCAGGCTGCTTAGCAGAGAGAATTTGGTGAGCGCTAACTGGTTTTGTTTAATGGTTTATAACTAAGCCAAAAAGCCCACTGCACATTCACAGATGTGCTCCAATACTAGGGACATATGAGTTCATACCCATGACTGATCTTTCACACCGTCTCAAAGTACGCATGTTAGGGACACCTAAATCAGGGACCAGACTAAACCATGCTGAAGTAAAATACCCAGATTACATGTAGGGAAACTTTTAAGTCCCCAGCACCAGATGCTTTGATCTACTGATCTGCTTCTATCATGCTTTATTCCTTGATAAGCCATGTCCCATCCACTGACAGGTGAATTAATTCATGAGCATTATTCACTTATTATCAATCATATTCTACTGCAATTCTCTGCTTTCTCTGCTCTACCTTTATCTCTCAAAGTAACAGAGAGAAAAATTAGGTGATTTTTTTATTAGTTCAGTCAAAGACAAAATATCAAATTAATTTACCAATTAACCAAATGAAAATTTAAAAAGGTGCAGCCAGGTTCCGGACTTGGACAACGGTGGGAAGGGCCATTGGAACTGGAGGCAAAAACACTGGTTTCCTACTACTTGTCAGGAGTTAAATGTCACAAACCAACACAACAACAAAGAATAAACAGTATAAATGGTTTCCACTTCTGATGAATATTAACAGAGCCAATTTTGGCTCCAAGAAAATAAAATTCCTATAACAATTTTATTTTTCTTTAACCCTGTAGACTTAAAATCAATCAGACCTTTGATCTAGAATTTAGACATCTATTTTTTTTGGCCACTTATCCCAATTAAGCCTTACTACTAATTAAAATTACAACTTTAAAAGGACAGGTAAAGGTACTGAAATATTTGTGTGGTATATTAGCCCTCAAAGACCAAAGCCAATCCTTGTTGAGGAATGTGAAAATATGTTTTTATTAAGGGATTCCAATCCAATACAATAATTCAAAAACTTACACTTTCATAGCTGGTAGCATGACTCATTTCTTTGATTTGTTATGAAATTATCTAACTTTCATCTTTTTTAATCAATGTCAGAAGTCACTCTTACAGTTTGGCAGTCAAAAGGCTACCTTATGCTTTTGGCAGACTGTTGCTGTTTGTCTCACAGCAGACAGTCCTCGCTGAACATGTGAAATGCAGATTTCCCCTCATACACCTATCAGAAAAGAGCAAACTCCTTTGAAGCCTAAGGCCTTTGCATTCTCTCACATGCATTTGTGCAGTAACTGCACTTTTGCTATGTTCTACTGAAAACACTCACATTTGGCTACTTAAGATGGGTACACTGAAACATGATTTGGACTGGCAAGCCTGAATTGTATTAGAAAATGCAAAAGCACTATGGATTTCTCCTTGCACAAGAATTAGGGCTCTGACAAATCATAGCAGGACCCTGTCCCTCCAGCCAATCACTTATTCTGTGCAGGAGCTCAGCCACGATTGTAAGGTGCAGCTCTCGGACTCAGTACACCAGCCAGCTAAATTTGCCTGTAATCCAAGTATGTAACACATCAGGCTTTTTTTCCCAGCTGAATTCAACACCTGTGCCCCCAACGTTTCATTGGAAACTCAGCTCAATAATCTAACAGGCAGAGTGCAGATGTCTGCACCAGTCCGTGAAATGTAAAAATATAAATGTAAAGATCCTGTAAGTTAGCTTTGCAGATGACTTTTTGGTGTTCTTTAGGAAGCTATCCCAAGCTAGATGTATTTTAATGTCATCAGTTTCTCTCCTGCTATTGTGTGGAGATTTTATTTTCTTAATGCCTTCTATAAGCTTCCAGTGTAGAAAAGCTTTCAACAAACAAACAAAATCTTCCATCTATTGTTATACTAAAGTTTAAAGTTGTAAACAAGGTCACCAATACTAAGTACAGCTGCTGTATCTCTTTTAGACACGGCGGTAAAAAGCAGGTAATTGACTTTAGGTAATCAATTATCTGAAAGAAAAGATTCTTCTAACCAAGACATAAATATACTAAGAAACATCTCAGAGTCTGAATTAAGCAAACAGGGAAGATTCATGTCTCATTAAGAGAAACATCACAGAAATAAGCACCAGACAGCCATAAAAGACAAACTGTTAAATTGCCTCTCCCAGTGTAGGGCTCTGTATGCACTTACTGCTATTCTTGTTTTATAACTGCCTGAGTTAATGGATAAATCAATTATGTAATTGTCGGCACAGGGACAGATCCTTACAAGTTCTACCTGCCTGGATTTGTTTGCTGAAGTGACACTAAACTAACTTGAATAAGCTGGTAGCCTCATCACCACAAAAATTCAAGAAGACAAATCAGAGTATTACTGTTTAGGATGCAAATATACAATTAGGTTGGTATTTCTCTATTTAAGCAGAGATTTTTTTCATTTTTGATGTATGCTGACAGTGTCAAAAATCAGTCTGGGTGTGTCAATCATCACCAAAATGCCACCAAGTTCACTGCACTGCTCCTTCCTTCTCTCAATGCCAATGGCAAATACTTAAAATCACCCTGACTAACATGTGCAACATGTACAGGCAAAAGATGCCAGCTGGGTTCACAGAGCAGTACATAGTCCATCTCACCAGTTAAGCACCATAACTTGAGTGGAAAACAGGCAGTGAAACAGAAGGCGTACAGCTAAGAATCTCTGAAAACCATCTCTGAATTGTTACTTTCCTTGAGGATGTCTCCCGCTAGCCTGCAAATGGATTAAATCCCAGAAGCACATTTTGAAAAGCAAAACAGACTTAGAGGAATGTTTGAAATCCAGCACTCCTGAGGGACCCACCTGCCTACTCAATAATACTGTACCTCCTGCAACATGCCAAGGTTTTTAACTGTGCCTGTAAATATTTCAGTGTCTTGGACAAGGTTTTAGTTCCCTAACAACACACAAGGACTTTGTGATACAGATATTCCCATCTGTGCTATATTGTGGCAATGTCAGCCTAATAATAAGTTGAATTCAGAAGGGCTGTCTTCTGTTTCCAGACAGCATTTTTGTGATCTAAGGTTTTATACAGCTAGCTGCTGAAATAATGACTTGCAACCATCCCTTTTAAAACAGAGGGAAAAAAACAAAGGCAAAGCTAGCAGTAAGTACAGGTTAATTTTACACAACTTTCTGACCCACAATGCCATGTTGGCGAGTAGCTGATGTCCCGTTTGTCCTCAGCTGAGCACAAAACCTGAGCACGAAGGTCTCCCCTTACAAACTGTTTCAGAAATCAAAATGACATCTGGACACTCTAGTCCCTTGGTGGAGGCTGGAGGCCAAAACCAGGGACATTTCACCTGTGCTGTTTCTGGGGGTACAGCATCAAGCACCCCTACACTGCCCAGACAAAGGGTCTGCAAGGAGAAGGAGGAGGTAAAAGCAAAGCCCTGCATGAGGCTCTGCCGAGAAACAGCCACTCCAAGCTTCACCTCCTCTCCCAAACTACTCACTCTGGGTTTCCACAGCATACCAGACATTTACAGGACTAGGAAAGGCACTCCCAGCCCCAAGGCTTCCTGGAGATTTCAAGACACTAGTAAAAAATTTTAGTTTCAACAAGAAGCAAGTTCAAGTGCAAATCAAGACTCTGATAGAGGTTTTATAGAAAATATTAATACAGCATTATTAATATGGCTTTTAAAACCTTACTAGCCCTTTAAAAGATTTGGATTGAAAAGTAAAAGCTCCTAAAATATTGTTTGAAAGCAAGCATAAAAAGGAGAGTAAGTTTTTCTGCCAAACCGAGATCTTGTAGCCTTCTCTTCCTTTCATCTACTCCTTATTACCTTACTTGTTGTTCTGTTAGACATATCCTAGTCACACAGATGTGGCACTAATCACAGGGTAGGAGTTGCCAGCTGCCCGGGAGGATAAAGCTACTCTGACATTATCCCATCAGGCACCCAACAGTGACTTAGGAGACACAGCCATTTAGCTGGCCCCTTTGTAAACAGGCGCCATCTGAGCATGCTGGGAAATCCCTTCTAATGCAGTCAGCTCCCCCTACACGATTCAAGGTTTAAAGTGAAAAGAAAAAAAAGCAACTCCTATCATTTCACACATTGATGTTAGGCACAAAGTGCTGAGGCTTCCAGTGAGAGTCTCGCTTGCTGAAGATAATTATGGATTAGCCTATTACCCTAGTAAAAAATATTTCTGTGTTGAAAAATAAAGATTATTGGGGGGCATCAATTGCATTTTAGTTTCAGGCTTGATTTTAGTCTAAGATATACACTTGAAGATGCTTCTGCCACAAAGCTTGGCCCCAGGCAAAGAATCATTAATATTCTTCCTCTGAAAACCATCCAAATTTCCAGATTTTCAAGGAAGTCTGAGGGGCAAATCTTTAAAAGTTTTTCAGAACTTGAGATTTCTTTAGAGCCATGGGGATGACAGAGAACAACAAGCCACACCAAAGCCAGGCACAAGAAACCTGTCTCCTAACCTTTGTTCCACACCAGGCAAAAAAAGGTGACCTGCACTGTCACCCCTGGTGTGGATGCTGAGCATGTCACGGCAGGGAAGGGGACGTGGTCAACTTGCTGGGTGCCATGGCTCCACAGTAGCGTGCCAGCCTCACTGGCCCGCTCTCTGCTCCCCACACTTGGCTCAGAGAATATATCTCCCTCCTCCTCTGCCATTGCCACCCCACACTCCTCCTCTCACTGTCCACCACTTCCATTCCGACCTGGATCAAAGTGTGACTGCTCCAGCTGTGCCTGGCAGAAGGTGCCAGGACGACAGCGAATCTCCAAGCTGCCAGAAACAAAGATTCCACATCATTCAAATGAGCCTGTGTGTCATGCTGAATGTTGCATCCATTAGCAAGAGTTGCAGCTTCAAATCATATCTCAGGACTTCTGCTCACTGTTTCTTGTGTCTCAGTAACTCACCACACGGACCCCTGTACTGTCAGCAACATTGCATGCATGAGCAGGTCTCCCAAAGGCATGCAAGATATTCAAAGAATGAAGCCTAACTGTCTCTTCCTCCTGTGATTCTCATTTCATGGGCTCAGCAGCACCACAAGCCTCCTTTACACCCTTAAATATTAACACAGCTATTCTCTTGATGTGGGATTCCTCATTATCATATGAATAAATGATTAATTGTAGCTGTACCGAGCAAGTGCAACTTTTATAACTATATGAATCAGCACCTTGCCAAACCCTTCAAGAGTAGTAAGAGTTTTCAGGCATTTATTGCACTTTATTGCTTCCTGGATCATTTAAAAGAAGTCAGCGACAAACAACCGTTTACACAGGCTTGAAAGTTTACCACGGATGTACTGAGCAGTTCTGTGTTTCAAAATGCAGACAAACTTTCTTTCCCAGCAATTTAACGCTGGCTTTTTAGCAGAAAACTCCACAGCTTGTCCAGCAAATGCTACTATTTGTGATGGCACATCTTGCGTATTACCAGAAGATAATTTTAATCAAACTTTGAGTGTAGTTTTAAGTACTGTTCTAACAATCATGCTGGCTTTGGTGATGTTCTCCATGGGCTGCAATGTGGAACTTAAGAATTTCTGGGGCCACATAAAAAGACCCTGGGGTATATTTGTGGGTTTCCTTTGCCAGTTTGGAATTATGCCTCTCACAGCCTTCTTGCTCTCTTTGGTCTTTAACATCCTTCCTATTCAAGCTGTCGTGGTGCTGATCATGGGATGCTGTCCAGGGGGCACAGCCTCGAATGTCATCGCGTACTGGGTGGATGGAGACATGGACCTAAGGTAAGAGCAGCCATTCTCTAAGTACTTCATGTGGCTCTTTACATTGTAATTTTTACATTGAAAAGGACTGTCTGATCTGTCTGATGTTTTTCTTAGCTTCCTGGCACATGCATGGTGGTTTCTCCTTGTAAAGAAGCTTAGTTACTGTAATTGCAGTAAATATAAGCAGAATAGCAAATATCCTTGGTTCATTGGGAATTCATGAGGATGAATGAAACAGAACTGTGTACATTAGAAAATATCTTTACTGTAAAACTTCAGATCCTGGAGCAAATATAGTTTATGAAGACAAGATAACATACATTATGAAAACTTTGCCCAAGTTAGAATTACTTTTCTTTCTCCCAAGATCCTGAGTTGTAAAAAAACACCCCCACATAGGATTTTAGTATCAGAATCCTCTGTACAAAATATTGGCTGTGAAATTGTTCTTGAAGTAATGTTTCTTGAAAAAGAGCTCCTGTGGAAAAATATTTTCCCTCCTTTTGTACTCTATATAATGAAAAGACAGGCATTTATTTTCCTTTTTGGGAACTAGTTTTAATGAACATCACTTGTGACAATTCTTTCTGCTCCTGGAAACTTATGCAAAGTCTTCAAACTGAGGGAATATGTTACAGGCTAGAAACCACTACTTAAGTCAGTCCTGCATATTGGGAGGCAATGAAAAACCCTCCTTTGTGGTAAAGTGTGATGGTCTCAACGACAAAGTCCTATGAACTGAGAAACAGATGTGTAAGGCACCTGACATGCCCTAGGACAACAAACACACAGGAGAAATGAACTTGATGCAAATTCCATAGAGGGTTCATTAAGAGCCTTTAAAAATGAGCCGTCTAAGAATGTTAATATTTGTAGCTTTAATATGACATTTTTTCCACCCTTTGAAAAGAGTGAACTTTTCTGTCACATACAGGTGTTAATGTAAAAACAGCTTTCAAATAAAGAATGAGGTCAGCTCTGCTAATCATTGACTTCCTTATTGTAGAGGAAAGATCTATGATACTAAGAACTGTAAGACACTTAGTTTCAATTAATACAGGTGTAAGAAACCACAGATGGGAAGATACTGAGTACAAGTCTGAAATTTTGTTCTAATCTCTCCTTAGAAGAACAAACTGAGCTAAACTATGCTTGGTCAGCATTGTGTGTTCAGAGCCACACCACTGAAATCAGTGGTAAAAATCCGAATTTATAATGCTATAAACATGAAGAGGATTTCTATCCTGTGATGATGACAGAGGGTGAAGTTAATTGAAAATGCCTTTAAAAGGTTATTCTTCAGACAAAGACCTTTACCATAAGAAGTCAAAGGCTTTTGGTCAATACCTTTGCAACAAAGATGCAGGGACCACAGGATACAGGAGGTACAGCAGATTGTCAAGGCAAGCATCTTCTCAACAGAAGAATAACATTAGAACTTGTGTGGCTGGTTTCTGGAACCACCACAGTATTATAGAAACCTGCCCAACATATCAGACAATGTTTTTGTTTTAACTGTAATACTTTATGATTATACATTACAACCCATGGTATTGTCTATAGTTCTGCTTCAAAATCTCTCTGTGCAAATAGACCACAAGTTAGAGCAGGAATTAATTTTTTAATTAGCATTATAATCACAGTCAGGTGAAGTACGATGCTTCAGACCTTTCTTAGTAAATCAAACCCAGCTGATATCCTTTAATGTTTCCCCACAGAGACATCTCTTGATATTTCACAAAAACAACTGCTTCTGTGGAAACAGGGACTGGGGTTAGAGGATGGCCAGACTTTGGAGAAGGATGTACATTCAGGGACAGTATAAAGATACAGGAAATACAGAGGTAGGAAACATGAGGGGTTTTATCCATTTGGGACTTCATCAAACCTTAATTGTAGCCTGTGACTCTTTTTCTCTGTCGGAGAGTTCTACAGGAACTCTTTTGCCAGAGGCTCCTGCAAAATCCTATTCAATGACTCTAAAGCAGAGAGTGACAGAAACCTAAATTAATGCAGATATTCCTGTGGTTTCTTCATTAAGCTTTCTAGATTTCTCTTGATCTGCTCAGTTTGTGGGCCAGGACCAGTAGTCCCTTCTCTCAGGACAAGCAACAAATAAGAGAAATCAGAAGTGAGGGTCAGAAGAAAGCTTCCAAACTCCCTTAACTAGAACCCTCTCTCAGTATTTTCATATCAGAAGAATGAGACCTGTAGGCATAATTTTATCCATTCTACTGTGATTCTGAGAGTTTCCTCCTTATTTAAGATGTCTTGCCTTTTCCTCTTTCTTCATTCCTGTAACAGAATGCATCTTTTTGTACAACAGAGAACAGAAATACCTTTGCAACATGCAGCAACAATACTTATGCTGAGCCTCACTGGGCAATTCTTAACACCTACTCTTTGGCCTAGAGCAAAACAAGCCAGAAAAGGGAATTTCATTACATCACACCTCCTAGACAATGAAACGGATTTCTACGCTGTTGAGTTCAGAGTGAAATTTTAACAGTCTAGAACTGCTGGAATAATGGAAAGCTCCATTTGATGTCCATCTCTGCCCCTGTTCCCTGTGCAGACTGCCATCCTCTCTGAAACCAGCTGGACAGGCAGCATGCAGACAGACTTGCCACCAGACCTTCGTGCTGGCCACCTGTCTGACTGCCTCCTTCATACCAAAAGTTATGGTTCTGTAGCTGCAGAACACCTTGATATTTCATGGTTTTTATTTTCAGCAGAAGCCATTACTTTCATTTAGCTTATCTCTAACCTGATAAACAGGATAAATTGTCTGTAGCTAGCAATATTTCTTGCACAACCTTTCACAAGGTGTGAAATGGTAATAAGAAAATGAGAAAGACCATGGGCTAGCATGAGATGAACAGCCACTGTAACCAGTTTCTTTGCAGCATCAGCATGACAACTTGCTCCACGCTGCTTGCGATGGGAATGATGCCACTTTGCCTCTTTATTTACACCAAGATGTGGACTGATGCTGATGCAATTGTACTCCCCTATGACAGCATTGGTGAGTACAGTGAAGCAGCACTTTCCCTCTGTCTTTCCTCCCTTCAGTGACAACCACCTCTACAGCATCATCCTGCAGTCAGGGAGAAATTACCTCAGATTTTTAAAAATACTCCTCTTTCTACTTTTTAATAACCACCATGGGCATTAGGTACCAAAAATCATTTCACATCATCCACAGCTCTGCCAAAGAAAGACTTGAAGCCATTATAAATATTGTACAGATAATTATGACAAGATTGTGCATGTTTTTCTTTCTACTGGTTTGGAGACCTGTGTGGTACTGGGATAAGGATATAGAATAATTAATATAGGAATAGCTGCTTCTCCTGGATGAAAGTGTTTGTAACAGCTTTAAGACACAATCCTGCAAGGTGCTAAATGCTGAGGCCATAATCTGGCAAAATACTTAAGCACACGTGGATAATTAAGCAAGTGATTAAAACTGCTGAGTCTCTTTGAAAAGCTGCAATCTACACTGCCAGGAGTGGCTTCATTTGACTTCCTGTCAAAAATCTCATCCAGCTACAAAGAGAAAATAGTTAAAGTATTTAGAAATACATGCTCCAGTGCTTTGCAGAGCTGTGGCCCTAGTGCTTATCAAGTGCAGTTCCATGTTGTGCTAATCTTAAAAGCCAGCAGAATCACTTTCACATTCTTCAACTTCACTTCCCATTGTCCTTGGGGAAAAACAAAAATCACATACATTGCTTGTGCTTTCAAAATAAATACTGGAGGGGGAAGGCCAAAACAAAAGAAGCTCTAAACCGGTTGCTGATACGGTACAGTAGTGAAACACCTGCAGACAAAATGAACATTTAATATAGCTACTCACATCACAGGATAGTGATGATTAGCACACTCAAATTTCTGTCTGCCTTTCTGATGCAGGTGAATGAGCATGCAGCTCAGCAGAATGGCAATTACTTCAACAGGCTGCCAAAGACAGCAGAGTCTGTAGAAAAACAAATGGGCAGGTGTGGGTAGAGCGTGCGTGCGTGCCTGCTCCGGGGTGTGCACACCAGAAACATTCCCTGAAGGGCCGCTCCATGCCCACAGTCACTCAGCAATGGTGTCTGTCCTGTCGTGAGCTTCTGCACCATAACCAGCCTTAACTTCTCTCTTTTTTTTCATAGGAATTTCTCTGGTAGCTCTCATAATTCCTGTTTCGTTTGGAATATTTGTTAACCACAAATGGCCCAGTAAGGCAAAAATCATACTTAAGGTAGGATATATAAGGCTGAAGCATAAGCAATTATGGACAAATTATGGAATCAGTGGCACCACTGAAGCAGTACATTGCTACTCATAGTATTAGTATCTGACTTCGTAAGACCTGGAAAATTTTCAGCAGAAAACAAATGAGATGGTGTGGAAATGTATTGCTTTCCCTCTGCACAAACACGCATGAGTTGCATGCATTATTAGAAACCATCATTATCTACAGAACCCGCTTTTGTCTTTCGCTGCAACTATGCTAGTAATTGAGTTCAGTATATAATGTAAACTCAAATTGGAAGGCAAATCATTCAGGTCAACAGAAAGAAGTTTTTCTCTGCAAAACAATAAAAAACAAAATCATTCTGGATCAAAGTGCCTTCCTCCTTTTTTTTCAGAGCAGTTTCATGCTTTTTTGTAGGCCAATTTTTGAGTGGGAAGTCAATTTTTATTAAAAAATAATAAACTGAAAATATTCCAACTCTTAAAAACACCTAAAAAAATTATTCACAAAATACAGTTCTCTTTGCAAGATGGTTTCAGATACATCAAAAATATGGGGGTTCTGACAAAAACTGTTCTCATCAAAATAATAATAATTTAGCCACATCTAGGGTAACAGCAAATTAATCATTCTGAGCATTTGGTTTAGGTTTAAAGAGATTTTCAGATGTGCTGAGAACTCCTGGCCTTTGCTAACCATTCTTAGTTAACACATATATTATCTAAATTTTCTTAAAGAAAACTAGCCTGGTCACTTGTTTTTTCTACCTATATTTTGTTATCATGTCTTTGCTATCGGCTAAGACAGCATAGAGCACAAGTAAGGTCTTTTTAAGTCAATTAATTTTCATTAAACTGCTAGCTTATCTTGTTGCATTTTTAAATGCACTCACAGCTTACTACTCCTGTTTAATCAGTCAAGGGAAAAGCATGGACTCACACGAAAAGAAACTCTACTTGATCTCTCAGCAAAGCCCTGTTTCATCCCCTTTCTTGCCAAGTGGGTGAGAAACCCACAGAACGGTCCATTGACAGTTTGCTTTGTGTAGGACGATGAAGCATCAAGTGAAGATTGAGCCATAGCTGTCAGATTAAGGCCCATAGAGAGGGAAATTGAGACGAGCATAAAGGCAGTGTGGCAGGTGAAAGAAGAGCTTGTCATGGCCAGACCATGTTTCTTCTTCCTAGGTGCATGTGGTTAATAGCTCAGCCAAACAAAAGTACTCGTTCACTCAGTGCTCTTAAAAATGCTTCAGCCAAAGACTGATGAAGCCACTTCAATGGGAATACATGTTTTAGCTGAGAAATAGATTCTCCTAAGCTTAGACTAAGAAGTCTGTCTCTGGGATCCCTGGCAACATATGCTTTAATGACAGATATTTCACGTGGGTATTGAAAAGAGAGTGAGTTATAACTTTCTTAGGCAAGCAGCAGTAAAGACCTCAGTACATTCAGACACAGGAAATAAGACCAACTGCAGTGGTTACATCTATCTAGAAGGGCTATACAAGCTCATAACCAGTTTTCAAGCATGAATTTTCAGCCCCATTAAAGATTTATCCCTGCACTTGGCAAATAATTTCCTAGCACTAGCTCACTAGCAGTCTAGTGTCTAGTTAGCACACACTGTACTCAGCCTCAGAGTGTGATTCACCAAGAGGGGGAGGAAAATGCAGTATTATGCCTACTAGGCTGTCAGTTTCCCAACAACTCTGGGGAAGTTTTTCTAATGTGTGCACCATTCCTCACTCATATCACACCTGTGAAATTACTTTTAATCTCCAATCCTAAATACAATTACAGTCAAGCCTTCAAAAGACTAGTTTTACAGGTATCTGCTATACATGCCTATTACAGCTGTGTCTCGATCTAGAGCTGTTGTCACACCTTGAAGTACATCATACCTCTCTTGTTTGGGAAAAATGGCAAATCTCTCTGCCTGCTGTGAATTGTATTGCTGTAAACATTAGGTTTTGCGTTTAACAAGACTTTCGGTGACTCGGAGGCAATCACAGGCATATTTGACACCATGTTTGTTGCCTTTAAATTTCCTTGAGATCTCATTTGCGCAGCATTCTGTGTTTCTGACTCAGTCCCTCCTCTTTCCCTTCACAGGTTGGTTCCATTGTGGGAGCAGTGCTCATTGTGCTCATTGCTGTGGTTGGGGGAATACTCTACAAAGGTTCCTGGATTATCTCACCCAAATTATGGATCATTGGCACCATATTTCCAGCAGCTGGCTATACTTTAGGATTCTTTCTGGCTCGTGTAGCTGGTCTGTCTTGGCACAGGTATTCCACAGCTTTATTCAACTGTGTAAAAAGATTTTATTTAATGATTAATCAATACTGAGGATGGTCCCTAAACATTAGTTATGTTATGTTACAGAGTTACTCATTCACCAACCCCGCTTTTTGCTATACTATAGGGAGACAAAACTTTTCTTGTGCACATTTATTTACAGATTCTGACTATAGCATTTCCTCCAATCCTTCATGTTTTCCCTTTGTGTGCTAATGTCTTGCACTTCAAATGAGTGAAACAGACCTGACTTGTAAGTGGGTTGGGACTGCAATAAAACTTCTCATGTAGATGCAGCAGTCTACAATTTAGAACATCATTGCAAGAGAGGGAGACGGCGAGTGCCACATATGTGCCTTTAAGGTGGTTCACAGTCTTTTACAGCTGCTGAACTGCCAATAATTGGTGGTACCAGCCATAGGTCGAGTGTTTTGTTGACTATGTCAGCTGAAGGATACAATTTTCTTAGTTATCCATTACATTGTTTGCCTATTCAGATTAGTAAAAATGCAAGGGCCCACTGGATGCGATTTCACAACTGTCTTTGTATTATTCCCTCTAGATGTCGTACAGTGTCTCTGGAAACAGGCATGCAAAACACTCAGCTATGTTCAACCATAGTACAGCTCTCATTCACTCCTGAACAACTTGAACTGATGTTTACTTTCCCACTCATCTACAGCATTTTCCAGCTGTTGTTTGCGCTACTAATTTTAGGAGGTAAAGTACAAGGATTTTCTATTATAGCACTATAATTATCATTATTATTATCAGTTTAACTTTTCATGTATATGGAGAAAACAAGAAGGGTTAAAAATAATCAAATGGATTTCAAAATCAAAGCATAGCTTTAAAGAAACTGTCTGGAGGTATTGAAATGTTTCAGCAATATAAGGAAAGAAAATATTGCATGGCTATATGTTATTACAGTGTCTTTTTCGTGTAATTTTTATAATTCCTTTATTTAATACTAAATATATATTGATCCTCAGGCTACCGTCTTTACAGAAGGCACCGAGTCAAAACAAAGACAGATGTCGAGAAAACAGAGCAAAAAGAGCACTCAAAATCAAGTGCTAAAATAAATGGAGGATTTGTATCAGATGAGATGAAAATTACCTCTGCTCCCAACAGCTGTAAAGATAAAGCATATATATAGTTTACTTAAAACTTTTTTTTCACATGCTTTTTGTTCATGGAAACATTTAACAAAAGAAGTTCTGCTGATATTGTACAGTGAGACTGTAAAATGATTAACTTAAGAAAGATCTACTTTGATTTTTAACAAGTTTTTTGCCACAATAGTAGAATCTGGTTTTGAGGCTAATTCCCTAAAAATATGTCATGTTTTATTATACATTATTTAACAAAAAAGCAGAATAAAGGTGGGCTGTTGCTAAGAAGAAGCAGATATCTGCAATACCAACTTCAGCCCATGGTCCTGCAAATCCATCTGCTAGTCTCAGCCCCACGCCAAAGAGATATCCTTGTGAAAGTGCCTGAGCAGGAACAGGAGTTGATGTGAAAGACTTGGAAAGGCTGAATATGAATCAAGCATGAAATTGGACCAAGCCAATAATGAAAGTTTCATTTAGGCCAGTCTGGATAGACTAAAACACTATATTAATTGCTTGAAGCATTAATTTATTCTAAAGCTATAATTTTAGCAAGTGCAAGGCACCTTATGACTCCATTTTTTTGCCCAAAGTAATAGAAAGTAATAGAATGTAACAGTCTTGCATCTTCAGTCTTGGTCCTTTAGGTGCTGGAAACATGAAGAGAGAGACAAAGGTGAGGGTGTAAGCCTTGAGCAATTTTAGTGACAGCAGTAACAGCTGCATACAAAGGAGCAAGCAGAGGTTCTGGAAGTGTAAGAAACTATCGGCTTCTGCACTGAAAGGAAGGCATTTGAAAATGAAACACAAAAATGTCCCTGATTCACCCAGGACTAGTTCCACCAATCTTAACATGAGACAGCAGTGCTTGGAGAGAGTTATATCTTTTTGTTGTTTTATGAACTAAATAAATTTGAACCTGTCAGATGTCTATGATAGGTAGACATTGGTGTAGTTGACAATTTTAAGATTTGTATCAACCATAAATAGAAATAATTGGATGTACACATACATTACACATTATTTGTTTCTGAAAATTCAAGAGTACCTATGGAAATCTCTCCTGAGTGGCAAAAATGAGTATAATTCTAGGAGAAACAGTGCAGTAAACTCCTTGCAGCTGTAATTTTTTAAGAAAACATTTAGTAACATTAGTCCTGTAGCTGTTATGTAAAGAAAATTTCCAAAGAACTTCTGATAAATGAGTGAGAGGTTGGCTGACCAAAAAATTCAAGAATGAACTGGCTAGGAACATGGAAACAATACACCCTTTTGTCATATTCAAGTGGACTTTCCAAGGTATGGTGAGTTAATGTGGCAGGTTTTTTACAAACACAACTGAAATTGCGGAATTTAAGTTCCCAACGTGCAGCTTTCCACTGCTGCAGAAACATGCCCAGTACTAAAGAAAGAATAAATTATTGCCATCTATCATACGTGGGGGAAAGGGTCTCAAAATGTTCCTGAGTTCTGGGAGGCTTGAGGATGCTTTATTTTGGCAGGGAGATCAGAATGGTCATAACTTCCAAGGAGGAGTTCAACACCGAGTGGGAGTTAGTACACAAATAGAACACTGTTCTGTGTTTTATAGAACAAAGATTAAACAAAACAATGTGATGAAGACTGTCATGGAGAAAACATAAATTGGGAAATACCACGTTCATCAAGAAAAGGATAAGCTGTTGTTTTTAACACCTGTACTAAAATGGTTATTGTCTTGCTCCTGCATCGATCAAAAAATGGACAGTGGAAGTTAGTTAGGATCACGTCTTTCTCACACACGAAGATGCTAGTCTTCCCCCATGCTGAACTTCAATGTTTCTGTGAATATTTCAAGCAGATTTGAAAATGTATTGAAGAATAATCGTTTGTCTTGCTTATACTCTGTGCGTATGTGTGTGTGTGTGTGTGTGTGTGTGTGTGTGTGTGTGTGTATTTAACACAACTGTATAAACACTGAACTAAATAAAGTCAGAAACTATTTATAATTTTGCCCACTGGAGTAATTTAAGGTGAAAAGAATTGAGACTGAAACCTAACATGCAGACAGAGTTTATGGCTTTGAGATGTAACAAAAACATCTTACGTTATGTGTCAAATGGATATGTTTAATAATCATAGAATCATAGAGCGGTTTGGGTTGGAAGAGACCTGGAAAAGTTTTGTAGTCCAACCTTCCTTCAATGAGCACGGACATCTTCAACTAGATCAGGTGGCTCAGAGCCCCATCCAACCCAATCTTGAATGTTACCAGGGATGGGGCATCTACCATCTCTCTGGCTAAAATGATGAAGATTAAATGAACATGAGATATCTCATGCCATATTCAATACACATTTTTAATACATGTGTGCACTAAAGGCCCCTGATGAAGGATGGAGTTACAATTACATGTAGCAAGGATCCTATGTCCCAAGCTTTCCATGAAGTAAAGCCAGCTCAAAGATCTTACCCCAAATAAGGCTCTAGAGCAAATTAAACAAAAAAAAAAAAAAAACAGGTCTTGTTAATGTTGTGAGAAGCAGGCTTATGTTGCTGTGACAACTTCTAAATCTCCAGCTGTAGAGGTGAAGTATGGACAGCACCAGTATCAGACCATCACTTGTGGAACTGGGGTGGGCTATCTCACAGTTATGTAAGGAACCATTGGAGAAGTTGTGTTCTCTCCCCAGAGCTCTCCAGAAAGATGTTATATTTCTTTGGCTATCTATAGACCTATAAATGCTGGGATATGGGCTATTCAGCTGCAGGAGTCTGGTGGCCTCCAGCCTTGCAGTTGCAGTTGTCTTGGTACTGTCAAAAGGAAAACCCTGGACTGCTGAGATCAGCTTGTTTAACCTGCTCAGTGTCACCTCCTCACATTCCACAGTGAATGTGGAAAATCCTTTCAATGACAGGCAGTATCACTGAGTCACCACTGCTTTTTAAGCAATCTTCTAAGCACGGAAACAATCTGTGGATGGGACACTGCAGCTTGTGCAATTTAAAAGCATCATGCAGTGTTGTTCAGGCTAACAAATGCCCATTTATTAACTCTTACACATACTGGCAGTTGTGAATTTACCACTTCTTAGAAGTCATACAGGTTCTAGGCTACCACTGCTAGTTTACTTTTAGATAGTCATTCATGTCCAGGAGGCTAGGGTAGTCCATGCCTCTGCTGCAGTGCTTGTTCTCAAGCTGCTGCAGTCAAAATGAGATTAAGTATGTCAAAGGAGAGACACCTTAAAAGTTGAAATGACAGCTGAATTAATGCCTCACTCTGCCCAAGGTCTGTAGTGTGAGGCCTACAAAGATGCAACGATCACACCTGCCAAGCCGATCTGCAGCCATAAATCTGGATATAAATATGTATTCGCTGGTCAGCAAAGACAAGGACAGGGAGAATTCTGGAAGTAGAAAAAGACATTGTGCAGAATCAAGCATGAAATTCAGTTGCCTGAACACAGGACCTAGTGCAATGGGAGATGCCCTGGAACGTCCTGCGTGGATTTCTGCTGTCAGTCCAGGAATTCACAAGTATTCTGTAGGCCCTGTGTCCTGCCGGCACCTACCATGGCCCTACAGCAACTAAAATGGCACCACACGCTTGTTTAATCAGCCTAATACTCCTTCTGACTTCCGTGTAATTCATCCTTATTTGCAGGGCTTCCCGTGATCTATATGAATTCCTCCACAGTCAGATGAAAGGTCAACACTTCACATGGGATAATTGTAAGGCCATAAGAACACCCTCGCAATATATTGTAAAATATTTCAGAATTTAGAAAAACAAACAACAAAAGTGTTACTTTCAGCTGCCTCTAAGACCTGAACAAAAGTATATCGCCTTAAAAAATTTCTGCCAGCCCTGCATCTCCCCCTAGAATCACATGGGACTTGGAAATGTCTAGAAGCAAAATTTAGTGAGGACATTCTAAACTATGTCTATGTAAACAAAGAGCATACAAAAAAGTATTAATGATAGCTCTACTTGCCCATAATGGACTTAAACTAAAATGAATCAATCAATTACCAGCTTCTCTTGAAAGATCAAAAATCAGCCTACCACCTCAGATGAAATTTGATTTAGGAAAACATGAAGCTTTAGAAATATTAAATTAAAATAAAGGGCATTATCTTTTGGACTTCAATTTTTTGGGGATTCTGCCATGAGGACTGAACTTTTGCCTTTCTAACCACCAGTTGAGAAATCTTTTGCAATCACAGCAAACACTTTAAAATTCCAAAGAAAGGGAAGGGAAAGCTCAACACTGAAGAAACTTCCATTGACTTCAACAGGGAGTGGATCAGCTCCTTTAAATGGTTCACTTCCTGGTTACTACATATCTAAGATATTGTTATGAAAAGGTTTCTGTTCCAGGCAAACAGAATCCAGTTAATTTCCCTTAGAGCACACAAGGCTCATGCGCAGTTTCTCATTCACTGCAATTCTTCCTGACCATGAGAAATATTAGCAATTACACACCCGGTGTTTCTACTCATACAAATTTAACATTGCTTCTTATCTTACAGATGTACCTTAATTGCTTCAGATATACTGATTAGGTCTGCTGATCAGGTATCATTAAGGTAATTTGATACATTCTTTTAAATACGACTGCAGACCTTCTGTCTCCTTCTTCTGCAATGAGTTTAAGTATTACTCATTTGGGAGATTTCATCACAGTTTTTAAATACGCTTTCCCCCATCTGAATTCAAACTAGAAGTGAGGAGGTCATATTGAGATGGTAAGGCCCTGATTAAATAATTTGATGGTACAATTAATTCCCCACAAGTGGAATTAACTGCAGGGGATTAATGAAAATGTCAGGGTTACAGGTTGCGCTGGTGATGTGTTTCTAATGTGAGTAGTAAATCTGCTGTAGGTAGAACACAAATTCTTTCTGCAAAAGGCTTTTTCTTTAAAAATATACTCTGAACTCATAAAATAAACCACAGCTAGTATGGAACAATTTTCCATAAAAGTGCAAACAGACAAAACATACAGCTTGCCTAGAAGAACACATATTTCAGGTTTAAGATATCCAATGATTGCTAAAAAAAAATGATAACATTAATGCACAATATCTAAAATATGGGTTCAAGAAAAAGGTGAAAAAAAAGACTGATTTATGGACCACAAATTCATTGCTAGCAATTTAATATGATGTTTGAGGTAAAGCTCATAGGAAAGTCTTTAATAACTGTTTGCTGGAAGCTGCAGAGATATGTGCCCATACCTCGTACCCCCTTTTCTTAAGCACCTACTCGTGTCATTGCCAAGCTAACTGAAGCTCTGAGGTTCTTGTGTTTGTTTCTGCAGTCATTTCCAGTAAACATTAAAACCAAGGAAAAGCACAAGTTGCTTTCAAATATTTTGCCTGCTGAAAGGAAAATAACATCTGAATAGAAGGATAGAACAGTCTATACCGAAATGAACAATGATGGGGGGACAGGAGAAAATCCAGATAAATTTATTTTGTGAAGACATACCTAGCTGTCTACAGAGGAACCAGTCATCACACAGATTACTTTGTCTGTTCTGTACCACTTCACCTGTTCTGTAGTGTTTTTCAGAAATCTTCCACAGAAACCATTTAATATACAAATGAAAACCTGCCACAGTCAGAAAATATAAAACAGCTGGACTGTTTACTATATCAAAATCACAAAGGATATTTGGATTGCCTCAGGATTATGGTCAAACTAGTTTGCAACTGAAGAGAGCATATAATCCTCAAGGTCTTTGCAGTCACCTAGAAACACGGTGGTGCTACAAAATGTGTAGAGTGTTCAGCTGAATGAGTTGGGAGGGGAGGAATCAGGGGTGGCTGGGAGAGGAACCTGTGTTCAGGCACTGGTGAGCAGAGAGCTCTGGGGTGCCTTGTTCTCCAGCAGCTGGGCTGCACCAGCTGTACTCATACCATCCATGTGGGCATTGGAGAAGGATGAAGCAGTCACACTCTCTGTGCTTACTTTTCCCCACTTGGTTCCCTACAGACAGAGCCAGACCACAAGCCACCACTAAGGCTTGTATGGACAAGAGAATAGGCTGGGCTCAGGCTCAAATCCAAGCTAACCTGACAGTAGAGATTAAAGGTTAGGATACCCCTCTTCTAGTAAGTAAACTGGGGAGCAGTCTCTGACCCCAAAGCAGAGCAATGCTGTCTCACTCACATGCACAAAGCTCAGCTCTCTTCCCCCACGAGCAGGAAGAACACATTTCTGCCTCCCTTCTGGAAACAATCCCCTTCACCAGCCCTAGCCTGGCACCACTCAAGAGTGCCACCAGAGCTGAAGCTGTGCCAGGAAGGGTGCAAACAGTCATGAGACAGCCCTCAAGCCCACGTCCTCCTCTTGGCTTATTTACTGGTGTAGATGTAACAGTACATGCCCAAACTCATTTTTTTTCTTTAAACACTCAAAATTGTCTGGCTTTAGCAGGGCCAGAGAATTCAGGGTAAAGACCATGTATTTTCCCCTATTGTTTCCTTATAGACTTATGGTAACTCTGACTCATGTTGTTAATGATAAATTAAGCTTTAACTAAGTAGATATTTCAGTTAGATTAATTTCTGCTTCTGTGGAAGAGAGCCCTCATTTATACAAAGAAATGAGCATGTTCATTCCAAAAGAATACTTTATCTTTGATGCAATGTTGGGGTTTTTTTTACAATTTAGCCATGGTGCCATTTACACTGCACTTTGAATGTTACATATTTTTATTGTTAAATAAATTAATGGCTATGAGAGGGAATGAAAGTGATCCCTGGGATTAAGTTCTCAAAGGAGAATTTCTACTTTTTTACGATGTTATGAAGGCTAATGGTACTGCATGAGCTATTTATGTTTAACTGCAGAGAACTACAGGGCCAGGTTCAGAGACAATGTGCTATCTTTAGGCATGTTTTTCAAAAATCTGTGACTCACATGTATACGGTGGTATTTACTCCTGCATGTGCTGTGAGGTCACCCCAGCCAGGAACTAAGTCCCATGCAGCTCCTGGCTCACTTTCCCCCTAGGAGTGGGATGGGGAGGAGAATCGGAAAAAGGTAAAACTCTTGAGCTAAGAACAGTTTAATAATTGAAATAAAGTATATTGATAATAATAATAATAATTTATTGTTATTGTTAATGAAAATGAGAGAGAGAGGTGAATAAAACTCAAGCAAAACAAGTGATGCACCATATAATTGCTCACCACCTGCTGATGGATGCCCAGCCCATCCCTGAGCAGTGATCATCCCCTCCCAGCCAACTCTCTCCAGTTCATATACTGCGTGTGACACTCTATTGTATGAAATATTCATTTGGCTGCTTTGGGTCAGCTTTACCAGCCATGCTCTCTCCCTCCCATCTTCTTGGGAGAGCGTGGAAAACTGAAAAGTCCTTGACCGAGGGTAAGCAGTACTTAGCAACAACTGAAACATCAGTGTGTTAACAATGTTATACCAAATCCAAGACACAGTACTGTACCAGCTCCTAGGAAGAAAATTAACTCTTTCCCAGCCAACATCAGGACCACATTATAAGAAAAGACACTTGACAGTGGACGAGGAAGATTAGAGCTGAGAGGCTACTCTGATACACAAACACCTTTGCAAAAGTGCAAAACTGCTTGTTGCACTCAATGTTAAACTCTTCATAAAAGCTACCTGAATTCCAGCTACATGTTACAGTTTTATCTAGGAGTTCCTCAGACAGTTAAGTAATACAAGCATACAGACCCTGAAAGTGCTTGTAACATCATTCAGAACAGAAACAAGTTTACCCCAAAGCCCAGCAAGGACCTAGAAATGAGGAATTCCACCACCAGTTGCTCCTCAGGGTCTCAGTCTAACAGGCATGTTCTTAGCAAACGTACTTGGGTCCCAGAGCAACAAGGTGTTTCTGCTGTTTTTCATATATGCAGCTATTGTTGTTGACCCATTTCCTACTTCCTTGTCCTCCCTCTCTCAGTGTACATTAGCCAAATCACCTCTGCTTTGGAAGAGTAGGGGAGGGCAGAGGGACAAAGTTCAATCTCCTCTTCCACCTAAGGAGATTTAAATCACATTTCCCAATTCCCTAAAGAAAGCTCGACCACTTAATTATTTTTATTACACTTGTGCTCAGCACGTAACATCCTTAGCACAGAGCCTTTGAGCCAAGCTGTCCTTGTAGTTCTGCTCTTGACTGGCTTCCACTGTGTCCCTTCTCTGAGGGACTGCATATTCTCAAAGCAGAAGTCCTGTGTTCCAAGCAGCATGAAAACTTTCCCTAGAGGTAGGACAACTGCTTACATTCCTGAAAATTATGCAAGAGCACAGAAAATAATGCTTAGGCACCAAGGGGAATGTACAGAGGACTGTATGGTACAATACTTCTCCTAGACTCTCCACCAGAATAATTGGACTGAGCCAGCAGCATATGTGGATTTTGACTTATTCACAAAATTTGATATGGAGATATTTGTCAAGGCGTATGTTTTAACCCCTTCGAAGAGAACGTTGAGGCTGACGGTGCAGTAACACAGGACTGCAAGATGCCTGAGAGACAGAACAGATACCATCCCCTGCCACTGGGGCTGCCCTCCAGAAAACCTCTTCAGCCAGAGGGAAAGTAACCATGAGCACAGCTCAGCTGGTAGATTCTAGGAGAGGGCCACGGGGGCAAAGTGTGACCAACACAGCTGCATCCCAGAGCCGTGTGTGTCAACAGCAACCAGTGTGAGCCGTGGCACCTGGAGTCCTTACACACTCCAGTCTGTGGGTGGAGATTACCCCGTGCACAAGGGAACGTTGCTAAATGACAAGGTGGCCAGGAAGAAAGTCTGCACACAGGGTTGCAGTTCATGTCCACTGCTATTTGTTTTTGCAGTACGTACAAGTATTGGAAAAGGCCAGGCCCCAGCACTATGGGCTTGAATCAGGCCCTGTCCTCTGTGCTTTAATGGTAGACATATGTACATACATATATATATATGCATACAGTGAGACAACTAGACAGTCTTCCTTCTGGCTGTGTAGAGGTACCTGGGCCTCCATGTGCCTGAGCACATGCCAGACCCACCACAGATATCTCTGGTTTCCCCAGAAGGTAAATCTTAGATCCAGAAAGGCACTGTTGCATGCACCAGCTCTTTGTCAGCAATTGATAGATAACACCATGTATTGCATGGCACTTAACAACAAACGATAAGCCTAGACTCAGCCAGAGAGGTGCAGAGAGCACCTCTGTCCTAATTCATGAAGATTGGCTAGATCAATAGCAGGGAGATGGGGAAAAAAATGGTTTATCTATTCCAGAAATAGAAGTGTGAATATACGAGTAGGTATAAGACTAGAGGACACTGTAAGGAGAGAGGAGAAATGAGGATAGCAGATATCAGCAGAAGTGTGCAAAGCTGAGCAACTACATTAACTATTGATGGAAGCAAAGTCGGAGCAGATAGAAACAGAATGGATATAACACAAGGAAAGACTGAAATGTTGATTGCAACACTCCAATCCAACCAAGAAGGCTTTTGGCATAAAACTGAGATGAGGGATCAGAATTAGCAAGAACAGTTTTTAGAAAAAAACAGGGTGTTGGGCCTTTCATATTGACACTAACAACTGCCAAAGAATTCACATTTTTCAATATTCCTCTTTTTCTCTATGAAAATGTACCATCAAAATGTAGAGATCAAAACAGATGACAAACAGCTCAAAGTTTAATATTCCTTCTGTCTTTAACTACATGCTGAATCAAATAGGGTGTGCCACACACTTTTAGCAGTGAGTCCCATCTTTACAACATCAGAGATAAAAATGGCTTTTCTTATCAGATAAATTTCAAGAGGATTGAGACAAGAGCTCATCTAAAATATGCACTTTGGATTAGAAAGTGAGCGATGGACAACTGCTAAACTGCAAAGAACCAAAAGAAAATAGTATCTTTTTCCCTTCAACGTGTACTGTGTTAAATATACAAAGATCTGTCTAATTTTATTATTTTAAAGAAACACTTCAGTGAGTTTTTCTCTGTAACTTTCAAGTAGAGTTTAGTTTTACTGGCTGCACGTTGGGGTTTTAGGAGCTGTCCTGTTTTCTTTTTCTCTTGAAGAATTTTTCCCAAATATGTTGCCAGGGCAACAAATTACTGGGTGCTTAAGAAAAACAAAAGAGCTGGCCACACGGGGAGGCATCTGACTGACTACCCTCTTTCACCTGGGGGTTGGGTACAGCCTATATATATATATATATATATAAGGAAAGAACTGTTATTCCTATTCCTCATATCTTTGCCTGAAAGCCCCTTAATTTAAAAATTATAATAATTCGGAGGGGAGGGGGTTGCATTTTTAATTTCAAGGGAGGCTCCAGCCTTCCTTGGCAGACACCTGTCTTTCAAACCAAGACACTGCAGTACAGGCTCTGTCTTCTCAGCCCATTTTAATTTGTCTGGTTAGTTTACACCAGAAAAAGTGAGATCCACGTTAAGCAGTTTCATATAGTGCAGTGTTTCACTGAATTTATGACACAATGACCTTCCACAGAAAAATGGTGTACTGTAGCAAATATAATCTATGTATTCTTAGGAAAAAGCTTAGAAAGCAGCCTAAGCAAATAAAAAATATTTTAGCACCATTTTACTGTGCACTTACTAAGTAGTAGACTGCACAGATTGGTTCTCTCTTTCCTCCCTAACTCTGATATTAAACTTGTGAAGGTTGACCTGACTTTTGTGTGGAGAAGGTTTTGCACAGATGATTGGGATTTGTGAATTCAGATTTTAGATTAATTTTAGATCTCAACACAGATAATCGACATCCTTTCTTGCAGTTTAATCAATCCCTTGAAATTTTGGTCTAAGTGATAGTGAGTACTCCATCTCTTGAAGCACTGTACTAAAACTTATTTTCTGTTCAGAATAGTAGGTTTTGGCCGCAGAAATTTTGATAGAAATTCCACATTCTATGCTATACCACCGAACTAAACAATCAATAGTCTTTAAAAACCAGGAAACTGTGGAGTTAAACTCATAGGTCATCTCAGATCTGTCACTTGCTATTTCAGTTGGAAAACAATTTACTGTACTGCTGCATTTGTTTTTCCTTCCTTCCAACTAGCTTATATTATTTTGTCTTGTCTCCTATTTTTCATTCTATGCCCTGAAGCTAAACTTTTGAAATCATGTGAAATATTTACACAGAAATCAGAAACTATCAGTATTTAACATGACATATGATGGGAGCAGTAAAACTGAGCTCTGGTTTCATTCTGCATAATCAGTCCCTGAGATCAGATGATTTCACTGCACAGCAGGATGTGCCAGCACATTGTGTTCAAATAAAAAGAAGAGAAGACCATAAACATTACCTACAGCAAAATGTGTGAAAAAAGGTATTGCTTCTTTGCGTGTCTTGTTCTTGAAAACTGGCATCAGAGATATGAGATAGCGAGGTGGAGTACAAATCCAGGCACTAATTGGTTTAATTTTTAGCTCCAAACGACGTAGGTATAGGGTTTGCTGATGGTGTACTATCAAGATGCATCTGCTTCTACTAAAGCGTCTTTATTCACCCAGCTCAATGAAACACCAACCCAGACACCAAGAGGAAACAGATATTCAATTAGCCTCATGGACACATCCTTAGCCAGTCTGCGTTGGTGGATGTAGACAGAAGTTCCTTCCATCACTGGCTTTGCCTGCACTGCAAGACGTCACCCTGCTTGTTCACAGAGCCCATGGGATGATCATCCCATATGGCCAAGACTCACAGAATCCCAGAATCATTTAGGTTGGAAAAGATCTCTAAGATCATCGAGTCCAGCTCTGAACCCAGCAGTGCCAAGTCCACCATTGACTCCTGAAGAGCAGCTACATCCCAGAAACTGGGAAAGGTCCTCCTCATTCCTCTTGTGGAAGACACCACTTCCTTAGGCTTGGCTGTAAACAGAACCATACCTTGGCTATATAATATTCAATTTGTTGATGTGGGGCCAATTTTCAGAACAGTGTGAAGGGTGCTGTTCACTCTGTGTGTTACACAGTTACTTACCACCAAGAAGACGGGTAATACACTCATTCCCATCTCCTACCACCAATAAATCCATCTTTATCCATCTCGGTTCTTGGGGGCCATTTGACCCCTCTTTGTTTACTCCCCCTGCATCTCTGTCCACGTATCAGCTTGAATGGAGAGGTTTTATTGCACAGACTGGAATGTCATGCCAGATCAGAAGATGGTATGACACCGCGTATCCGGTGACGTACACATCTCAGAGAAGTCCTTTTGTGTTCTTTCTATCTAATCTAAGTGCTTATACTGCAGGCATTATTATGACTTCTAAGTGTTTAATTATCTCAGGTAATAATCTACAAAGATTGCAGCACAATATTTCCATCAGATTCCATTGCCATTTATTCTGATTTTGCTGACTCAAATGACAGAAGTCTCCTGGGAGTGTCTTTAATTATGTATGATCTGCAATCTGAAGAAGTTCGGTTTCCCATATGGCAACAGCATTTTAATGTCAAAAATAAATTCCTTTCTTTGCTGAATTCTCTCTTCACTGTGGTAGTCACAACTGACACTTTTCCACAGGAATCCAATACTCTAATTTAGTGTCTTTCAGACTTTTATTTACCAAAAGAATCAAGATCTGAACCTCTGTGCACTTTTAACACTACCATCTAGCTCTACTGCATGCATGCCCTGACATATTATGGCAGAAGCCTTCAGTAACACACCAACTGCCCTCTCCACTTTCTTCTGTAATTGCACCTGACCCCGATTGCCTCCCAGAGCAGACACCTGCTTCTTTTAGTGCAACGCATGAGCTCTGCACAAGAGCACAAAAGGTTCAACTCCCAGGCTTTGGGGAAAGTTCCTTGTAGGGTGGCACAGACAACAGGCAAAACCAGGCAGCTGGCACTTAACGCTCTCATGTTGAGCTAAGGCAAAAAGAATGTGAACAGGTCCATTTCCATCCAATTATATTTTATGCTTGCAGACCTGTCCTTCAGAGATTTTGTTTTTGTCTTTCATGCTAATTGGCCAAAATAGCATAAATCAGATCTGATCAAAAACACTCAGCCTGCACTAAAAGAGGGAAAGTTGAGAGGAGAAGGTCAGTCATGTAAAGGTGTGATATGGCCAGTATGAGCCAAGTTGCTGAAGGGTTCACCCTCTAAACAGCCAAGTTAAATAAGATACAATTGGTGCTAAGTTAACTTCCAAGAGCTCCCAAGTGTAGGCTTATGAATGCCTGGAGGGACAGGTTTGCTTCAATTGTGCTGTATTTAACTTGGCAATTTAAATGGCAAAAGTCCTTCCTAACTTGGCTCTTGATACAAATATCACACCTTTATATGGTTTAACATCTTTTGTAAAGTGGAATTTTTTTTTTCATGTTAATCAGATATTGCCATATGTGTGTACATAATAGTCAGATATATAGACGCACACTCACATAAAATACATGCATCTATTAGATATCAATGAAAATTCTCATGGGGTAGGTAAAATTTTCCTACTTCTGGCATGTAACATACTCAGATTTTTAGTCTTGAGGAAACTGGTTTTCTTAAAGCAAGTTCCTAATAACCCAAATAGTCCAGGGAGAAAGGGAACTGTAATGAAGGCTTGTAGAAAGACATCCTGTCCAGTTTGACTTGTTACTTCTACTATCTGGTAAGAGGGAGGCGTCTACTTAGGATTTCAAATGAATCACCAAATAAAGAGAACTGGATTTTCCAGTGATATACCTTTTTCTGATACCTCCGTTAAAGATTGATGAGAGTTGCTAAAGATTGAATGAGGTCACACTGTAGGGCTAAGGTGGGCATTGTACAGGTGTTCTCCATCATGGGAACCAAATTCAAATTTATTAAGGGCTAAAAAAGGTGGTGGGATTAAACTCCTTTTTAGTAAATCCTTCTCTAGCACTGACATGACTGAGGCCAGAATCTCTTTCTTACTTCATCTCTCAATTTTTACTGGGATATGCAATGAACCTCCACTACTATTTTCTATTTTAGTAATCCAGGTGTTCTTCTCTAGGATAGCAATAAGAAAATAATTGGAGGTAAATTGATCTGTATTGATTTTTCTACAATGCCAGCCTCATTTGCCCTCAAATTTTAAACTTTACGTCCTTAATCATGTGAGCTTAAATCAAAGCACTTCAACCCTCTGATTTCTAAAGGAGCACTTTTCTCTCCTAACAGCCATCCTTTTCAGATCATACAAAGAAAAAATAAATAAATATTTTTTTTGTTTTGCATTGATGTAGGTGAAGGAGGTACAAGAGAGAAGACATGGATTTAAGGGCTGAGAAGGTATGCTTTCTGGGAGAAATCAGACGCTGTTGGGTCACCTTTGGTCTGGAAAGTGCTTGTTCCCAGGATGGTCTGTTCCTTTATTGTGTATCAGATTTGAAAGTTAAATTTCACTTCCCCACCTTCTCTCAACAAAAATATTGAAGTTAGAAGGCAGATTACAGGTTGATGATGCTACTGCAGGCTGTAAAAGAAACTGATTTGAAATGAGATGCCTTGTTATTTGCTCCACTTTTAGTCACTTTTATTTAACCATTGCATTCTTCAAAATGAGCTGTGAAAGCATCATCTCAAAATGGCTTTTCTCCACAGTGTCAGTGATATGTTTTAGGGTCGGGGCAGTATTCTTCTGCCCGTTCAAAAGGCATTGTCATGGTATCACAACCTAGAAAGAGTAGACTGGGCAATTTGGGCTTCTAGTCTTGCTGAAGACATCAAAAGAAAGTAAGCAAGTAAATCTGTTAAGACAAGGTACAGGATTTCATTACATTTCGTCGTGTTTTATTGCATTGTCCATATCATCAGTTGTAATCCTTCTATCAGTAAAATGTCCAATTACAGGAAGCTTCAGATAGCAATTATTTGTTTAGGTGGGACATTGCAGTTACCTAATGCACAGTATTTCAGATAGAAACGTGTACTTCAGAGAACACGTAATATGCCCATTTGATATTTAAGCAGACATCACCATTCCAAAGCCATAATTTTTTACAAAGTGGTTGATGTGGCAGCGTCGTCTGCCACGATATTTTATGCACAGACAAATAGACATTAGGAAAATGGTTTGAAGGACAGTTTAGGAGCTGGGATTAATTTACTGCTTAGTCAAGTGGTTTGGCGACAACCTATCAAGTTATTTAGGACTACACCCACAAAAAAACAACAGGGCTCAGGGACATGAGCATGCCAAGGTCACTGACTGAACTCCACATGTGACACAGAGGGAGAGGAAGGCAGTAGAAACAGAGTTTCATAGCAACAGTTTCTGGAGTCATGAAGGAAGTGGCAGGTTAGCATAAGATAGTAAGCTTCAAATCAGGGGGGAAATTAACATATCCAAAATTGTTGAAATGTGGAAATAAGACTCCCAGGCACAGATAGCCTCTTCAGAGTTACATAATTGGTTGTTAATGTACCCTACTTCAAAATATAGCTGAAAGAGGGGATGGTACTACTGCTGCCATTCATCTTTTGTACAATAACTGAAACAATTGTTTCCTGTAGTATTTCTTCCAGTTCAATGAAATCAATGGAGGAAAATAAATAAATAACAGGCATTCCAAATAGTCCTTAGTGCTTTTCTTTTCTGCAGCACAAAACCACAGTGATGACTTATAAATATTCTGCCTTTTCTACTACGGTTTTGTGTGTAACAGTATGTCACTGCTGGGAAATTGTAATTTATGTATTGTGTTTATGAGTGCTCCATACTCAATCTTTTTATGACTTAGGATACTGAATGTTACAATTTAAGATGACATTAAGGTTCTAATCGACTCCAGTGTGGAAAACCAGTAGCATAAGCTTCCTTGAAACTAGCCAAGGAAATTTTATTGTGTTATATTAACTTAAAACTGATGAAATTTTACTACTCATGTTTCACTTTTTAAAATCTTACTTTGTAATTTAAAAAAACCAAACTTCATTGTTCAAATAAATTAGGTATAGAAAGTGTTATTTACACTGCTGAAGAACTCTGATGAAGGTCCCTCATTCATTAAGAACCCCCAAAATTAGTAACACACACTTTGGAGAACAAGTAGGTAGCAAAAAACCAGCAAATTCATAAACAAAAAAAACCCTGTGGAGTTTCTTAGGTTCATGAATCCAACACTGATTTTTTCCAATCGTCCAAGTTTTTTTCTTTCAGGCTAAATTATGCTCTATGTGATTCAGCAAAAATAGGTAAATGGGAACTTTTACCTATAGGTAAAAGATAGGCAAGCTGAGTTCTCTGGAGCTGTCTAGAGCTATCCAGAGAAAAATTAGGTCCTCCTACATGATTTTGCTCTGTCTGGCAGAAAGGGGTCATGAACATGGATGGTGCTCTGATCTGTTCAGTTGAGTCAGAGATGTGAAATAGAGACGGTTCTTCCTTTTTGACAGTCACTTGTCTTGAATGGGCAGCCAGGCAATAAAGATGCATATTTGGTGTGAGGCACAGTATTCTCCATAATAGTCACTGGATATTTTTGTCATTTATAGCAACTACATCATAAAGCGACCATAGCCTAAGGAACTGTTCTGAACTGGTACCTTGTAGCATCCCTAAATATCTTCAAGATATGGAAGATGTGTTAAAGCAGAGAGCAGTGCCCTTGCATGTGTAATATTCAAACACTGGAGATACTTCACATCAAATGGTAACAGTCATGAAGCATGGAGAGAGCCATCTGTTTCCCATACTTGAAAAAGGTGTTGAAAAGGAAGCTTTTCTTTTTTTCACTTAGCTAAGATTATGATTTTCGTGAGGCCAGAGTGTATGCCCAAAACAAGCAAAAACGAGACGTCCTGTCTTTGGAATGATGACAATTTGAACTCGAACATTACTCTAATGTGACTGGAGGAAAAAGAATATAGGTAGGTGAAATAAACCTCCTGAGTGCTATAATTTTATATCAGAAAATTAGGTGTGGGCCCTTTTGTTAATCCCTAGATCCCCGCCATCCGGTGTTTGTGGGGAATGTGCAGCTTGGAGCATTGCCATGGTCCTGCGGTGACAGTGAGAGACTGCTGATGCCAGGCCACGAAGGAGTGCTAGAAATAACACCTGCTCTCCTTCAGATGGAGATAACTCTGTGAGAAAACTGTGACAGCTGTTAGAGATATGGGACACAGCTCTGATGGATAAGAGCATTCAGAGGGCAAAATTTGCTTTAGCAGTTCTGAGAGCACTTGATAACTTCCATAGCACAGTATGGCAGGAGATCAAAGGCAAGTATCTTCTAGAAGTCCTTTTCTGTCAACAATGCACTTGGATGGTTTCAGCTTTCTGTAAAGAAACTGAAAATAAAACAGAACCTAAATTATCTGTTCACATTGCTTGGCAAAGGTCCCCATGAGATACTCCCATGGATCTGGAGTGAATATTTGCTCTACACCATTCTGCCTCCCTAAAAGAAAGGCATCAAGTCAGCATTGGTGGTTTGCTTGTTTTTTATGTTAGAAATATATGTATATTTTAAAGGGTTTTACAACAAAATACTCACGAAGGAAGTCAAAAACAAAACAAACCATAGAGTAGTTAGCGGCAACAGATCTTTAGGGGCACTTTGCACAATTACAATATCAGAGATATTTAAAAAACAATCCTTGCACAGCTTACAGATGGAAAGTAGAAACTTCTTTCATGCAGCTTTTCAGCCATTTCTAGACCTCCATGACCAAGTCAATATATCATTAGTATCAGTACGTTTTTGTATAGCCATTTTTCCCAATTTTATGTATAGAGAAAAGTTTGCTGTCTTCAGCAGCCCTAAAGACCTTTGTGCCTTCAAAATAAGTAGAGGATAAGGCAGTAATGTAATGGAATTTTTTCAATTTCTAAAAGAAAGAACATTTTTCAAAGAGTCATACTCTAGTAGTAATGGGAAAACACCTTTGCTATTTCCTAGGTATTGACAGATCATGGCTTAATGCAAACAACTGTAAATATAGAATATACTGTTAACATCAGCCAGGAAAATTTCCTTTTTTTATCCCCCTTGTAGGAAATTAATATCTAATCTGGTAAACTCTGAGGTTAAGGACGTCAGAAAGCATGTTAAACATTAAGCAGCTGATGACATTTGAAAACCATTGTCACTAGTAAGAGCTATAAAAGGATTCCATAAAACCACATTTTAAAAGAAACTAGAGTTGAAGCCAGGTGAAGAAGAGAAGGATCCTGTAATTATTTCTAATTAAAGCAAAGTTTGGTTTCAAAAGAAAAAAAAATTATTTAACATCAAGGAATTATATTTTCACACCAGTTTCCTATCTAGTTATTCACTGTCAGGCAGCTTGGAGAGATATTTTCCTCTATGACTTCCCATGTTCCTGTGAAATGCAGGTATTCCACTGCATGCTGTACAATCACTACCCTAACAGGCTCCAACACAACCATTTGCATTATTTCAGACACATAGAAATGAACAATCATACAAAGAAGATGATGACGCTGTCCTAATACCACACAATCCCATCAGATACCCAAAGCTAGGACCAAGGAGCAGTGGATGCAAGAAGCACACCCTGGGTAGGGTGAGCCTTGAGGCACAGGGCCATGAGTCGTTGGGCACCACATGGCATGGAGGGTGCATCACCCTACGAGACCGATGCAGATGGAGCTACAGAAACTGCGAAACAAAATGTTGGCTGTCTACATAGCTCTGTAAATATAATGCTTGGAATTTATTACCCTATAAACTCTGACCAAAAGGTTGCTATTTGAAGGGCAACTTAGCAGAAAGAATACCTGCATCTGATACAGAAGTTACAACTTTTATTTACAGGAATTTCTTCTTGTTTATATTACACGATTTTATAAAATGCAGGAATGTTTTTGTTGTAGCTCCTAATGTAAACACATTTATAGTATTCTTCCACAGCTGGCATGAACTCCCACTCCTGTTTTGTACCAGTTAGTGCATTGTAATGATGGCCATTCCTTCCAGTTTGTGCCTCTTGTGTTGAAGACAGAATTAAGGCAGGCAAGCTGCAGAGATCCTGCTGTGATAATTGCTCACCACCCAAGGAGATGTGCTGAGAGAATCCCAGACATCCTCAGGTGGGATTCACTATATCCTATAGCAAATCAGCTATATAGTTTTGGTTTTTTGTGGTGTTTCTTCCTCTATGAATAGCATATGGGACACAAGAAATTTGGGATCTGATCATTATGTAGAAAATCTAGACAGTATATTTTTAGGGAGAAAAAAGAAAGGGAAAACAAAGTCAGCAAGAAAGTTTTCTATAAGGACAGAGGCAGCAAAACGACATCTTAGGAGACTGAGATTGCCATGGTTTAACCCCAGAAACTATGCACCATGCAGTCATTTACCCCACTCAATCCCCAGTGGGATAGGGAGGAGAATCGGGGGAAAAAGGCAAGGCCAGTAGGTTGAGATAAGAACAGTTTAGTAATTGAAATAAAGTAAAATATAATAATAAGGATAGAAGAAATAGAAGAAGAAGGAGATTGAAAAGTGAGACAACAAAAGAGAGAGGGAGGAATAAAACCCAGGAGAAACAAGAGATGCACAACACAGTTGCTCACCACCCACTGACCGACGCCCACCCCATTCCCCAGCAGCTCCTGGTCTACTCCCCTCAGTTTATATACCAAGAATGACTTTCTACTGTATGAAATATCCCCTTGGTCAGTTTGGATCAGCTGTTCCAGCCATGCCCGCTCCCGGCTTCCTGTTCATCTCCTCACTATCAGAGTAGGGGAAACTGAAAAGCCCCTGATTTAGTGTAAGCACTACTGAGCAAATACCAAAACATCAGCATGTTGTCAACATTACTATCATATTGAATACAAAAATATCCCAGCACTGTACCAGTACCAGCTAGTAGGAATAAAATTAACTCTATCCCAGTAGATCCCAGTAGAAACCAGGACAGAGAGGTAACAAGGAGAAACGTGAGGTCCTCAATCCCTTTTTTTGCTTCAGTTTTCACTGATAAGAGCCCAGGAGCTACAGGCTAGTCAGCCTCACCTCAGGCCCTGGGAAGAGAATGGACCAAATATGCTTAGGAGCCTTCTCCAGTCATATAAAAGATAAGATGACTGCAAAGAGTCAACATTAATTTACCAAGGCCAAATCACGCCTATCAACCTGGTTTTTTTCTATGATGAGATGACTGGCACTGATACAAGGGAAAGGTCAGGGTTATGCTGCACACTTTGACTTTATCAAGGCCTTTGACACAGTCTTCACAGTCTCTGTATCACCAAATTGGTAAGATATGGGCTGGATGAGTGAACAATAATGTGGGTGGGAAGTTGGCTGGACTGCTGGCCTCAAGGAGTTATCATCAGTGGTAGAGATTTCAGCTGACAGCCAGTTAATAGTGACATCCCTCAGGGGTGAATGCTGGGACCAACACTGTTTAGTGTCTCCATTAACATTGTGGGCAGCAGTGTACTCTCTGCAAGTTTGCAGGTGACACCGAATATATTGCTATTCAGAGAGATCCTAGACAAGCTGGAGAAACAGGCTGTCAGCAAAATTTTTAATGCTTTTATAAAAGATCTGGATGCAGGACTAGAATGCAAATTAGGTATGTTTGCTGATACTAAAATGGGAGTGGGTGTGAGCTCCCTTGAGGGTAGAGAGGCCTTACAGAGAGACCTGGATATACTCTGGATAGAGAGCTGGGCAATCAGCAACCATGTGAAATTTAACAAGAGCAGGTGACAGATTCTACACCTGGGATGGGTATCATCTTGGTTACATGTACAAACTGGGGGATGACAGGCCGGAGAGCAGCCCTTTGGAAAGAGATCTGGAGGTTTGGGTTGACAGCAAGTTGAATATGAGTCAGCAGTACCCTGGCAGCCAAAACAGTCAAACATGCCCTGAGGTGCATCAGGCACAGCATCGCCAGCCCACCAAGGGAGGTGGTTGTTCCACTGCACTGCACAGTGAGGCCCCACCTTGAGTCCTGTGCTCAGTCTGGGTCACCTCAAAACAAGCAGAATATTAAATTATGAGAATGTCCAGAGGTGGACAAACAAGTTGGTGAAAGGCCTCAAGGGCAAGACTTACAAGGACTGGCTGAGGTCACTTGGCTTGTTCAGCTTGGAGAAGAGAAGGCTGAGGGGGGACCTCATCACAGCCCACAGCTTCCTCAAGGGGGGCAGTGGAGGGCAGGTGCTGATCTCTCTGGTGACCAGAGATGGGATATGAGGAAATGGGATGAAGCAGGAGAAGTTCAGATTGGACATTAGAAAAAGGTTCTTCACTGAGAGGGTGACTGGTCACTGGAACAGGCTCCCCAGGGAAGTGGTCGTGGCACCAAGCCTGTCAGAGATTGAGGAGAGTCTGGGCAACAAGACAACGGCTTGTCATATGGGTTGGCTTTAGGTAGTTGTGTGAGGAGCAGGGTGTTGGACTTCATGGTTTTTATGTGTCCATTCTAGCTGAAGAAAATCTATGATGAGCAAATGCAAAGTCCTGCATCTCAAATGGGAAAAACTCCATGAGATAGTACAGGCTACAGGGCACACATTTAGGAAGTAGCTCTGCAGAAATGGATCTCAGGGGCCTGATGGACAAGTGAAACAAGTAGCAGCAGCTGCAGCAAAGGCCATCAGTATCCTGGCTATAAAAGTGCAGACAACGGATCTGGGGAAGGACTTTTTGCTAATTTTGAAACTGCATTTGTAGTACTATATTCTGTCTGAAGGGTCACCACTGCAAGAAAGCGAAGGACATACTGGAGCAAGTCCAGTGGACTTAGTGATTAGAGGGAGAGAGGGATGATTTTTATCTCACTGCCCCTAATTACTATCCCTGAACACATAAGCTGTTAGAGAGGAAGTCACATGAATTCATCTACTGCAAGTACCTCAGGTGAGGCTCATTTACTGAATTTTTTGGTGGGAAAGCATGGAGACAGCCTGAAGAAACATTCAAGGTAGAAATCTTTTTCCAGAATTTGAAGTATTTTGGAGGGCTTCTTGTGGTCCCACTGCCTACACAAGCTAAGGGATTTCAGCACATAAGATAGAAGTAACCTCCCTGAACCTCAATTCTTTTTTCTCAACTTTAAAGAAAAAGTGCACAATTAAGTTTCATCACAGTTTAGCAGCTTTTGGGTTATGCAGAAGTCTGTGCTTCTGCTGTGACACCTGTGTGAGATTTAGGAAATTTCACACTTAGTCTTATTTGTCTGCAATGGGACAAGTTTTTAGTAGGCAGCCTTCTGCTGCAGTACTGGTTTTGGATTTCCAATGGAAAGGGTTCCCCCACTTGTAATTACCTGAATAACTGAAAGTCTTATACAATTAAACTAGGGGTATTTGAAATACAGAGACTTCATGGCTTTGATTTACTCTCTACTATGAGCCTGAGCCACAGAAACTCTGCAAGACACAGCTGACAATGCTGTCAGAGCGAGGAAGTTTTAATAGGAGACATAGTTATACTGTAAATATTTTATTTCTTGTTACTATTTTATTCTGTTTTATATCAATATTTTAATGTCATTTGCTACAGAGCATCATTATTTTTTTTTTTTTTGTCTACAACGAGATTTAAAGACCCCCAAATCCACTAAACTTTTATGCGTTTGATTCTGTGTTGGATAAATCAGAAATGGAGACTTGAACAGCATCTACTCTGTCCTGTATTTCTTAGGCTGACACATAGTCAGGCTTTGCTCTCCCTGCACATTCAGTGAGACTCCAGTCCCTCGGTCTCCCTGAACTGCCAGTCTCTAAAACAGACACATACTGACACTCAAGGTATTTTCTACCTGGTTAACTCGACAGCATGGCAAGTGTCAGGACTCAATGCAGAACTCACAGTGGATGCTGATTGTCTCATAGAGACACTTGCAAGGGAATTTTGTCTCTCCATCCCTCACCTGTCAGAAATACTGTTCTCATTCTCCATTTCACTCAGTCAAATTCCTAGTTCAGCTACAAATGCATGCAATTGCTACTGCTGCAGTGTAATTGGTGCAAAGCCTAGGGGATGGGAGGTGGAGAGTTTACATATTAATTATCCCTCCTAAATGTCTGCACAAGTGTGGAGCTGGGATCTTATTAAGGAATATTAAGAAGCTGGACCTCTATCTGTTTCAAAATACATGTTTAAAATTGAAGTTGTTTAAATAACAAGCCACTTTTACATTGTGAACATTTAATTTAACCTTTTTCTTTCTTTGAAGACTTGAAGATTTGAAGTTTAGCCTGAACAGTGCGTGAAAAATAATATGATATGCTGGAGCAGGTCTGAGTCCAAAGGCCTATCATCAGAGACACCAAGAGCTCTGAGCTTTTTTAAAATCATCTGTAACTGATCATATGCAAGACAGACATCTTGTTCTTAATCTCCCTAAAATGTATTTGTTATACAAAAAAAGGGACACATTTTCTTCTTAAAGGCATCCCATATCAGTGTACCTAGCAAGCTTGAATACATGCAATCAACAGAACTCGTTCCATTGCCTTCTGCCAAATTTATTGATGATCCTTGACCAGTGACAATCCAATAAAACTATCCCATGAATTGTGTAAGGAAATTTCCAAGAACAAAAAAGTAAAATATAAACATAGTTTATTGTATGTTATAAAATGAGTGAGAAAGACTTTACTAAACTACTGCAGCTTATCACAATCTTATCTGCTTAGAGAGACAGCTTGCACTGCTTTCCTGTAGAACAGCAACAAAAAGCACTGAGGAGCACAGAAATAAGTTCTTCACTGGATGAAGAATGTGCTTTATAAATCTGTAGTAAACTCAAATTTTTGAAACCTGGATATCTGAAATCAAGGGCTCACATCGATACATAAGGCTGCCTGAAGAAGTGACCTGGTTTTTAACTGATACTGGGCATTCACATCCTCCTTTTGATTAATTGAGCAGAAATTCAGCACATACCATGAAATTTGGTGCACCATACATGTATTAAAGTTACCTGAAAATCAGACCACTTACACTTAGAAGCATAAACCTTTGCCCTGAGATAGCAAAATCATCTTTCACAGGTGCATACTGCAATTTCTATCATATTGTTAGTAGTCTGCAGGGTATGAATGGTGATGCTACAAGTTCCTCACTATAAAGGAATTCTTCCTACTTTCCTTCTGCTAACTTGCCTTATAATAATTTCACAACGCACAGTTTGTTTTTTTTCTTTAAACTTATTCCAAGATAATTCACATATGGAAGACATCATCATCTCTTTTCTATGAGAGCTATTGTATTTTGGGGGTTTGTTTCTGTGGGGTTTTTTAAAGGAAATCAAATGGATCAACAACCAAGATGGAGAAGACATAAAAATGAACACTGTATGGGTTTTGGGGGGGTTTTTTACGTATGATACCCAGGTAAAGAATTCCAGCAGTTCTTGGTTTTGGTAAGAATTTTCTGTTTTGTCAGTTGTTAGGAAACTTGTCTTCACTTGCTGTCACTCAAATACTATGGCTTTCTTACATCACCGCTTTTTTCTTCTCTACCAAACTCCCCATGCAGCTGAATGTGCATTTCCCACACAGAGCTGTGCTGGATCTTGTACTCCCAGCAACCACGGGGACAGTTTGTCACCTTTGTCAAAACATTCTCTCTGACTTCAAGAAAAAGAGAGACAATGACTCTGCTGGTAGTGTTTAACTTGTTTGCACTTCCTTCTACGAAGTGTCCTCTTTCCTTCCACTATAGTTAGTAAGGCTGTAGCATGTAACCTTAAGGTAGAGGAAAGTGTGTTTTTTCCTAGGAGGTGCCAGCACATTCATTTTTAAAGCTCACATTTTCTCTCTTCTTCAAAAGGAAATGACTGGGCAGCATTCTTGTCAAAGCATTTTCCTGACCCACGTTTCTTTTTATAACTTCTGCAGGGCTAATTGTCTCTGTGTCACAAGGCTTTCAAGGTGTCAGTACTGAAGTTTTTATCTTTCTGCCCATAAGCCTTAGAGCTGGTGATCCTAATAAATCATCCTGAATTGTGCTGCAGTACTCTCACAATGCTATATATAGTTCTTTTGAAACTTAAGGAACATTTTTTTCAGTCAAGTTCATTGTACTGCGTTGTTTAAAAACCAGTTTTGCTTTTCACACTGTAACCTTGAGACAAGTCCAAATAATACTTTAAAATAATCTCCCAAATTAGTTACCTGACCATTACAAATTCACCACAGATTTCATACCAAGTGCAATGTAATGTCAAGTGTTCAAATACAGTTTTTAATGCATTGAAAAATGTTTCCATCTATAACAGTTTGAAGATAGCCTGCACTGGTCTTGAACTATGAACAAAGAGAATTCAAAAATTATTTAATTGATTTTTATATTTTTGCTATTTTATTTAATTTTTAAAAGTGATTGATTGGAATCATTTATGTATTGCAAGAGTAAAATATCTTTGTCCTTCAGATGAAAATAGGAGTTGTGCTTATGTATTTTGACCACATTTTTAACACTTTCCACAGAATCTTCTAATTTTACCCATGTAGTCAAAAAAAAAAGTTGCTAAGCTTGAAAATCTGGGGGATTTTTCTGCTGGTCATTCATCTGGAGTATTGCCTTTAAGTTTTGACACAATGAGCTCATTTTTTATTTCCAACTGAAGACTTTCAAAATCATTTCTAGAAATCCATATTACTTGTGTCTTATATTCTTCAAATCACTTTTTCACAGCTCTGGACATTTGCTGTTAAGAAGTATCTTTAAAATTCTGTGTCCACCACAAGAATCATCATGTCTAGTCTGTATTTCTTATTTAATGAAGCAACCATTTTTGATTCCTAGAAGAGTTGGAGATGTTTTTTAATAGATGGTCCAATATTAATTGTGGTTTTTTTCTACTCTGGCTCTTACTTCATGACTGTTTTTGCCTATGGATAGTTTAAAAATGAGCCCATGAAAAAACCTACAGAAGTTAAAACAAGGACCAAAATAAATCCCATTAATTACTCAAGTCTAAATCCAGTGTTCTTCTGTCACTGAAAACCTTTACCACTCAACTACTGGCACTAAGACGGTACATTGTCAACATGAAAATAGCTAGTAATGTTTAAAAATATGCTGCTCATATATAAACAGGCATTTACACATGCAAATATAAGTTGAATTTTCAAACAGCAACAAACAGAAGCATCAATTTATGCAATGTAGATAACAGACTTAAAAACCTTACAAACAAAACAAAACAACGTAAAAAAAAAAAAATCAACTCTTAAAAGGGAGGACTCCCCCACTTGCTCTTCTCAGAGTGAAAGTTTTTGTCTGAAAGGAAGGCCACCATGACCTTCCTGCAAGGATGGATCAAAGCTGGTGCTAGTTCTGGGCAGAGCCAGGGTAGGCTGCTGGACATCTGCCCCCACCAACCAAATTGGGTACCTGCAGCTCCTGGAGGTTCTGTGCCCTTTTCCATCCCATTCAGAGGGATCACACCAGGCATTTGAGTTGGACCTCTGTGAAAGGATGGACAGGAAAGCCCCAGGGGACTTCAGTATGAGGGGCTGGCCATAGGCCATAGCACAAAGGGCAGGGGATGCCTCCAGGCCCTGCTGTCACACAAAAACCCACCAGATGTTTCTGAGTGAACCTCTGGATTGTGAGTAGCACTTTTTATGGTTTTTACTTGTCAGGAAAGCAAATAACTGGGTTTTTTTATGTTGTAATGGCATTTTGAAAGAAGTAAAATCATCAGTTGCTGCATTCCCACACCCTAGACTAGAGGACAAACTATACAAGTGTGATTCAGCTCACTGCTGACCTACTGTATATAAACATTTCAGATTCTTATGATTCCCAGTCTAGCAGAAGCTTTCCATTCTCTCTAGCATGTTCTGGCACTCATCCACCCGTGTGTTTTCTCGCATGCATTGAAATTTGCTGATGTCATATCAGGAGAGATCGGAAGATGTTTGCGTATGACTCAGTGCAAAAGGTTGCCTTTCCCATAAACCTTCCTCTTCCCCGTACTCTTCTGAAACTGAATATATGAGACCTCCTTAAATAGTAGTGAGGCTGACAGTTATGAAACTAATGAATCCTAGTACTTAGAAGAAAGTTCTAGGACTAAATCTTTTAACTTGATAATAATTTTGTGCAAACGTATTCACTTTCAAACAAAATATGAAAAGGCTAAAAACTAACTTTTAGTGTACTATTAGTATATACATTTGTGCCAAGAAAAGGAAAATTGAGTAGCAGTATTAATGTAGAGAAAACATGCCAGATTTAATCTTGATCTCCTACTGGTATGAGAGAGAAGCCTCTGTAAATGATAAAACTGAAACCTCCATCTGCTATAACTCTATCTCACAGTAATTGTAGCAGTTTACATCATCCTCCAAAATATTCCACAAGACAAAGATGGATCTTTTGATGTATCCATCTAGTTTACGACAAAAACAGAAGGCAAAGTGATTGCAAAGGCTTCAGTTTCATTCAGTAAATATTGTCACTCCTTTTAAAACTTGTACAGGCATGCATGAAGCATCAGATACTAGCAAAGCAGGCATGGTACAAACATTTGCCTTGTCATTCTGGAAAATCCTTGACCAACAGTGAACGTGGTGGAGAGCTTTCCCACCGCCTGCTTTTGGGCACCCAATATTTCCAAATAAGCCTGATTTTCCTATGCTCCCTTTATGCACAAGAGGGAGATAAAAGTATCGCCATGTTGAAACTCGTTCAGCTTCACTCCAGAGCCCCAGTCAGCGGGAGCAATACCTGCACTGCTGACTGCCACAGGCTTTGCTTTTGTACATGCCAAGCGTCCCTCCTGCTGAGGAAACAAGCCATGGCAAGATACCGCAACACAGGTGTATTTCTGTATGCGACCTCAGAGCACTCAAAATTATATTTCTGCTTTCAATCGCTCCCTAAGGTAGCCTCTCTCTCTAAAGGGAGTCTATATTTAGACAAAGAGGGAGACTACTTCTTAAGCTAGACTGAGTACCTAAAGTTTTAGTACCTAAAGTTAGAACACGTGAACTATCCCTGAGTTTCAAGAAAGGTTTTCAGAGCCCACTCAGAAAATATAGCGAAAAAGTATAGAATTAATTTGAAGCTTCATTTCACAAAATAGTACGTTATTTATTTCTTCATCCTTTCATGGATGCACAATGAAAAAATTTTGGAGTAAATTTCTTTCGTTCACTTTAAGGATATGTTGTCAAGCTAATCATTACACAAGCTTCAGCAATACTGCCTGCACTGTGCTATCCTGATTCCATCAACTGTTAACTCTATAAAATCAGAGGGATAAAGTTCAAGATAATCACTGATAAAGGCATCGTGAAATAAAAAAGTACTGTAGCTACTGTTCATTGGAATTTAGAGAATTTAGAGGTCAGAACTGTCCAAGGTTTACATTCTCAGATACAGTACAAACATTGGCTTTGATACAAATAAAACTCCTACGGACTGTATCAGTCGGTACTGTTCACAGTGGTGAGTAGTTAAAAAGAATGAGAATCTTAATTTAGCTTCGCTGCACATCTCGTAGTTACAAACACAGCACCACAGTGCCCTTACCTCATCAAAAAGTGCTTTAAATGAACTACTTACGAAGAACAGTCCTATGTCATTTGTTGGCTTTCATACCCATGAGATCTAGAACTCAATGCGTGAGCCCCTGGGATTAAAGCTAACATTTGTTGTGTGGATTCCTTTAGGCACAGCTGATGCTAACTACACAGCAACAGCTACTTGATATTATGTACTCGCAGCTAATTCAGGATAAGTGTTAAGGACTAACAGGTTTGTGTACAAAACAGTGATGATTAATATTCTGTAAGTTTTAGCCATTATGGAGAAGTATGATGTTAAGCAATTAATTTAGTGAAGTTAAATTTTAAGGTTTAAAGCTGGCCTAATTTTTCAGCCTTCTAAACATTCCTATCACAGAGATCATTAATTTCCTAATGGGTATGTGTCCATTCGCAGTGCTGTCTGGCTTTATCCCATACCTTGAAGTAGGCAGAATTGTTACCATTAAATTAAAAGGAAGCAGATCCAGAGTAAGTTTGCTGTCTAATATGTTTGGAAATAGTCACTTTTCCTTCACTTTAGCCATCTTCCATCTTTCTCTCACATACTGATTCTCATATACCTCTTTTCCCATCATTGGAAAGGATGATATTTTTCTCTCACTGAAGTAAAAGAATTTCTCTATTTCTCTTTTATTTTTGTTGTGAACATATATTCTTGATGAAAGGCTAAAGAGAAGCCACCCATACAGGTGAGTAGCTTCATGACTTTTAGATAGGCAGAGATCCCATAGAAACGTGGGGTTGGAGTGCAAGCCCCAGCCAAGATGTCTAAACCAGCAGGGATGAATTACGCTGTGAAAGTGGCAATTTCTCTTCATTAACTGGTAAAAGAATTCAGGCACTTAACTTTGAGGTGATTCAAGTTGGCAAAACAAGTGCTGCCGGGAGCAAAGAACTGATGAACATTGTTTCATAATGCTGTCAGGAGTTCAAGGCCACTGTTTAAGTGCAGGATAATGCAGGAACCAGAGTGAGCTATACAGGCGTATGATGGATTTCTTCATTTTCTCATCAAGTTTCTTCCTTCCAGGAAATACTGGACACTCGAGCTTTGGAGTCCTCACATAATTGGTGCTGGAAAATAGGAGACACTGAGACTGGCAGATTTCATGGCACTGGTGATAAACAGCCTGAAACAAAATTATTTCCTGTTGGCTGAAAATGTCCTGATATCCTGTATGCAACAAAAATTGACTGAGCCATATGATCTTTTTTTATCATTGCTTGAGAAATCTGAATTGTTTTGAGACCCCTCTGTTTTCATTACAAAGAGATTTGTGTATTGTAACAAAAGACATATGTCTTTGTAGAAGTGTCTAAACCTCCTAATAGAGTTGTATATTGCCTCCTCTAGTTATATTCTTGACCCACACTTCATTTGACTTGAGAAACTAAGAAGTCTCAGTAATATTCAATCCTTTTTTCCCTCTAAAGATGTAGAAACTTATATCCAGCTCAGAAAAGCAGTAATCAGTGTAGCATTTGAGTGTCTGATAAACAGTAGGTAGGTAAACTAATTTCTCTTATTCTCCTTCAGCAGCGTAATGACAGCAAACGTGGTATATGGTTTCCATTGAAATGCTAAACCATCACATATTTCATGACCCTCAACTCTGCATAAAGTATGCTCTATAAAACAAGTTTTTGCTGATACACACATCTAGAAGTGTAATGAAATGAAAATCTACACTGTATGCTCAGTTCTCTCCTCAATGAAAGTGACAAATTTGAATGCAATAAGGGACAACACTGGGATGGTGCAACATTTATCTATTTAAATTAGACTCAAAACAGAAAAGCTACATGTAGCTTACCTCAGCAGAAAATACAGGGCCAGAAGCAAATAACTTTTGGGACTGATCAAAAGCACCTAGAGCAATAAATGTAGCCATAATATACATTCTCTGAAAAACGAGGATTCAGACACGGAGGGATTCATCCTTACCTGATGTTTCCAATGTCTACACTCTACATCTAAGTTGGTCATCCTGAGCGCCTGGTTAGAGGGTGTATTTTTAGGTATGGTTTGTCCAATCTGCACTTAACCTCATATTTAGGATGGGAGGTGCTGGTTTCTCCCTTGTTTAGACTGGAAATGCTTGTTCCTCCCTGTGGCCTATAAAGGAAGGTGACCTGAGGAACCCATCCAAAGATGTCTCTGCATTACACACGCACACCTGATCCCTTTTAGAGATGCTGAATTTAGGTTACTCTGCACATTACGATTTGCCACTCTTGCCTTCTCCCAGGCAGTATTCTTGAAACTATGCAAAGCACAGAGAGAACAGGAATTTGGGAAGAGATTTCATCTTGGGTCATTGGTGACAATTTGCCAGTGACACAGTCTGGCAGTGCGGAGTAGTTTACAGGGTCACAAATATCAGCTTTACATGTACTGCCCTCCAAGGACAGTGGACAACCTGAAGCTCAGTGATGCCGACCACAGGTTTACACAAACTGAAGTTCAGAATAACCATAAAAGTATCCTGCCCTCTTTGGTGTTACCGCAGTGCTAAAATTAGTGCTGAGTTTTGTGTTCTTAACAAATATGTAAATATTTATAAACACTCCATCAGCATTTTTGTCCCATATGAAATTTTCTTTGAATGACTTTTAGGTCACTTTTAAATATAGTGTCACATTTCAAGGGCTGTCTAATATTACAAACACATCAGCAAACTGAGTGCTGTCTCTTCCTCTGGGGCTAGGTGAGAATTTATCTGTTCATGCACAATACATGAAACCAAATTTAACTTCTAATTTGCCTTGTTTCTTACCATGCGGGAAAAGAGCACTCTGGAAGTGCCTGCTAACTGATGCTTTTTATGCTCACCAACAAAACCAAGAATGCATAGAGCAAGGGTCTGGTAGGTTTCTGGAATTGGTGCCAACACTTCAGAACTTCCAAGCTCTAAGCGTTTTTTTCTAGACCTGAATTTCATGTTGCTACTACTGGTCCTGCTTACTGGTACTACTAGTAGTGCTACTGCCTAGGTACTACTTACTACAGGTGACAACTGCAAAAAACCGGGGGAGGCAACAGCTGCCTTGTGCTGGATCAGAGCGATGGAAAATAAGAGGCATTTTGCAAGGGCAGAAATTCCTCTGAGAAGGCTCTGGGAAGGGTCTGATGAACATATAATGTTGTTAAATCTGGAGAATGACAGTGGAGGAGATTTTTTCTGGGAGTTCTGTTTTCTTTGGGCAGAAGCTCTGCTGTCAGGTTATTGCCTATAAAGCTTGTCTTTGTGGGGGTGGTACCAAAGTAAAGTCTTTGACAAGAAAGTATGGCCTGCTGGGATGAAATTTCCAACACATGAACAAGTGAGACAGAGGAAAAGGTTCCTCAGTGGTCATTCTCTTCCCTTTTACACAATCTGAGTAGCGTTTTTTCTATTCACCTTTTTTCATGTTTTTGCTTGGTTTTTTTTGTTTGGAGGCATTTTCTGATTTAATGAAGAGACTATGAACTGAAGCATCTGTCTGTATTTTGCTAGTGTTACTGTGTCTAGAGTCCTGAGAGGGAAGGGAGTGCCAAAAGTTAATTTACACAAGTTCATTAGCCCTAGGTTTCTTCCCCTCGTGTGCACAGGACCGACCTTTCCCAGAAGCTGCCTTGCCTTGTGCCTGGCCTGTTGTCACTGCCTCCTTGATTTTCTAGTTTTTCATGCTGCAGATGTGTTTTTCACCACATTTCTGGCACCAGCAGCAGACTCACGTCCTGCATTAAATTCACAAGCAGCATCTTAGCATTCAGAAAGGTAAAGCATGAGCATCAGTTTGTCAGATAAAGTCAATAAATGCTTGTGATTCAGCAGCAAAGGCCAGCCGTGTAAACAGAATCCCAGTAGGCAAGACCTGCTGTAACACCCTTCATCCTGGGATCATGTCAGGCCAGGAAAAAGCTCAGCCTCCAGAACACTGCAGTCACAAAGATGCTGCTTGCTGGAGCACGTGAAGAGTTTTCCTCTTCCAGGACACCATGGTGAAGGAGCATCAGTTTGTACATGCCCATCAATCACTGTGCAATCAGGATATAACCAGACCATACGTTGGCCAATAACACCAAAACCACAGGAAACAGCCTGATCAAAGTGTTTAAATAAAAATATGTTTGTATCATGGGTCACCATGAAACATCTCCCAAGCGGAGTACACCAACTCCTTATAACTCCAGCTAAAGGAGATCTTCAGAGCCCAAGTTAGTGAGCTGGCAGTAGCTGAAGGTTGCCTTGAAAGTTATCTTTTCAGTGCTATTTTATCCCAGCCACAACCTTGAAGAAAAGTGGGTTAAAGTGTCACAGGTGGCATTCTAGACCTGCTGCAGGTAAAGAACTTTTTGAACAGATGCTGAAAGTTTCCACAGCTAAATGGAGAGGAAAAAGAGAGGCACAACAACTTCCTTAAGAAAAGCAGAGTATTTTGAATAATGAGAACACTGTGTGGTAGCAGTGTTTTTCTCTTCACACTCCTCTTTCTCTCTAACATCAACTTCTTACATATGCTTATCAATTTATGTCTAAATTTATGCATCAAATATTGTATATCTTATTTAATTCCCCTTACTTTTAAGTACCTATCCCTCTCCTAGCTGCTGAATACTTGTGTTAACAGTAATAAATAATTTTGTAAATGTCATTTTAATATAGACATTTAAATATCTGACTATTCTTTAGCTATAGCAAACCCCAATAACTTTTTCAACTTTGCAACAAATTGAGTTTTACTGTCCATAATTTTGTATATAAAAGTCTGTACATCTATTTCCCATTTCAGATTACATATATGTATTATTAACAAAAACATTATAAAAATAATTCAAAAACCAGAGCAATTCACAAGTAATAGGTGTTTCTTAGTGATTAAATATCAACTGCATCAAAATTAATAATAAGGAAATTGTTAATATACAGTAATAAAGAGATGTGTACATCAAAGTTAGAAGCTGACAGACTAGAAATTATTGAATATCTAAAATTAAAATGCCAAAGCTGGATCTGATAAGTAATGAGAAACCGATTGACTCAATTACCTCAGAGGAAATGAGTTCAGCAGTACAGAAATAAGCAATCAAGTTGATGGGTATCAAATAGAATATTTTATAGATTTTTTTGGAGAGAGAGAGAGCAGTCTTTCAGACGAGGAGTATATCATGGAGCAATGCATGGCCAATGAGATGAACTCTTACATCTGTGATTTGTAAGATGAGTGAGCGAGTACCTCATTCAGAGTGACAACATCTGCCCTGTTTAATATTAAATAATTAATTAATTCTTTATCAAAATCCTGTCAGGAATCTTAAAACAGGTCACAGATAAACTAATTCATAGAGATCAGATTGATTCACTCCATGGCCAATTTATGACTGATAATTTCTGTAAATTATCTAATTTAATACAGCAAGTAAATAAATTAAACATCTCTTCTACAGCAATTCCTGTTGATACACGGAAAGCCTTTAAAAGGCAATTTACTCAAGACCTGAAATGAACTGAATTTCCACGATCTCTTACTAATCCTTTGTTACTATATGTTAATGTCATTGCAAGGTTTTTTCCTCGTCTTTGCCAAGGCATGCAGTGAAGATGGAGGGAGGGCCAAAAGCTTAGCCATTAGTTTTGCAGCTCAATAGGATCAGTACTGAGGGAAGCAGTTCTTCACCCTTTGACTTGTTTATTCCTTCTTTAGCTGATGGAGGAAATTAGGTGTTTAATAAAGCCTCAGAAGTCCTGGCTGCTTAGGCTGAGTAGTCTCAGGTTTCCCCTGCCTTTTCTGTGATGAGTTGGAATGCCCTGCAATGACTGCTGCTCATTATGTCACACAGACGCATTCACGGGGCCGGAGCTGTGCTATGCACCAATCCTTGTCAAAACAAGCCAGCAAAACAATGCCCCTGAAAAATGTGCTGTCATCCTGACATTTGCTGTCTAGAGGGGAAAAAAAAAGGGGGAAAGGGAATGGAAACAAAAGGCTAGTCTCGCAAGCCTGCTGAAGGAGGCAGCACAGGTCATGGGCAGCCGTCTGACAGTTACAGCATCCACATTAGGGATGTGTGGGACCCATCTAAGGGATGTCCCTGCTCCAGGAGAGTTCCTTAACCGAGCTGTGGGCTGTTCCTTGATGGTGTTGCAATCCCTCCCCTTGATGCCTCTCTGTTTTATGTAATATTCTGAAATACTCCAAGCAGAATGAGAATGATTCAGTAAGAGGGAAATTTAAGCTCCAGTCCCCTTTCTAATCCAGTTCTTTCTTGGCTTATATTTACCAAGCCAAGATGTGCGTCAGCAGAAGAGGCTGAGACAACATTGTCAGAGGACATGTGTGTTCACCCCACATCCCTGGGAAAGACCAGAGGGATCTTAAGCAGGAGAAGAGGCTGAACCCTTGTCTGCAACAGCCTGAGTGAGGCAGAGATGTAGGCCCAAGACAGGGAGTCCAGCCCTGCCTCCAGCAAGCTGGCAGCTGCTCTGAGGCAGAGTGAATAAAAACAATCCAGCAGCAAAGAGAAGCAGAGGTAAGTGGCATGATTCACCACAGCCTCAGTCTACCAGCCAACCCACCATTTTTAAGGATTAGCAGGCTTCCAATCAGAACTTGAAAAATAAAGAGAATAAGACATTGGATTACTATCAGCAGGCAAACCACAGGGGTCTGAGGAAGAAGAGGCAGCACGTTTCTCCTCTTCTGGCAATGTGGTATCTGTCCCCTTTTTCTCTTGTCAGTATAAGAACTTCACCCTGAAGACAAATGTGGGAACAACCATTTCAAAAAAGATCAAAGTAAACTCCTCTGACTTCTCCCTACAGCATGCTGTCATTTTTATGTAACCCAGTCTTTCAGCAAAACCAGTACAAATATCATGAATTATTATCAGCTACCTTGAAACAGTAGGGGCTTTTTTGTAAATATGTTATTCAGAGAAAAACACTTTGCCTAGATCCAATCAGAAACTAATTAGAATTAGCATATGCTTTTGTGCCCAGTTACCGTGTCATCTGGAACACGAGATGAACAAACCCAGACCTAATCAAACTGAGATGCTTAGCATTGGGAGCATTATCATCTGAAGAGTCTTCTGCAGTCAACAGAAAAAGAAGTAGCAGCATGATTCAACTTACCTAATATCTTGAACAATTCCTCTAGAAATGATTATTGCTCCTCCTTGACTACAGAAAGGGTCTGAGAGTATGATTTAGTTGCATGAGCACTGGTAACCAACAGTATTTTGGATGGCGCAGGGTATCCACCCAGCCTGCACCTGCCCCTTTGGAAGGGCACGATCTCTCCTAAGTCTCATGATGTATCTGCCAGGTCCAGACAGGTGTCTCAGGTACCCCAGAGAATCCCAAATGGCACCTTATGAGTTGCACCATAGCTACTTCTGCACGCTTCAGGTAGGGTCTGAAGTCACCAATGGTGAGCCTGGGCCACTGGGACACTGCTATAGGCTCAGGGGAAGAGTGTCAAAAGCTGAAGGACTATGGCTTGGCTAAGAGAGAGTCAAGGAGCAAGGAGCTGCTCAGGGCAAGCCATGGAGCTGTTTGTTCTGGAGTGCGGCGAGGGGACTGCTGAGACACTGGCGTTATAAAGCTTACGTGTCAAACGCTGCCTGAACCCACTCCCAACTGATACCAAGTCATGCAGCCATCAGACACATATAAACACAAGTCCCATTTTCCTGCAACATTTTTTATTCTACACCTATTGACATTATCACGGTTATAGAAATAACACTTAAAGAGAGAAACAACCAAAGAAAAAGCCAGAATGTGCAAAACTGTAATCTTTGGGCACCGCTAAATTCTTCTCTGTCAAATTTTCTTGCCTGATGAACATCCCACTTGTCCTTTTGGTGTTCCCTTTTGGATGAAGCTAAATATTTTCCTGTATCATAAAAAAACCCTTCAGTTTTACCATTAATCATAGAGCTAAGACATTCCTATGAAACAATTCATTTTATGGCAACACACTAGACTTTTAAGAGGAGATATGAGAGGTTTTCCATCTTAGGAGGATCGATGTTGTTGTGCAACCAAGAGAAATTTCAGTCCATTTTTCAAACCGTCTGAAGTCTCATGTATTGAAGAAAAATTATTTGGTGCATATAGTTTCAATTCAAGTGGAATTTATGATTCTATGTGACTACAATGATATTTGTAACACTGGCCACCAAAGACTGTGACTGAGACTTAGTCAAGCAAAATGCAACAGTCTCTCAGGCCAATTGCAGATTTTATTTAAATGAATGTGCAAGATAGGACACATTCTTTGCACGATTGAAAACTGTTCACCTGATTTACAGTCAGTAGATAATGATGTATGGTTGAACATGTTTAACCACTAATTTCAGAGCATAAAAAGGCACAGTCCTATCCTGCTACAGCACTATCTAGCTCAAGGATCCTAAGGCAGGTTTCTGAGCTGGAAATCTAGGCTGTCTGCACAGAGAAGTAGCATCTGAACTCTGTCTATGCTAATTTTAATTTGGGCACCTATAGCAGATACCTCAAGTCAGGTCCTGAAATAATCTCTACTTTTTGTAATTCTGAGACTGAGCAAGAGGTGGATAGAATGTTAATACTGAAATACCTGTAGGCTAGCCAAGACTGACACAGAGGTAGGAAGATGGACTGCAAAGACTTTCATTCATTTGTTTAATGTAAATATATTAGTGTTTTAGTCCTCTGTGTTCAGGAATACCAAAACACCACTCCGATATATTGTATTTAAAACAATTTCATTTTTCACAAGTGCTCCACCATGTACAACTTGTTAGGACCACTGTGTGTCCGATGAGGGTGAATGTGCTTTGATCACAAGGTGCATGAAAGATCGTTTGTCCATCACATCGAACAAGTGGAAGGAAGATTGTTCGTGCGTGACGTTGACCAGGCACAATCTGCAGAACTGCCCAAAGAACAATGGCTTTGTAGAGATCTGGCCTTCTCAACCTTCAGCTTGGGATAAGAGAAACAGCTACCTGCAGAATTGTTCTTAAACAACAGAGATGTTGCTGATCAAAATAAGAAAGAGTGTCACCTTTGATAAGAATGAAGGACAGAAACTCTGTTGAGAAGTCTCAGGAGCACCGCTGCTGGAAGCCAAAGAAGAAGACATGATGAAAATCCTTGAAGATGTCAGACTGTATACTGTGAAAAAAAATAAAGCTTTTGCAGATATTCTTTGCATGGGCACCCACAAATCATCCAAACACGTTGGACACAAGCCCAGCTCCATGCCCCAGGACCTTGGCTGGCCTCCAAGAAGCACCGTGGGCAACTGGATCAGGTGAACTGGAGTAGCTAAGGGGAAGCATGAGAGAATGTATAAGTGTCTGCTTGTGATGAAGTTTCAAGAACACTGATGCTCCTCCCCTTGCAACAGCCACATCTAAGTAAGGTAAATCAAATACTAAATATTAACCTGCTGACATGTATATACTTAAAAAATGAACATTAACTTTTACTTGGAGCATTTGTGCCCCGTGACAAGACAGCCTGAGTAGATTTAGCTTTGTCTTTGTAAATGATTGTAAAATTTCTCTAAAACTTGTTCCTCAGACAAACAAGAACTTAAGGGGAACAAAGCAAGGTCAATCCAAAGCTAAGAAGAGCACAACAAAAAATCCTTTGAACAGACCTTGAAGCTGAATGATACACCAGAGCTATTTACTAGTGAGATAGGCAGTGCATGTGCTTGATGACAATAATAATGCCGTTATCAACATGGAAACGCTGGGTTTAAACTTAATCTTTTCCCTGATAAACTCTCCCTTCACCAGCCCAAGGATTTATAGCTAAAAGCATTTCAAACTCAGGACCAAACTGTGTATCTGTTTTCCCATTTCTGTAAGGATTTGAAGACAGTGCATGTTAAATGCAAATGCTTGAACTCCAGACGCCAGAAGCCGAGGAGCAGAGCTGAAGGATCTGAGAAGGTCCCTGGGGAGCCATAGTCGGTAGAACACCAGTGCAGCCAATAGTGCCGAGAGTTGGCCCAGGGCTCAGCAGCACTCCATGCTCAGAGCAGTAGCTGAGGCAGTAGAAGTGGGGGTGACAGTGCCCACACGGCTGCAGCAAACCGGGGAAAACAAAAGTAATAAGCAGATACTTAGTGTTCACACAAGGTCTATAGTCTTGTAAGGAAAACAAAAGTCTTGTGCTAAAAAGTTCAAAGAGGGTCTTTTAACTCTTTTTCAGCAGTATATGAAAACCCTTTTTGCTCTTCCCTTAAATGCACATTTATTTTGAAAATAATCTGTAAAAAAATATATCTCTGCTTCCAATTTTTACAGTGTTGCAATTTTTTTTTGTTAAATTATCCCTAATTATTGTAATCAGTCATAGAATTGTCATTTCATTTTTGCTGATAGAAGACATGTACAAAGCATCTGAAATCAGAAATGTATTTCTTGTACATACACTTTTGAGTAGCTTCCCCATCATTTCAGAGTTTTCCCCAACTTACTGAAGTGAGAGACTTCCATGACCAAAGCTGGTGAGTAGCATGGGGTGACAAAAATCTAAGTAAAAGGTGAGCCACAGCTACAGCAGAAGAAATGGAGAGACAAAGACAACTCTGATTCCCACAAACAGAGAGTCAGTCATTGAGGGATCAGTCAACGTCATGTACTTAGGCCATTAATGCCTGAATATATGCTTTGCACTGAAGTGCAGAGGTACATGGACCTTTCTCCAATGTCCAGGAAAAGAAATGGCAGTGCCTTTCTGGTCTTCTATTTTTGACCAGCCCGTGATGAGGAGGAAAATTAGTACATAATGCTTTGAGAGCAAAATTCCTGTCCTGATGGTAAGAACAGAATGTCCAAATCATCATGTGGGTTTTGTTGTTGATTTGCCAGTAGTAACATTCAAGTTGTGACATGTAGCTTTATAATACAGTAAAGTTTATTTTGTATAGATTTTTTTATTAAAAATTGCCTCCCAGGTTGCTTTGCTAAATATTGGACTTGTCTCAGTTAATCAATAAGTACAGCTGGACGAGAGGAGAGCTGTCAGATCTGTAAGCAAGGAAAACAGTTTTCAGGTGGTTTGCAGGAATTGCCTTCTCCTTCAAATATCCACTAACAAGTGATTGGGATGTGCTCATTGGAATAAAAAGGGTTAGCTAAAGAAAATTTTGCTCTCTGTGGCATTTAACCTGCTCTTCTTCAAAACAGATGTCATGTGTCACCATTCACATATTTGATGCAGGACAGTACTAGAGCACCCAGGAGGAATTCGGACCGCTCAGCTGAGGAGAGCAAACCCTAGACTTCCCATGTCAGCTGTTCAGAGTCCTTCAGTAACAGTGGAAAGGCGAAAAAATGGCAAAAAATCTGTGCCCTCGTTTTGTGTCACTGCCCACCTGTTTGAGCACTTGCCTAATATGCAGGATATTTTGCTTCCAGGACAAAGGGTTCAGACTTGTATCTTCCCAGTTCTTCTAGTTAGATGTGGAAAAAGTGAGCATTGTCCCACGTTAGTACTTACGGAGAGAACTTCCCCCAAAGCAGAGATAGCAGGAGTAATGTCACATCTCTTTAAAAAGCCCCTCAAAGTGTACAGTATAAATCCATGCAAATATAAATATAAAAAGAAATCTAATGGAGCATCTGGTCAACAGACGTAACAAGTCTCATATAAACCGAAGAGACTTTCACCGTTACTCTCAAATTTTTCATGATACAATACCTGCAGATCAACGTGTACAATTTTCATATGCCTTTTCAAATTAAGGCAGAATTCTTGCTGCATCCAGGAATCCTTCTCCCTCTGCCTGGGCTTCCTTTGGCCATGTTTTTCCATGATCTTAGCCGTGCACAGGTTTACAGCATGTTTCAGAAGAGACTTGGCATCAAGAATTACCTTTCAAAAGGTACCCTTTGCAGGCAAAATAGGCAGCAAGAGAGAAAACATATTTGCGTAACGTCATGTCTTTCACAGAATAATCTATTCTCAGATTAGAAAAGTATCAGCAACATCTTCATGCAAGCCTATTCATTTTTAGGCGATTATAACACTCTGTGGTTTTTTGGTTCTTTTTTTCTTTTCCAGGGGTCAGTGCACAGACACAATTTACTAGAGCACAGTTCAGTGTTATTTCAAGTACAGAGTGCTAACAAGAACCCATAATAAGCACTGCTCATTCCAGTTCCCCTTATAGTGATATCCTTGACACTTCCCCTAGCAGTGCATTAAAACCAAACTAGGCCAGCCCTATGTGTGATCAGCAGAGCACTGTTGCTACATTGTAAATCATCAAGGGATTCTTTACAACAAAGCTTAACATTTGAAACAGTTTATAAGGGTTCCTCATTTTCACCTTTTAATTAAAAATAATGTATGTGATGCATATATTCAGACTACTAAGGAGAGTAAAAGTAAGCATTTGCACAGTCCCAGAAGCAAGACCTCAGAGTGTGAAGTCCTTGGACACACTCCTGGTGTCCCTGCTAAGCCTAGCCTGAATTTTCTGATGCCAACCACAGCAGAAAGAACTTAGGGTAGGAGTAAATGACAAACACTGGAGGATGGATTAATAGCTCTGTGGCACTTTGAAGTCTACATCCAAGAGTGAAAATGAAGCACAGTTAAACTCCAAGTATCACAGAAGTCACCAAACTAATTCTTTCCCAGTTTTCTTCAAAAGTGAGTTTAGACGTTGAGGTGGGGAATTAACATCAGACTGGAGGTCTGTATTTAGACTTAGCAAGAAATCATTGAAAAGAAAGAATGGCAACCCTGAGACACAAATGAAATGAGCTGCCAAGCAGATTTTTCACAGTCATGATAATTATTTTTGAAATCTCACAGCTTGATTTTCTCCAAGTAGAAAGCAATTCTCCTCACTATTCTTTTTCATGACAACTTGGGCATCAGCTCCCACAAAACTGATTTTCACTTGCAGTGGTATTGTTAATTATTATAATGAGATATGCAAGTATCTAAGGCTCAAAAAAAATTTCCAGATATGGTGCCTCATTGTCAATTTAATTAGAACACAATAAAGTGTAGAATTTATCCTTTTCAATGTTTTGCAGACAATTTTCACACATGTGGTAAATCTGTTAGAAATTTCATGCATAGCTAGATTTAAAGCTTCCCTGATGTTTGTCAGATACAGCTGAAGTAGTGATTTTGTGTTGTAGCTATAATTAGGTGGCATATTGCCATGATTTTCCCTTTTTCTCTCTTCTTTTTTGCAACTCAGATGTCAAAGCAAATTATCGATCAGCTGTGAGATGTAAGGTCAGTTACAGAGAAAAAAGTTAAACCTAAATTTTCATTAGTTTTTCATTTAAATTTGCAAGTTCCTGAAGCATATTCTCAGTGTGTGAGAATGTGTCCCCCACTCAGTTCCTGTTCTTCTCTCATCCTAAGGCAGCTTGTCATTGAAATGTTCTCACCTGGGAAGTAATTGCTTGTTTCAGTCGGTATCTTGGTGACTGTGTGTCCTCCTCACAAGAACTATCACCTGTTTTGGCTTTTTTGATTCTTCTGACAACAGAAGAGGCAAGAATTGAAAGGAGATAGTCTGCACAGTGTTTGAGAGCTGGCTGGTGCTGTCTGGGTGCAAGCAGAGGGCACTCCATGAGGAGAGCAGACGGTGAGATCAATCCCTACCACCCCAAGGAGCTGTCTGCAAAGCTTTTGGGCAGCAATGGGCACCTTGTGCTGGCAGATGCTCTCACAGCTGCTTCTCAGAGATCATGTAGAGACGTGGTTAGAGAAATTGACTCTCCTTTTCTCCACTCCTGCATAGCTTTTCTAAATCAAGGGCAGGAGGTAGTGGTAGGGGATCTGGGAATTGTCCTTCTGCCCTTTCCAGCTGTGTGCGCTCTCCGAGTACTCAGATGAGAGATGGGGTGAGCTTGTCTGAACTTGCTTTGTCAGTTCCCTTCACCACCAGCAGCAAGGAGCACGGCTCATCTCATCCTCAGGAAGACATTTAAAGCAGGAGAGGGGAACCACATGTTGGAATGTGCATTTCAAAGGTGTTTGGGTAGTCTTTTATCTAGCAGAAAATGTACAAAAAGACAGTGTGTCTGAAATTATGCAACATAAATCCCACTCCAGAGTCCAGAGATTATGATCTAATCCTTTCCCGCACACACTGTGCAAATAGTTTGGGAAATATATGTTCATTAGTACTTCTCATAATGACAGACAGGAAGTAGAAGGGGAAAATAATTTACCTTTGCTTTCATTTTAAATCCCTTTGCTGTTCTGTTTAAAGCTTTGGTTCTTTCATGCAGAAGCTGAATTCCCCCAGAGGAGGGAACTACACTGCCCATTCAACAGCAGGATTTTGCATTTCTTTTAATATGTAAGTATTAAAATCTAAATGCTTCTTAATAACAAAATTGTACTTTATATTATATAGCTATTTCTTATTAAGGTAATTATATTGATGATGTTAAATAATAATTCACTCAGTAATATATAAATCTCTGATTTCCAGCTTAGTTTGCAATTTCTTCAACAGTTCTCTTTGCATCTCAGTGGCTCAGAGGGTTGCAGTATTGATAATTTGAAGATTTCAGCTGTGCTAAATCAAATCCTAACAATCTTGAGACTTGTCTGAAACCCAGAAGTAGTTGCCTTCCTTTTCTGCTTTTGAGCTTGTTGACTCAGGCTTGAACTCCTTCAAGTTGTACTGGGCCAAATGAATGCCTTTCTGCCTCCTTTCTTCGCAGTACCCATCCCTCTGGCGTGACTGCACTGACCAAATATCATGCTCATTTTGCAGGGTGAAGGACAGTGGCAAAAAAATCCTAAGAAGAAAATCTTACCACAAAGTTATGTGATTTTAAGTTTAAGCAGTTACAGTATGACAACACCACCTCCCTGAGCCGCAGCTGTTATTTCCTACGCCAAACACGAGCAGACTAATGATTTGCCTCCTCACCTCTTTCTTCATACCTCTGCGGCTTGTCAGTGAATCCCGTACTATTTCTAACATTACTGCTGTCTTGCTTTCAGTCTCCTGCTGAACAGCATGTCAGTAGGTGGCAGCCCATGGCTCATTAAGGCAGTTCTGCGGTGCTAAATTCATAGCACAGTCTGGATTTACAGCTTTTTCAGTGGACAATTTATTATTTTAATGCCTTTTTCCACCGTCTGTTATACTGGGAATGATGGAGACTAGCAGTAATGTGTCTAAACCCAAATTTTACTGCAAATTACCCAATTTTATGTTCTCTAAACTGTGGCCCACAGTCAGACATTATTATTCACCATGTACAAAGTGTAGTGAAAGATTGGCTGCATATGTATGATCATGCATTACTGCAGTAATTCCCATGGGGAACTGAAAAGAGCAGTTCAGGATACACCTCTCAACAATTTTTTAACAAGCATGGAAAGATCGCTGTTTGTTTTTGAGAAGGAATAAAAAATAAAAGATGAAATTCCTTTGCGATCTTTTCATTCTAAGGGAGGGCCTTTCAGAAGCACGTCCAAAACTGTGTATGTAGCAACCAAAATCCCAACAGCTAGAAACAAGGCCTGTTAATTGCCCACCCTCAGTGACTCAAGAACACAACATCACAAGCAATCAGAGAAAATGCCTCCACTGCCCATGCAAAGCAAGTAAAGAAGGGACGTGAGCTTCTACTGAAGCAATGGTACACGCAGCATAAGCGTGTGAGTGGCTGCATCTATGTGTCCATCTGTACCTTCTTTCTGAGTCTTTGTCACACCCACTGTTATGTGGTCAAATTTGTCAAAGTGGGTTGGGAGGATGATTCATCCTCACTGGTGGATAGCTCAGACCTGACAAACTGTTCATTTGGGGGTGGTTTTTTTCAGTTTATAATGTTAAAAATAGGAATGTGCAAGTTGCCTCATAGGATGGCCACATCTCCAAGCTCCCAGCAGAAACGAGTTCCAGCAGAGCAAGGTACAAATGCAATAGAGAGTTTGCTGGCTGGGAAAAAGACCCTCAGGACAGCCCCAGCAGGCAGGGAAGAGGGGGAGTACAGGAAGGCTGGTATTCTGTCCTGGCATGTCTGTCCTGGCAGAAAGGGAGCCAGGCTTTGAGAGCAGAGGCACTTTCTTCTTCCCTTGTCTTGTGTAGAGCTGCTGTGATAGACAGTGGTTCCACCTCTGCATGAGCATGAAGCATGGAAACAGGTTCATTTTGACTGTGGAGATGTCCTAGCAAATACCATTACAGCATTCCTGACTTTGTCAGCAATGTTTTGAGCATTGCAGCAGCCAGAAGATAAGGCTCACCTGTTCTGGTAAGCAGAAGATTTCATGCAGCCTGTATGACTGATGTGCCTGAGCCCTGAAGATGAGGGCTCTGGCCACAGCTCGCACGACAGTGACACCTGCACAACCTGCCTGCACTTCAAAATCATCCCAGCAGAGACAACGTTTTCTTGGAAAGTTCAGAGGAATAAAAGGGAAACAACAAAATAGGTTACCAGGACTGTGCTTCCTGTGGGGGAAGAGAAAGCGAGAGACCGAATTGTCCTTCCAAAGGCAACCTGACATGAAGGAGCCAAGAAAGGACTTGGTAAAAGTGTTGGCATGGATTGACACATGCACTTATCACTACCACCCCCCTCTCTTATGTTTCATGACCCACAATAACACAAGCTTAGCACTGAACCAGGCTCAGAAGCATACACAAAGACTTGCTTTAACCTGCTCATCCCCACCATCTAGAAGTTGGGTAGATGATACAGTTACCATTTTATTAGGATAGATTTCGATAGAGCAGGAAGACCATGAGGCTGAAACCTCACAGACCCAGTGGTTTTGGTTATTGTTCTCAGATACGCCACTGTGGTGGACATAGGTCAGCATGAGATGGTGGGTGCCACACAGACTTATGGAGACTGATCTGCATTATAGTCTCCTTAGGGAAATTTGGGAGGCGAAGGCAGCATATCCCATGGCTGTCTGATATCCCTGTCAAACGTATGGCAACAGGTCAAGCAACAGCATTAGAAAAACAGGGAGGAACTAGTAAACAGACTGGAAACATCGGAGTGCCTGAGAAAAGGCAGACTTGATAGCACTCAGCGGGAAAACCATATTTGACTGACAAGAAAACAGTGGCAGGAGTGCAGAGGCTTGCCCAACATCACTCAGGCAGTTACAGATAATTAGCGAAGTTGAGCTGCAAGTACGTCACCCTGTGTTTGGTCCTGCTTCTCCCAAAGATGTTGATGTGGTGTTAAGGACAGACTGATGGATAATGTCTTTCAGATGCCAGGTCTCCTGTTTAAAGCATGGCTGGTTTTTGTACAGTTGTCAGCCACAGTTTTTAATCAGGAGCGAAAGAGCTGATTTTCCAAATTAGATTGGAGGTAAGGATCAAATGTTAACTTTTCTAAAAAGTTTCCCTTTGAGTTCTCCTACGGTGAAATTCTTGTTGCAAATCCCTTAGAAACTACCTTCTCTTCCTCTGAAGCACTTTTTCTGGTCTGATATTCAAATTGAATGGTGGAAAAGGGATGTAAACACAAAACATTTGGAAAGCAACAGAGTTGGTTGGTGAGGTGTTAAATATTGATTAAATATGATTAAATATGATTTCTGTTTTCACTCTGAAAAAGAATGAAGTTTCTCAGTAGTGAGTAGGAGCACCAGTGCCCACCTGACTCTGGAACTCTCCCTTCTGTGCATACCTCCAGACCCATCCAGATACATTCCTTCCTCTTCCAGGGATAACTGCTGCACCGGGAGACTTCCCTGTCCCTTCTTCGACAGGAACAGCATCCAGACTCAGCTCACACTCAGCATTCAGCCCTTTTTCCTGGCAGCCTTCATCAGGCCTCTCCAAGCAAAACTGGTACTGCTTCTCTCTGCTTCTCTCTGTGACTCAAGCACAGACTCACACAGTACAGGGAAAATTGTAGACCTCAAATAAGACCTTTTCCCACACTTGACTTTCAGAGAAATAAGCCTGGAAGGCTAGTAAATCAGATGAAAACCCAAAGTCAGCATTCTAAATGTCTCAAATTTCTGCCAGCTGGAAGTAGTAGAGCACATACCTTGACCCTCACATGGTGTCCTTTGTACCATCCTCTCCCTTCTGTCTACAGTCCTGTGAGACAAGTTTGTGACAGGAAAGGATTTAAGTAACACCTTTGTGTCAGAGGGGCTGTATTCTTATGATACCAATGCCCAACCACAAGACCAGCTGTGAACCTGTTCCCCTATTTTGCCACCTTCTCCACGTCTTCACTGGCATTTTTACCTTGTACACCTTTTGTGCATGGGACACATGCAATGAATTGTCCTGGAATAGCATTTCTCTATCCTCCTTCAAACTCTAGCTCGGGACTCAATCCTAATGATATATTGATTGCATTTACTCACATAGTGAAGTCAAATATGTTGATATTAACCTCCTAACAGCTCCTCAGAGGAGTGAGAGGTGCTGTGCAAGTCCATGAAGACACCAAACTCCAGCCATAGCACCAGCCTTATCTAAGTGGCAATACTCCTAAAAGAGAGGTTAACGGGCACTAGTGAAAGCCCCACCCATAATCATTTTGAGCATTTCTAACAGGAAACAAAGAGGCTTTTGGGACTTTCTGTCACCAGAAAATAAGGCAACGCTGATCTGAAATGGAAATATCAATCTCAAGCCCTTTCCAAATTTGCTGCCTTTTTGTTGAGACACAGACATAAAGCCAGCAGCTGCAGTGTTGCCTGCTCCACCCCTACCCCACACACCTCGCAGGGCTGCTGTCCTCTGCACGAGCCAATCGCAGGCATGACATGCAGACTGAGTGCAGTGTAAGTATTTATGCAGACAGATGAATCCAGGGGATTCCACTCCATCATTTGGTCATCTTTTATCTCACTCCACCACGCAAGCCTATTAGCCACACTTTGCATCATCAGTGTCCAGACATGTGCTTGAAGGTTATTTGCACAGACGTCAATACATATAATAAACAACCAACACTTAAGCATGCATGAATTTTCTATTAAATTGGCTTGTTACCACCTCAAAGAAAGAGATGTGAGCGACCACAGCTTCTCTTTGAAATGCACATTTGTGACCTTTTCTGCCATTCGTTTTCCAGCTTGTGTCGCTTACAATGAGCGCCTTCCCAGGGAAACAGGCAGATTGCTCCGAGCCATGTCTCTTATGTTGCTGATAGCACAGCTCATCTTATTCACCACAGGGCATTACTGTCCCCCGAAGGTGGGTTGGGAGGTGCCAACCCTCATTCACTCATGTTTTCTTCTGCACAACTGAAAGGAGGCAGAGAGGGGGAATCCCCTCAGAGCTAAATTGTAAAAGGAAACTTAGGCTTGTACCTTGCACAAGGATGAACCTCGGCTTCAGTGCTTTTAGCACACGTCAATCTACTGGAGCAGATCTTTACTCTCTCTGTATTTTTGCTCACTTGTATTTTTCGTATTAACTGTTGATAGACTGTCTTTAGCCAGAGGCTGATTTGGGCCAAGATCTATATCTTCCAGGGACAGATCTCCAAGCTGCACCTATTAGAGTACAAGTGACAGAAAACCATTCTGGTACAAGAACTTAACAAATTCTGAGTCTTTTAAAATTTTTTTGCATTCTTCAACCATATTCTTTTGCACCACTTGAAGTCAAGGACATAGCTATGCCTGAGCATATGCTGAAATGCTCTGCTGCAGGAAACCATTTTGTATGTTATTGCCAAAATTTCATCCTTCCCTAGCTGGCTTTGAACTGGGTGGCTCGACAGCTAATGGCAGGAGTGCTGCAGCAGCACAGAGCTCAGGGCAGGATAAAAGCCATGAAGTCTAACCACCTTTTCACATAGATTTTGCAGTCTTTTTTGGTGTTGCTGCTACACATGCAGCAGGTAACAAGTTTCAGTGAAGGCAGCTCAGTGCTCGTTACAGTGCCAGTTACAGTGCTTGCATATGCATCAGTAACCAGGAGTAATGAGAGCTGGTTGTGGGCCCCGGTGCACCAGGGCTTGCTGTGGCTGAGCATGTCATCCGCCTGCTGGGAGGCAGATGTTGCACTTTTACTGTCTGCAGGGGCAAAGAAGGACAAAGGTGAAATTTTGAGAAACCACAAAACCTCAGTAATTATGTTTCCTGTATCCTCGGGGTATAGATCTCCTCAAGCGGTGGCCAGGTAAGTGATGCAGATGCTTCAGATAACAGTCACATGAGGCTGGAAAAAATTTGTGGTAGAAAAAATCCTTCCCTATGTAAAGATGAGAGGATGAGCATTAGCCTAGTGCCTTCTCTCTCGCACTAAGCACTTGAAATCTTCACAGCATGAAGAGGAGCACGTGGGAAGTGGACTCCTACACTATTTGCTCAAAATACATCCCAAACATGCACAATTTGAAAAAAAAAAAATGTGCAAAAATATGTCATATATTTCAGTGGGGGTTTTTTTGTTGTTTTATATCCCACAGTTTTCACACTGTAAACACAGTAAAGAAAGTCCCAGAACACTCAATCTTTAAAGATTTCCTTGGTCAGTTGTTAATTAATGGTTTTTAGGGGTTTGGATTTTTGTTTTTGTTGGGGGGGGGAGGGGGTGGACTTGATTTTTTGTCGTTGGCTTTTTTTCTGTAGAGTTACAGTGACCTCCGGTGGCCAAAAGAAGCCTTTCACGCTTCTAGACTTATTTTAGGAAAGGTAAAAGTATCCCTGATTATTATCTATGTGTGACAGGTGGGTCTGGAAATGGAGACAGAAACTAGATCCCTGTACTTCTGGATCAAAGCTGAAGACTAATTATCATCATTATCTCGAATTAAGTAACAGAAGAGAAGTTTAAAGTATTCATTATCTAGACATTTCTTTAGCTGGTATGCTTTTAATTAAACAGAGTTTTTTTATCTATCTATAAATCCTTCTCGCAGCATCTCTTCATTTGGAGTTTAGTGGGATAAATTTCATGCCTCCTCGTCAAACATGAACCCAAATAGTAAAAAAAACCATCAAATATTGTAAAGTATGGAAAAGCAAATTCCAAGTTATAAGAAGGAACAGCTAAAGTGTGAGAGAAAAGTGCAGAAACACATATACTAAGCATTAAATACTTTCTGGTTCAACAACTTTACCTATTTCAGCTTCAGATGTGTGCAACAGCTGTGTTCAGTCCCATGCTGGACTGATGAACATTCATGGGAGAAGGGATGTAATGGTGTAGCCCCTTATACAGCCCACAGTATGCTACATCCTATTCTGTCACCAGCCCCTGCCACACAGTGCCACGTACGTGCAGACAGATTGCCAAACCAGCACACTCAGCCTCCTCAGACGTGGCTTCAGGTGGGAGATACCATCTTGCCCACCACCCATTTCTGTGAGTGACATTCTTCATTATGGTTTCTAGGCTACTGAAATGCTACCATGATTTCCGAGGTTATATACTGATACAGTGAGTAGCCTGATTGTTGGTAGGCATAAATGAAAAAAGCCTGGGTTTAATACAAGATCAAATAATGGAAAAGCATCTCTTACTGGTCCTTTTCCAAGTGGTGGTATGGAATTCAACATGCGGTCACCAGCAGCGGTAGCACAACCATTTTTCTCTTCTGCATACACAGGCTCCCACTTCCCTCCACACAACTACCTGCATTTTTTCATGTTCCTCCATCTCAACACCAGATTTCCAGGAAAACCTTCCAGGCCTTGATAGGACAGATGTTGAAGTACCTACCAGAGGTTACATATTTAAAAGGCATAGGTACTCCCTCTTTTTGTGTCAAGAGCTTCCCTACAGGTTCATTGTTGCCCTGCATTTTGCAGTTTTTCAGCTTGCAATCTCTGTGAATAGTTTCTCACACACTTTCTGTAAACATGCTCATGCTTTGCTAACCGTGCCTGGATTGTTTTGCATTCCTTTGCTAGGTGGACTTTGTATGATAGACATTTCCATTGACCAGTGAGATTGAGAGGAGGAAATCTTCATCCTCCAATCCACGGTGGTTTCTAAGAACATATAAAATAAACGACGGAGGGCAGGGGTCAGGCTCTTCTGGCCTCTCTGCCCTGGCTGCTCTGACCTGACAAGCTGCGTCTCGCGTGCATATTTCGTGTCCGAGAGAGCGACAGTTCATTTATTGTGGAGGTGACTCACAGCAACATACGCCCCAAGAGATGAGAGAGTTCTTGGTTGAAAAAAAGACTGAAGGACAATGAAACAGAGGTGTCATCAAAATAAGACATCCCAATAATATCATAAACTCCAAGTAGAAGCCTATAATGCCCAAAAGGGAGGCAGTAAAGTCACTTAAGCAGTGACAGAATCCACTTTGAATTATCACAGTACCTTGTCGCATCTTTGCCTCAAGAGTTTTTGCCTCAAGTTTGCCAAGTCTTATAGAACTTTCAGCTTTAGACAGATACAACCATGGTCTTCCTGAGCAGTCATTTTCTCCAGCTGTTTAAAATACACCTTTACAACCAATTATATTAAAACACTATCACAATCTTTCTGTCCATCATTCGGCTCAGTTACGACTGTGCTCTTGGCTTTGGGAAAATACACTGGCAACACATTGCTCAGTGTGTTGATCTCCTGTATGAACAGATCCCTGATCACTGGGAGGGAAGGCTCAGGCCATGGTGATGCAGTGCATCTTTCTTGGCACAAAGTAGCCCTAAACATGCAAAAAGGTGGCATGATTCCTGTTCTAACTTCTCAGAGCATCAGCACATTTGTGTGGGGATTGCATTTCACAGGAGAGAACAGGCTGCTAGCTTCTTGGAAAGAACTTTCTGGCTGGAGGAGGAGGCACCTGCCACTGTCAACCTGGATTGCAAGAAACAGCAGAAGGGTGGCATGAACTCCAAATGCTGAGACAAGGTCGAGTGAGACTTCTTGCGTACCAACAGGGTTACTACTTCCTGTTGCAGTGAGCCCTCAGAAGAAGAATGCCTGTAAAAAGAGACTGAAAAATAGGGTCTGGGTTTCAGCAGAGACACAAATGACAGAGGAGAAGAAGAGAAGAGAAGAGAAGAGAAGAGAAGAGAAGAGAAGAGAAGAGAAGAGAAGAGAAGAGAAGAGAAGAGAAGAGAAGAGAAGAGAAGAGAAGAGAAGAGAAGAGAAGAGAAGAGAAGAGAACAGAAGTGAAGAGGACTTAACAGCTCTTGATATACTGAAGTGTTTGCTTTGACCCAGATTACCTGTTGCTCAGGCAGTACACAAATTTGAGTCTCTGTGGGAGCTTCATGGTGTCTGCACCTCTCCAGAATGGATACAACTTCAAGGGATGATGATCTATTCCGTACTAATAAGGAATCTCTGTCTCCTGTGGACATCTGGTATTTGGCTTGTGGACCACAATGGACTGAACTCTCTCTTATATGATAGGCTTATCTCTGAAGTGCTGTCTTGGCTGGAAAAAAGATCCTCTTGGAAGAAAATACTAATTATCTAATGAACTCATTCAGTAAATTCTTCTAATGACTAAGAGAAATGTAACAAACAAAAATAAATAAATAAATAGTGACATTAAAGTTTTTTAATTTGCGTGCTTGTCTTGGACATTACCTCGGTGAAATATTAGGTGCTTGCCTGAAGCTACAAGGATATATTCAGTCCCTTCAGTATTATTTTTGAGGCTCCTTAAACAATTAACAGAGAGGCAATGCCTCAAGAGGTCTGCCAAGTCTTCAAATGCACTTGCCATCAGTGTCTCCATCTCTCCATTTATATTACACAGAATTTAAACACCGTGGTAATGATCTAGTTTGCTTAAATTATGTATCTCCTTCTCCCACTAACTGAAAGAGCAGGTGTCTCTTAATCCAGACTGGGAAGTAGTGGTGCAGAATTTTATGTATTTTTCTAGTGGTTATGGCACTTTTTCAAGAAGACTGACGTTCAAGGTTTTTTCCCATCATGGAGCTAGATGGGAACAATTGCTGCTTTGGTTCTGCGACTGGATTGCTCTGCATCCAGAAAGGTAGGAGTTATGGGGTCAGACACCAGAGACCCAAGGCTAAGCTTAGCCCTGCATGACAAATGACAAAGCTCTTTCAGGTGGGAAGACGCATCAAGGAGTCTCCAATAACTCTCTAAATTGCATATACATTTTATATCAAATTTCTATGAGACAGAAAAAAATGGATGAGGCCACACACATGAAAAAGTATCCCAGATCTGTTCTTTCCTCCTCTTTCCATACTTTGACATCCTTTTAATTCCTGCAGCTATCACAACCTCTGGTACTGCTGAGATTACAAGTAGGTATCCTTATGTACTAAATAAAAGGCAGATTCCTCTTCGCAGGCTGTGTTAGACAATTTGTCTTACGAAACTTTTTCCTGCATCTGTTACTCAGTTGCTTAAGGCTGCTGCATGGACTATCTGCTAGGAGGTTACTGAAAAATGGGCACTAGACTGCAAAGAAGCATTGAATAAAGCTGAGCTATTTTACATAGCTTGGCAATAATTTCCATATGGTTTCTTATCTCTGCAACCTCCTGCACAGCTTGTTTAATAATTTTTTTTTTCCCACTGCGTTTTCCTGATTAGAATTTGCTGGGACTCTACCGACAAAGTTCGTTTGCAGAATAAAACAGTGAGTTTACAGCACATATCCATTTCAATGAACACATTTTGACTGAAAGTTATTTGTTTTTTGTGCTTCTAGGAAAACCAGATTTCAAAAGTTGAAGAGTCTGTGTCCACTGTTTCATCTGAGCCAAAGTCTTTCAGGCACCTCTCTTGGAGCACTGGGTTCCACCCGTTCCAGGAGACAGAGCCCTAATAGAGGTCCCCAGACATTAGGTGTGACCACCTGGATGAATCTGGGAAACTGTAAGGCCTGTCATCTTATTCAGATTAAAACACTCCAACAGCTTCCTTCTTTGATGAAGGAGTACAGCCCAGAAAGAGGCAAACTGTGCTTATGGAGTGCACTTAAAATATTTTAACAGTTATCCCTGCTTGAGCAGGCAGGTTGGACCAGATGAACCACTGTGGTCCCTTCCAACCTTATCCCTGCTGTGATTCTGTGATGCATATCACGAAGAAATGGGCAAGTAAGTGATTTTTTTCTGCTTGTAGTCTCCGAACTTCTAATTCAGACTTACCATCTATCTCCATCTGTGTCTTCCCATTTTAAAACAAAGCCGTACTATTTGATTCAATAAACTGGAATGAAGCCATGTGTCTTTCTTATGGTTCATGGCAGCACAACAGCAGAATCACAAAATGTTCTGAGTCAGAAGAGACCAAAAGGATCATTAATCCAACTCTCAAAGTGAGTGGCCCATACAGGGATCAAATGCACAACCTTGGCGTTGTTAGCTCCATGGTCTAACCAACTGAGCTAATCTTAGAGGGGGAGAATGTTCCAGAGTTTCACTGCTAGATCACCACAACCATGTATTTTGGTTGTTCACACCCCTTGGGGAACATTGCTAACAATTTTATTTTGAGAGAACAGCAGAAAAAATCATGAGAAATAATGTGTTCTGAACAAAGCTGGTTTCTACTATCAGGAAATCTGTACGGTTACCCAGAGTATTCATACACTTTTCCCAGTTAGTACAGTACTGATTGACTGTTGGGGGGAACTCAGCCAATATTTAATGACCCTGCTACTCTGCTGCCAAGGATGAGCCCTTTGGAGTGCAACAGTCATTGCTGCCACAGGGGTGCAATAACCACAGACATCCCAAGAGCAACATTTTCTGTTTACATGAACTACTTTCAAGCTTGAAAGAATGTGAGTAGGGTCGATAACATGGAGGACAAATGGCCTACAGCTAATTTGTAATAATAATCATCTGATAATAAATAATCTGGGTAATCCGATAAAGTAATAATCTCACACTAGAGGTTAATACTATCTAAAAATCAATTAATTTCTGTAGAAAATACACCTAATTGTGGACCTTCTAGGGCATAAGCATTCAGGATTTCAGTGCATTTGGACTTTATGCCTGGATAGCCCCTAAAACTGCAGCATCTCTTAAGTAATCCTGATTTACTTGTCTCTTGATTTCCAATTAGTATTCTGCCTCAGAGATAGCCATAGTCACGCTGGTGTATTGTAGAGCCTTGTATTTCAGATAAATGGCAAAGCTGCTGTGCTGTGATCCACAGGTCTTTAAGAAGGACAGGAAAAGAGGACAAAGACAGGAGTGGATTTGTATTCTGTGAGAAGAGATTCAAATAAATGACACCCTGCTATAGATAAAACAATGGGTGAGCCAACAGCATATGGGTAAAATCAGAGAGGAGACCAACACGGACATCTGCTGTAGACCATCTGGTAGAGAAAAGGTGGTGAGCAAGCCTCCTTTAAACAGTCTGAGGAAGCGTCAGTATCGTGGTCCCTGGTTCTCACAAGGACTTTGATCATCCCTGATGTATGTTGGAAAGGTAACTTGCAACACTTCAAGGAACTCAAGAGGTTTCTGGAGTGTTTTGGGGTCCAAAATCAATTTTTTTGATGCAGATGCTGGACTGAGCAGATAGGGAAATTGCTCTGCTGGATATTCTACTCATAAATAATGAGAGCCTGTGGCTGCATTGACTGCAGCAACCCTGAAATGGGGGTTGTGGTGTCTGAGAAAAGAGAAGAAGAAGGCAAGCAGCAGAATAAAGACTTAGATTCTATGATATTAAAAGAGATTCTAAAAAATTAGATTTCCAGAGAGAAGGCTTCAAGTAGATGAGATCTCATGGCAGACTACCCTGAAGAGCAAAGGTATCAAGAGGTTAATCTTCGGGAGCAGCTTCCTCAATGAAGTTTGGTCTATCCTATCATGCAGAAACATGCAAAAAAAATAGCATGTATGAAAAGGAATATATTCTGACTGAGCTAAAACGGAAAAAAGAAGAAGTACCCAAAAAGTGGAAACATGGATAGGCTACAAGGAGGAATAAGAGCCATTGCTCAAACAACTAGAGAAACTGAGCAACCCGTTCAGAATTTGAATACAGCCCAGATGTGAGCAGGAGGTAGGACTAGGTAGCCTTCAAAGGTGCCATCCAGCCTGAATGATTGTGAAATTCCAGACTATCCAACACAGCCTGTGTATTGTATGTTTGGATGGCTTAATTATGCAAAAGGAAAAAGTGTTATTTTATTCTGGCCTTGTGGTGGTTTAACAGTTCAGAACACTTGGTGGAGAATGCTGCCTATTGCTGACTGCTTATACTTTTAGGGTGTTTATAATTTATCTGGAGTGGCACAGAAGTATTTGTCTTTATACAATAATAAAATTAATTTACTTTTTTTCTCAATGTAAGCAAATTCAAACAAGGTGGAGCACAGGAAATGTTATTTTTACTGTGAAAGAACTTTGGTACTGGACTTTCCCCTGTGAGTGAGGTTAAAATCCCTTGACATTTAGCTCAGTTTCCTCTTTGCTTTACACCTGTGTAACAACATTACTCTGAAGTCACAGACCTATTATAAGAATGAACATGTCAATTTCTTAAACACACCCATGGAGCAATGACATCTTGACAGCTTCTTTCCTTCTTTGTCCCTGAACTTATCTTGAGATCACCTCAAGGTTACCAGTGCAGTAACAGTGGCTGAATAGGGAAAAGTCCTGCCCCATCCAGGTCTGCAGAGTTCAAAGGGTGTTAGCTGAATTGGTGACTTCTAAATCCATTTAGGTTTCAAGGTCCTGGGTTGTTTGGTAAATGTACGATTTCTTCAGATGACTGAGTCACCTGTGCTGACATACCCAATGTGACTGGCATTAAAGATCCATTCAGGAGGACACATGTGGTACTCTTTGGTCTTTTTTGCTCACCTAGCACTGACTAGTGCTTGTATAATGGCCAATATAAGCTGTTCATCATTCAACTGCAAATTGAGCCAGGGGTAGCTTTTTGGGTGTTTTTGGCAGTTGCATTTCTTAGGCTGGGGCTCCATTACTGCTTGTAAAAGAAAATGAGATTTGCACAGGAGATCTGTCATTTGAATTTTTTTTTTCTAAATTTTCAGTGCCTACAGCTTTTTCTTACAGTTGTTATAAGAGGTAAAAGCCCAAGTGGGTGGGTGTAATAATGCAAACAATACCAAATCACTCAGAGCTGCAACACTGAAACTCAGCAAGAGAGAGACAAAACCACAGTATGACCATATGGAAACTCGGCAATGTTGAAACAGTTTGTTTCTTTAATTCTGAAAGGCAAAAGGCAATGATTTGTAAAAAACCTTGATGCAGTTATAAAATAAGCAGCAGAGTAAATCACTGTAATAATTCTACATACACTTTATACAAAAAGAACCCTTCCTGAAAATATTAGCACTTGAAAAACATATGTTTGTGGAAAATTTAGCAAATACCATCAAGTTACTAAAATATACTGCTGCTCTTAGGTTGAAATACATATAACCCAAGGAATGGATTGAACCTATACCATATACCCCAATTTATCTCTTAAATTAGTTTGATTACCATAACAACCATAAGAGACTGTAAAAGCTTACCAGCATAGCCAGATTCTCTGGCATTCTTTAGAAGTGGAGCTTTAACTGACCTTCTTGGCCCCTGCCTTTCAGAAACTACAGATGCAAATGCCATGTGTATTAGCAATATAATGCACTGAATGACAATCTGATCCTTTATCTGAGATATTAGAACAAAGAATAAGTGGTTATTAAAATTATGACTGACTTTAGGGGTCAGTAATACTTGACATTTATGTGAGACTTATTCTCAAAGAGCATTAATAAACTCCATAGGCAAATGCCACATACAAGCTCACCCTCCACTGGTCATGGCTAATAACCTGCCCATCACACCAGAGGACAAAAGGTGGCTGTACAATAGAGCAGCCAGTCACTAGAGATTTCCCAGGAAGCTTCACACAGCAGTGCTAGGCAGACTTGTGAGAAAGAGAACTGATGTTACATTCCGGTACGTATTAACAAGCTGTTGGGCCTAAAGTGCTGAATCCTGACTCCATTTGACAAACACATCTCCTGTTGACTTCAGCAGCAGCTCAGCCAGGGTCAGTCTGTGGCCCAAACAGGAGGGCTAGTCAGCAGGACAGCTATTTAAAAGTGATCACACTTAACCACTTTGCTATATTCTTCCTCTTTCACCTTCATCATCTTGGAGTTCACAAGATTATTTCACTAATTATAGTGCCAATCTATTTACCCATGAAACATTTGTAGACTGAGATGCTCTTTCGGATGCAAGGATTATGGTTACAACTGCAGTAGATTTATTGATTGCAAGCAAGTTAAGAAGGAAGCAGGGAGAGGAAATCAAGCAATGGCAGAGATCCCTGTTTGTTTCTTAATTCACTTGTTCTAAACTATTTCTATTACACAATGTGGAAAAAAATATTCCAAGTATTTCCATTCTGCAGTCATATTTTTCTACAGCTGTAATAATCTAAGGACATTTGCATAATAACATCTGTAAGGAGGGGTAATACTCCCTGTCAACTGGTACAAAGTCTAATTTTCTAGCATACTGATTGATCCAATAAAGGATGCTACCTCTATCCACAAACTTTGTCACAGGAAATTTACCGATGAGGATCAGATATTTCTCTAATAACCTCCAAGCCAAAATCTCACATGCGGTCTCTCAGCAGGAGAGGTAGAAAATACACTTGACTCCCTTTCTTTTCATTTTGCCTCTGGGCTAAGACATGCTACTGATTGCTTTCATTTTATCCCAGGGTCACCCTTCGTGTTTCACCAAGGATGCCCCCATTACAATCAGTATCAAGAAAGATGGCCTACCCCTGTGCTATGGTTCCCAACCATTTATGAAGTCAGTCTCACTGTAGTCTCCTTTTCTTCCTCCATCTTACCTTCTCCCTATAGATACCTTTTCTCTGCAACCCTCCCTCCAGCAACAGATCCCTCCTTCCACAGCCTCATCTGCTTTCCTTTCAGACATAGGTTACCCAGTTCCCACTGGAAAAGTTTGGCAGTTCATCCTCTCCTCTCTGCAACACTTCATGGCTAACACTGGGCACCAATGCTCAGCTGGGACAAAATGTACATTCCACATCACATTCCCCACAGTTCTGCCCCACAGCTGTGCCAGAGTAAATAAGTAACATGCATCTGCCACAATCAGAGATAAAAGCAACAGTGTGCTTAGGAAATCTACAATAAAAAATAAAAAACTCCTTGAAAGAATATACAAACAGGAGATAAAAAGATAAATACTGTCAGTCCCCAGGGCCTCCATATTACTAGGGCAGTTGCCTGCTACAGTAGAGGTGGTAAAGCTCTCTTCTCTAGCTTGAAAGAAACTTGAAGGCCTCAAAATGAACTATAAACAGAATCAGAAAATATGGTCTGTGAAAAAAATGATTTTATTAATGTTCCAAAAGAAAACTCTTGGATAGGGCACTGAAAACAGGAGCATGCAGTACTGAGTGGCCAGGATGAAAGAATTTTGTTTGCCCACACCAAAAAAAAAAAATATCTAAGCCTATCCATGCCTCAGCCACCCCATGACAGGCTGGTTTAGTTTTTCTGCCTCCAGCCACCAGCAGACAGCAGTGCAAATCTCCTCTCTGGATGGCCACTGTCCTTTTTCCATTGTTATTCCCTCAGGTTCAGATAACCATCTATTTTTGAAGGAGCAGACCTCCAGACCAAGAACATAAAGTCTTTGGAAAGGGCAGCTGGTGATACGCTGTACGCTTCTAATACAAGACCTTTGTTCAAGCAACAAAACATTTAACTCCCACTTGCCTCATGTGGGCAGCTGTCTGTTGAAGAATCCCTGAATTTAAATAAAAAACGGAAGCATAATCATTAAATTAAGAGTAACTAATATATTCTACCCCTTTATTATAACAGTGTGTTTCCCAGGTGGTGAGGTTTTTTCAGCTAATTCAATGTCCTATTAAAGGTATTCAAAGGAAGGATTAACATGATAGTGAGAATGGGGAAATATCAGATTTAACACCAAAACTTTTAAATACAAAGATTTATAGTCCTAAGTTTTAAATAATTGTTTGAACTTATAAGAGACTGTTCAAAGCTGCAATTGAAAACTTTTGGAAATATTCATTATATGACCCATAACAATAATGGTAAGACTTGTGAAAGTTATTAGAGTTGTCAGCTTAGCACATAAAAGTCAAGAAAATGTCACAGATATATCTCTTCTGTGTATAACACTGTTGGCAAATTGAATTTAGGAATTTATAGGAATGCACTAGGAATCTGATGATTTGTTTTACCTATCTCTAGAAATGCCATTCATGTGGGTGTCAGCAGCTACTAAAATGGAAATTATTGAACAGAGGTTCAGGACAGCTGAAACTGTCACCTCCCTGTATCTTTCAGACCATCAGTTTGGAAGGTCTGGCTTTCATCCTGCCTTTCCTCATTGCTTTATACAAGGCTATGTTCAAACTGGGAAAATTAGAAATCATCTCTAAGTCAAACAGTGTCTGAAATCTGTCCACAAATTGGTTCTCTTTCTCCAACCTAAATTTCATGGCCCACAGAATAACAGTATCATTCTTGCACAAGTGATCAAAAGTTAGGAGGAGTTCATCCAGGAATGGATGGTAGTAAACTACATCAGCAGCCATAATGTAGTCAAAGTGACAGGAAGACCTAGGAAAGTTCTTTTCCAGATCAACTCCCCAAGACAATTCCTTAACACAAGGCTGGTGCTTGCATTTCTGCTTTGTATTTTGGAGAACATTGTGCTGAAGGTTTCCCAGTAGTTCTGGCAAATCTGTGGCAGTCACAAAGGCACCTGTGAGACAGAGAAAACAAACACAATATTTGAATATACATCAAGACTCGAGTAAAAGTCCATTCACAGAAGCCACTGCACAAGGAACTGGTTTAATCAGGTAACTCTCACTGAGGGCAATAAACAAATGTAGATGCTCCCAATAACTCTTAGACATTGTGCTTGAAATAAATATTTGCTTCCTAGTAGTTCTACAGCTTGCCATCTAAATGCAGCTGGTGGGGAGAAATTAGATACTTACGGTATCTTGGTATCACATTGGTTAAAAGTACAGTAGCTGACTAGGGACTGAAGAATACCAATTACTGAATCCAAGAAGTCAGCTTGAGATTTAAGCATTGCCTCAGGTTCTTTCTTTCTCACGCAAGAAGAAGCTTTCTCACTCTACAGAAAGCTAAAGTTCTGTTAAAATGCAGAACCCACTGACCTGGATTACTCTTGATGATGAATACAGTGCCATGAGAGCAAACACAACAGTGTCTGCAGCAGAAAAACCAAGCTGCTGAAGGAAAATACTGAAACGCTAATGGATAGAAAGTGACCTCGCATCCAAGAGCTATTTGATCAAAGGAAGGGGATGCGCTGGTCATTCCTACATCTGGCTCAATCTACTTGCCACTGACATCCTATGAAGCCACTAATTTCTTATTTTGATCCCCAGTTTAACACAGTTAATGACAACATTTCTGCTGGGACCTCCTTTTTTGCATCAATGCACTCCCAGAAAAAAACCCAACAAAGCATGTTTCCAAACAAGCCTTTTAGAATTTACTGTTTCCTGCTCTTGGAAGCTTTCAAACAACAGTATCTTAGAAGAACCAAGCCACATCCTCTGTCCTCCACTATTCATCTGAGAGATGTTTCCAAGAGCATAAGAGAAATACCACATACTCACCCAGCAAACTGGCTACTATGGAGACCAAGCCAGTCCCAGCTCCAATTTCAATCACATTTTTGTCAATCAAATTGCATTGTTTAGAATTAGTTTCCAAAAAATAACACAGAACAAGAGCCTGTAGGGGAGGAAATCCATGAACATGCTGAAAAAATTAATGAAATAAATCCCTTTACTAAATATGAATTGTCATTTAAAAGCATGCAAAAAAATTGTTTTCTGTTCAAATAAGCAATATTCATTCAAGCACTATCCCTAAAGGATCACAGCTCACTATGATCTTCGGGCTCTTTAGGTCACAAAATAAATGCTACAACATGCCTCCATATAGGTCTGTGAATTATTACAGCCAGAAGGAACAACTGCAATTAGATAATATGTCACAGCACATAACATGAGCTGTAAAATTCCAGCCACCAATTCCTGCTTATAACTGGACTTACTTCTGGTTGAGCTAAAAGGTGTCCTTCAGAAAAACATCTCGATATAAGGACTGCTTGTGAGAGAAAATCCACAATAACCCTTGTTAAGTTCTTCCAATAGTCAGTTATTTCTGACAATAATTAATTATTGTTAGGGTTCAAAAGGGACAAATAGATTTACCCCCTTTTCTTCTGTTTCAGTTTGCTTGCAGTTTCTATTTGCTTGCCTTGTTAAGCTTAGCAAAATTTCATAGTAAATATAGCCACAAAGAGCATCTACAACAGACTCTTTACACATGTATATACAAACTGTGACTAAGAATATTTTCAGCTTTTCTGCTCTGTCTCGCACTGACCAGTGAGTTTTAGCTCACTATTGAAATAGAAATTGCTAATTTTATTTCTCTGATAAAGATGGTTTCCAGATTTTCTTCCATATTTTTCCCTGACTTTGATAATTATATAGTCTCCACTGAAAAATAGAAGGTTGCCACATGCTCTCACAATGCAGACGACCATTTGGAAAGGCAATTATTAGTGGCTTGCTCTGGCAAAGAAAAATTAGTTCTGCTTTTAACTAATTAGGAATGAAAAGGAAAGGAACAGAAGGACCGCTGACCCAATGTTAACATGCTACAAATTCAAACACAACTTTTGTTTCCTACCTCTTAATTCAGAGCACAGAAGAGAAGGTAATGCAAACTTATATACATCACTTAATCAACAGCACTTTGATATAGAAATCAGTCTGTGAGAACCAGGAATAATTAAAGTCAGGTTCCTAAAGATTGGGTCTGATATTTGACATTATATTGACACTATACTAAGATTTCCTCCTAGTTACATTAATTCCTATAATTCTTTCCCTCAGGGTTTTGGCGTATTCTGTTGTAGAAAATGGCTGGCAGAATCAAAGTTTCTGAGGGTTAAATCAGGGAAACTTTGAAATCTGCCTTCCTTTCCATGAAACATGCAGAAATTTTACTTTCCTTAAAGTTTCTGCAGTCTTGACAAATTTGGCTGGCATGTTCAGAAGATTTCAAGTACAGCTAGATGGAAGTGGAAGGAAGACCATTAAGAGATGGAGATCAAAGGGTCTTCCTTCCACAACAAAACCAGCTAAGCACTTCCAGATGAAAAAAATGTTTTTCAGTGAAGCTCATGATTTTGTGAGAATAATTGGTAGTCAGCCAGACTTTCCATGAAGACATGCACTGAGGTCACTAAAACATATAGTACAGATGACTGGTCCAGGTCTCCTAAAATCATTAATATCATTTGGACTTCAAAACAGAAGAGTAGGACAACTATCCTCAGCTGAACTGTGGTCATACTTCTAAAAAATGGTATGATCCTAGGAGGCTGATGCAGTTGGGAAAGAAATGGAGCATCCTGGGTCTCTCCTATAGGGACACTAATTTCAACATGTGTCATGGCACCTCCCTGGAGATTTCCTTCAGTCTTAATTATTTCAAAACAGTAAGTTTTCTGCATTGTGCAGATTCAAAACTTGAAGAAGGCTCCTTGTGTAGTGAATGTGTTGATGGTTCTTACATCAAGAGCCAAGGACAGTGGTTCTCTCCAACTAGATTTCAGGCTGTTTAAGAAACTGAAAGCTCCAGCTGAACATTTTCCCGTGTCTATGTATTAACAAGGTAAATTTTTTCTTACATGAGTAGGCTGAGTAGCTTCTATGAGTGCTAACACCTTGTGAGCTCGTATCACAGTTGTTTCCGCAACCTGGATCTATCTGCCTGCTACACAGCCATCTGTATTTATAAAATGTACAGAAATGCAATCACCATAAAACTGCCATATTTCTTTCAAAATATGCTTGTAATTGGCTAATAGGATTAAAAGGTACTGGCAAGCGAGGAGGGGACACAAGATCATACACCCTGCATGACTGGGGCACGAACAAGAAATACCATGTAAGATTTGAGAAATATGAATCCACACAAAACCAGGTTAAATTCAGGTTTGGGATTTCCAGAACAGAGACAGAGAAGCATAGAATTATTTCCTTGGGTTTACAACATATAACAAAATATGTTTATCATACAAAACAAATTTAAAAGTGCTAGAAGGCTCCTAATATAAAAAATAATGATACTACAAAAATGTTGTACCGATGGCCAGACGACTGCCCCGTAACAATCAGTGGCTTCTGTAATTCTTATCTCATGGCCGGCAAAGTGAAAGCCTTCCCAGGTCTTATGAGTTATAAGATCAGGAAAAAAACGCCTCCCCATGATTTCTGCAACTATCTGTTCATCTTCTTTTTCCCCTGGAAGCAAAAGTATAAAAGGTCAAACAGGCTGAGTGAACTGATTATGAAACTACCAATTCATATTGAAAAGCTGATTTGGAAGCAAGAATATAAATTACATCTGTGAATAAAAATACATTTCACCATTAATGGTTAGCATGGCACACAGCAATTCTCCTGAATTCTAATTGACATTTTCAGTGTGTGACTAAATAATTTCTTTCCTGTTTTGCTGAAGCAGCCAAGTTCATAAAAAGTAAAGAAGGGGAATGTTACCATACATTGCTTTCCATTTCAGCAACCCAAAGGAAATTTTTAAACCTCTTTTTCCCTTCAAGAACAGCTGCCCTCGTATAGACACTCATGGTCGTATGCACCCGGATTTTTCATTATTCCCCATATTCTTTTACTGGTCACTTTCCCCATATTATGGTTCTTTTTGACAGTAAACAAAAGGAGCCAGAGTATCATTTATAAGTCTGTCACAAAACTTGAGAAACAGATCCTAGCAACACAAATTATGATAGACAGGAGTGAAAGCACTTGTGTTGTCAGGAAAGCTTATCCACCCACCCCAACAGAGCCCTGTCAGAGGGATTCTTTCCAGTTGGCTTGATATCCTGAATGCCATCCCTGTTGCTAAGCAAAGAATATTTATGATAGCTAACATAATCCTGGATAACTCTTCTAACAGGAGAGGATTCATTCCTTTTTAGCTGAATACCAAACTAGTTTCAGTTTTGCCATCATCACACAAAACTGCACCACAATGTTGGGAAAAAAATATGCAAGTGAAGTTGTCTAGAGCATTTTCTTGGCAAAGTCTAGATTCAGTCCAAGCTTTCACAGGAATTTTTCTTTCATTGCCAACTGTGATCTGTTGGAAAACCAGCGAAAACAAAACATGTTTACAAGCTACACCTTCTAGAAAGCATTCTAGAGATTTAGATAACTGGGTTACCAACTCATCCAAAGCAGAGCTTCTGTATCAAGCCTGAAGGTCCCATTAAAATCACAGATATTAATTTGGGATCTGCATGGAAATTGCAGGCCCAATGGCTGTTAAAAATGAAACCATTTTTGCTTTCATCAACATAAACCACATCGGTCTACTGAAGATTCTTCACATTTTCTTCCCCCTCGAATTATTGCAGTCACAGGACATAACAACCCCAAGTGTTGTCATTTATTTTGCCACGTGCCTCAGCATTTTTATTGTGATAACTTATGGACAAAGTCTCTCTCCCTTCCTTGTGATACAAGGCCCAAGGAACAAAAGAAGGGGTGAACAAAGAAAAAGATGATACCAAACAAAAAGACATCAGGAAGCTGCTCAGGCTCATTAGCCAGTGCTTTAAGTTTGTAACTCAACTTTCAGCATCAGAGGAAACTAGAGCGTAACAGCGAACAAGGAAGAAAACCCAAAAATATTCAATCTTGATATGTCGACACTAAGACACAAAAACCCAACAAAAACTGACTAACCAACCACAATACTTGTAGAATTTATTGCAGGGGTGGGGGGAGAACCCTAATCATGGGATACAGCAAAATTAAAAATAATGCCATGCATAAACTACTGGAAAAAATACAGTTTTTATAAATTTTATAAAGGTAACTAAAATAAAATGCTCAACAATGAAACAATGGTATTTTAAGATACTAGGAAACAAGCAGTATGTGTCAGCCTCTTCAAGCCTCTAATGTTAAGTTGGGACAAAACACATGCATCACTGTGCCTGTAATCAGGGAACTCTTGACAAGCATGAGTCAAGTGCCAGGGAAATGCTGCTTCAGGGCAAAATTAATCTTTCTTTTATGAAAGAAATAATAAAAAGCTGTCTTATTACACATATCATAAGTGTATTTAATAGATCATCCTTCTTTCCAAGTATACCAGATATAGCCTGCTTTTAATCTTCTCCGATTGCTTAGAGCAGTCTGATCTTGTTTTGTGATCATTACTAGCTGTGGAAGTAAAAGCTGTTTTTTCCATTGCCTTTCAATTACAACCATTTTTCTTGTTTCTTCCTCCCTTGACATCTGTTTTAGATCCAATTTTGTTGAGAACCTGGTAACTTATTAAGTCTTAACTTATAAAGATCCTGCCAGAAGATCTATAAAACTTTTGCAGTATTACAGCTGCCCCTCTAGCACTCAATAAACATTTCCCACCTATTCCCTACAGGATCAGAAAACTTTCTACTTCAGGTTTGCATAGCACCTACACGAACAGAGTTTGTAGGCCACTGCACTCTTCCTGAGCTGAATTGTCTGTACCCCTGAAAGAAGAATCCTGAATCTGCTGATCAGTAACACCACTTGAATTTTTGCCCATCTTATCCTTTTGGTAATCTTCCAGGTGGCTTACCTGGAGAAGCTTACACATTTTTTAATTTTTTGTTTCCCTTTAAGAAGACACTAGTATTGTGAAGAATGAAAAAGAATATCTGTTTCATCAGAGTTATCATATGTTAGACAAGGCCTGAAGGAGAAACTTTATAAGATCCAGGATGCTAATGATACTGACAGAGTGCCAACAAAATAAGGAGTGCAGACTTTTAGTCAGATTCACTTATTTCATACAAGCTTCCCTTTGCACAGCAAAAAACCACTCCTGTTTGCTGCTTTTTATCTTTCAGAACAACTTCTTGTGGGAGTGCACAAAAGGAAAGAAGTTAATTTTACTGTAACTGCCCTCAAAGCAGTGAGAATAGAAAAATAAAGAACTAGTGGGAAATCTTTCAAGTGACACAAAAACTGTTGTAAGAGTAAGTAAAATCCAAGTGAGATGAACTCTTTCAATATCTGAAAACATTAAGAAAATTCTACTGGTACTTTGATCAAACTAGTTCCTTGATAACAGATGTAAAAAGCTGAAAGGGGGTTATTCTCCTGGAAGTGTTTACCTCAGTGTTAGTCCATATTGTCTTGTTCAGAAAAAAAGTCCTGAAATTATGAGTCAATAAATGGATTGTAATACGTTTTGAGACAAAAAAGAGATGACTCATGAGTAGAATAGGGTTGGATAAAAGAAGAGGAGGCTTGACTGACCTGGCTCTCAATTCTCATAAGAATGGAAGTGCATAAAGGGCATTTCCAGCCATACTACTGGAGCACAGACACTGAACTATCAGAACTTAAAGGTCTGACAGGGCTGGCTCCTCCCTTCCTTGCAAAGCCAGAAGAAGACAAACACACAGGTTGTGTTTGACCAGATAGCTTTGCCCTCACTCCTCTTCTGTGATGTGGAGAAGTGCAGAAGTGGTACACACACAGAATTGTTTTCTTCAGCCTATTCATCTTTTTTGCATGAGCAAACACAGAAACCGCTAGAGTTTCTAGAACCTTATTTACAGTAAGATGAGGCAGTTTGATCCTGTCCAGGTGACATATGGAAATTGAGATCATTTTTCTTAGTGAAACAGATAGAACTCCTTTGTCTTGAACTTGTGTACACAAAGTTACCATCTATAGATGCCCCAAATTCTTCAACAATATCTTTAAGTTTCTTAAGACTTTTTGCCTAATGGGTTAATTACTTACAGTGTTCTTTGGAATATTTTAGATAAAGTTTGTTTATTATAGAAGTCTAACATCTTTGGAGCATGTTCCATGAGCTCCCTTGATTTTACATTAATATCAGGGCTGAGGGAAAAAGCTCATGTATTGCTGACACATCTTGCACTGTATCAACCACATCAAATGAGTTTAAACATCATTCTCAAAGGCAAAGCAACTGAAATGCAAACAAAGTTTTCCAAAGAGACATACTAACCATGTGGAAGACTGGAGTTGTGAAGTCCATGACAGGTTAGTTAGAGAAACATGTGTCAAGCTGCAAAATCTTGTGTAGGGAACCAGAGGATTTTGCTGACACATTCACAATTCATGTTAAACAAATGTTAAAATGCTATATGTTAGAACAAAGCCTAAAAAAAGAAAATTATGTGAGTTCTGCTGAGAGAAAGCTGGAGGAGTTCTTCAAATAGGGAAGGGAAGGGTAGAAGTAAAATAACAGGAAATAGACCAGGTCAGAATGGAACAAGTTGTATAATACAGCATCTTTTTCTGTAACACTGAAGGCAATCTTTATCTGCACACTTTTTGCTTAGAATGAGTAGAAATATTACATGTTTAGAAATGAGCTGCATGATCAGCTATTTACACCGCTTGTCACATAAAATCATGCCTGGAAGTATACAGCTGCATCAGAAATGGTAAATTTAAAATTCATTTGGGTATCTTCCATCAGTTAAAAGCATATGTTAAATCTCTCACTGCATCACTAGTGATACCACCTACAAAATTGTATTCTCCACTGATGAAAAAGCAGCACAGACAGGCATTGTAAAACAGCATTTAGAATGCAGAAAAAGCAGCAAAGACAAGGAGGTTAAATCAAAATTATATTTAAAAAAATGCTACCACTATCTAGATACCTGAATTAAAACATAGCTAGAAAAGTAAAAGGACTCTTCCACATGAAAGCTGTGATATACTAGCAGTCAACATGTCCATTTTCAGACCCATTCACAAATAACACATAGAGTAACAAAACATACTCCGAGTACTTTGATAGTGGATTAGAAGAAACATTCATTCAGAAACGATAGTTTCACCCACTGATTCATTGGAACAATCTACAGGGAAGAAAAAAACCATACTAGTCTCTTTCAAGTGTTGGCCGGATTCTACTTAATCTCTTGAGGTCAAATGGTGTCACACCCCAATGTCATAAGGGAAATAAGATCCAGTCATCTTCTGCTTCTCGCCTGCTTTGATGGATTTTCTCCAACTGGCAAAAGGAACGAAATCCAAGACTTCAGCATGAACTTGACCTGACAAAGTTCAGCCCTACAGCAGCATATTCTCTCTTCTTCAGAAGCAGTATACTCTCACCTGTAGAGTTTAGATTTTAAACTTACCATTTAGACTTGTCCTTACAAATATTTCAATACCATGCATCGACTGTGCATATACAGCAATAGCTGTGAAGATGGTTCCTCTATGACTTCTCAGCAATTGCCTCCTCACAGGAGGACTACCTGTGCTGATATTACTGATTGAGTAATGCAAGAGAGCTTCCAAGAGATTCCAAGAATTCATAATATCCAGGACTCCTCAGATCATCCCCCACTCTGGACACATGGGAGTGGAGTCATCCAAATTAAATACTTAAGATGTATTTTATTTATATTATGTGGACATAATATATATAATACATACTGCTTATATTACAAATATATATAATAGCAATCTATATGTCCCAAAGTCAAGAGGATACCTGCAAAATGATCAGTAAGGAAACAAACCAGCAACTAGTTCTGTGACTGTAAGAGATGACTGGAGAAGAGTTACGTTACTCCACTGATAGAAATCATCCAAAGGTATCCCAATAAATCCATATGGGTGCTTCCAATGGCTCAGAGCAAGTTTATCCTAAAACTACATAAAGGTCACAATAATAAGGGTCTCTGGAGTCTCAGAATTTTTACTGAGCTACTGACATGTCAGGATCAGAGTCCTAGTCCTGCAAGCATTACAGATGGCTCCATGGAAACATACACAATCCTGAAGCATGAAGTAGTCCCTAAATTTCAAGCAGTATCACTTTAGTATCTTTATTTCATTCCACTTATTTCTATTTTATTCCATTTCAGCCTAAGGGCCCTTAAAGGACGGGGTTAGGAGAGAAAGCTAATCATGCCCTTGACTTCACAGAAGTCAGATGTAACCTACACCTTTCTAAGAATACCAAGCAAAGTACCATTACAGTATGTCTAAACTGCACAGTTAATTTTTCCTTACTTCATCCCTACCTACAAAAAGGATCATCATGTAAGTGTGGGCATTCCAGTACATTCATTACAAGCTCAGCCTGCTGAAGTGATGGCAATGAAGGGGTGTATGACATTGATTAGTCTGAGATACCATGTCAGGGTACTAAAATGCTTGAAACTTTATACTTTGAAATGCAGAAATACAAAACTGCCACCCACAGGCAGCCTCTTCTCAGCCAAGAGACAAGATGCACTTAGCCCAGAGCACGAGGACACAGGAACAGGAGAAGCGTTTGCTCACAGTATCCAGTCTATGTATTTACCCAGGCTTCAGAGGCACGTTTTCAATTTCAAATTTACACCACTGCTATCCAAGCCCTATCGAAGTCACAGGTCTTCTAAAAACCATTAAATGGCTGAAAATAGAAGTACTGTAAGCATTTTATCTCATGAACACATAATGAATTCAAGTTTGCCAAGTACTTCCCTTGTTACTTCGTCATGTTTGTCTGTCATTGAAAATATTTCCAAGTCTAGGCTCAGAAGCTATTTAATCTCTAAAAATAACTAAATTATTTCCCTTTGACTACAAAGCAGACTGTGTTCTTAAATTAGATGATCCAGTATGCATTATAAAAGGCAGCTAATTTCCTGACAGATAGGAAGAAACTCAAGAAAATGCTGTCAGTTTTCACCTACCAATTATTCTGGATTTCTAAAATATTCCTTTGCATAAAGGACGTGAAAGTAACCTAACAACACCAACCCATGCAATCATACCACTCTTCTCATGTGGCAGTTGAGATATATTATTTATTGTCGAAGTGCAGCTACTGCAAATGTTAAAGTGAAAATGGGGAAGATGGGCACATGGCTGAAACAGAAGAATAAGTTACAGACTTCCCTACAAAGTTAATGCATGCTTTGATTGTTTGAGTGTTGCCTCCAACTTCTGTTCTATCTATACACAAGTAGTTTTCACCTGAGTTTAGCAATGTCTTAAGCAAAAGTGTGTCTACTTATCGAGGGGAGAGAAAGAGAACAGAGAAGTGTTAAATTAGTAAGGTGGGCCATCAGGAAACCAGGATTGCAAGAATCATTCTAGAAGGATAACAAGCAAGGAAAAGTTCAACTACAAACTGGGCACTCAATTGTGAAGAGGCAGGCTTGGGGTCCATACTCAGGTCACAGGACGTTTTTCACATTTTACAACAAAGTCTTTGAAGTCAGGGAAAAAGCGTCAGTGGGGAAGAGAATGAGAAAGATAAGAAGGATCTTTAGAAGTAAACCAGGAAATATGAATGAGATGCTACGTCACTCCCTCTCCCCAGCTGAATTAACTTAAATTGTAAGTTACAGGGTTAGGATGCTTTTCACTTGGCTCCATTCCAAGTATGTCCTGTGTAAGGCACCTTTCTGGACTACACCAAGATGCTTGAAATGATAGCAGGAATTGCCATCAATTAGGATATCTGCCAGGCAGGGAAAGTAGAAGGAGCGTGTCCCTTCTAAAATGTCAGGAGTTACGCGAAGGTTACTAGGTCAGCATTTTCTCAGATATTTATGGATTAAAAACTGAGCCGTGGCCAAGTGAAGTGAGACGATGGACTGTCAAGGACAAGTACACCTTGCAAACTTGTTCTCCTCCTTTTGTCTCAGAGATAAAATTATTCTGGGGTGAATTTACATCATGCAATTGGGGTAAAGTAATTTAGTATCCCAAGAAATTAGGACACAAGTAGTACATCTGGTCTCAGAAACATTTAGCCAAGGAGAGTTAAAGCTAATATGAGAAATTACAAGAGGTAATAAAGGAGACATCTAACAATGCAGGTGTGGAGAGCTGATTGTTTGAAGTCACAAAAGGAATGATTAGAGTGAATGAGGACCAGCCTGTAAGCTGAGAACCAGTAGTAACGGGAATCATGAACAAAAATAAGGAGTTTTAAACTGGAGAATGTATGACAAGTCAATTAATAAGCAAAGGGGAAGGCACCAAATATAAAGCTCTCAGACCATGAGGGTGGTGCAACATTGGGACAGACTGCTCAGAGAAGTTGTGGATGCTCCATCCCTGGAAGTATTCAAGGCCAGGTTGATTGGGGCTTTGAGCAGCCTGGTCTAATGAAAGGTGTTCCTGCCCATGGCAGGGGGGTTAGAACTAGATGGTCTTTAAGGTCCTTTCCAACCCAAACCATCTTGTGAGTCTATGATCCTTTGACTGACAGTTGCAAACAAACTGAACTGGAATAAGAACCCTGAGAAATAGATATTGAGACTGGGCAGGTGAAATAATGAAATAGGAATGGGGAAAGCAGTAGAGAAAAAGGATGACAACAAGGAAGGCACAGGCTCAGAGTAATCGAGCAGGCAAATCTCCATGCATCAGGTTCAGCACCCTTCCACCTCCAGGACCTGGCATGGAATTTGAAGTGGAATTTAATTTTTATCTGGCGTCAGAAAAAACTGTAAAGATAGCCAATTTTACATTCATGTCTCCTCACCCTCTTAGGCTAATGCTTATAGACATGGAGGAGAACTACATGACTCTACACAGACCACAGCTCAGCTGAGATTTTAAACAAAAATATTATGAAAAATAAAATTCTTTTTTAAATCTCCTGCTTTTGCACTCAGCTGTAGAACATAACTAGATCCCATCCCAAAACATATGCATTTGTCCTCATACCTTGCCTACTCCTGGTGACCGCTAAAGAGGGAACTACTTTGGAAGCTTTAGAATCTTTAAAGATGTGCAGCCATGAAAGTACTTAAGAGGAAACACTGCCAACTGGAGGTATTTGAAGGTAGGGTCTGAGGCTGTCTAGACAGAAACCAAGCTAGCGATAACCAATTCCCCTAACTGACAGCCGTAAACAAACCTCTCTGAATAGCTTGAGCACAGTCACAGCCTCATTCTCTGGAACCAGACACAGGCAAGAAACTGGAGGACAGATGCCAAGCACCAGCAGGAAACTGCCAGGACAAGAGTATGCAGACGTAACACACTTAATATACCACGTGCATTGATAGCACACTACAACAGTGCTTTGTGTTGCATTTTCTGTACAAATGCCATAAACACAGTTCGGAAAAAAGAATGAATGACAAGCTCATAGTCAGCAGGACAATGTTCCTTATACTTCACAATATTCTTAAGTGTAACAAGGAAACATAGTGAAATAAGAAACATTTTACCTTCTTGTCTTTCCAATTCTCTGACCCATTGATTTTGTAGATGATTATGTTGTGATGATGTCAAATCCATACTATGCCACAAACCCTGGGACAGAGAAACACAAGCCTGTCTGAATAAAATTGCTTTATTTCTTCTTTCACACATAAGCTTCATTTAAAAAAAAAATTCCTTGTATTATGCCACAATTTACTTCTATGGATAATAAAGACATGAAGGCACGTAAGTGTCAATATTCAAGGCATAAAAGTACAAGAAGCAGCAAACTAGTTCAACTGCTATACTCACACAAAGGAAAAGGAACAGATTTAAAAAAAAAAAAAAAAAAAACCAAAACAAACCAAAAAAACAAGAGCTTTGATAAATGTTTAGAACTATTTTATGAAATTTTACCATTATAATCAATTAAAATCAGGTTGGGTAGGCTTATAAAGGATTTAAAGGGAAGGTAGAAACAAATTCCTGAAAGAGAAGAAAAATTGCACCAATAGGATCTAATCTTGTTTGAATTGATTGGCTTGGAAGGGAAGGAAACCTAAAGGTAAAAGCTGAACATGAGAGTAAGGGAGCAGGATTCACAAATAACATGCTGAACAGAAAGTATATGTGCCTATACGAACAGACAAAGAACATACTGGAGAAAAAAGTAGTAGGAAAGGTGGGACAGAGGACAATACAATTTTCAGCTGTCTGCAGAAAAGCAGACAGACAACCAACAGTCTCCAATTCTTGATATTTTATGATCAGAAAGAACACTAAGTTCACAGCAAAAAAAAAAAAAAAATCAGTGTTTTGATTATTTTTGTTACTTTGATATGATTTTTAGATGTTCACTCTTATGTAGAAATTTGACTGATTTTTGCCAGGATGGTTACAGGCAGCATACAGTTAATAATCTACAGATATCTAAACACCCAACAGGGATGCAATTAAATAAGGCAATGGCTGAAAGAGTATCTCTCTATAGTGGGACCAAAAAAAAAAACCACAAAGGCAATCAAAGTGAAAACATATTCTGAATATCAAATTATCCTCACAGTGCAAAGTCTTAGGCAGATTTTTCTCTCAAAACTTCAGGATAAAGAGTACAGTATAGAACAGCCCTCTCCTGTTTGGGAGTATGCACCTTACTCTCTTGACTTCACACTACAAAAGACACACAGGTTTAATGTTTAACTTTGCTACTACAATACCACCAGCCATTATCCTGTTTCAAGGTGAAAATAACTTGGGGGCTTTCTACATGGGGCCACCACAGCACACAGAACAAAAATATTGCCATTATATTTATGTCTGTACATGAACATAGCAATAGCAACATCATTAGACAGGCAACAGAAAAGATACTCAGTGGGATTCAGTCTTTGTATGCATCTTCAGAATAACAAGTAGCATAAGAAACTACAGGGATATTAAGCAGAAAATGCTACATACATTCATCAGCTTGTTGTCTACCTCAGCAGTATTAAAAAAAAAAAAAAAAAGACAAATTTCCTTCCCATTAGAAGACAAAATAAAAGGTAAAATCACCCTACAGGACAAAGCTTTTGTATTTTGTGGTCCTCTACATTTTTTATGTCGTTCTAAAAATATCCTGAGGCACACTGAACTACACAGCAACCTGTCTGAGTCTAACACAGGCATTCAGGAGGGCTACAAGCAACTAAACAGGGCAGAACAGCTCAGTAACACTGTTTAAAGCAAATGATACACACCAATTTAGAGTAAAAGACAGAGACAAGTGAAACACCACTGGCACCCACCGCATTTTGGTCAATGTTACCTGAATCTCTTGCAGCTTTCCAAAGATGGTGTTCCAACAGCACAGTCCTTATCTTGCCAGTGGCTTCCCCCCAGACAGACACAGGCAAACGCGTGTCCCGAAGCCTGTGTCACACATTGCCAACATCCCCACACCGGGAGCAGGAATAAATCCCGACAGCTGCACACGAGCACAGGCAGGGCACCACACACCGGCCCTTACGTAAGGGAGCAATTGTGTAACAGCAGGAGGCACCCACACAAGGCAGCTCCAACCAACAAAGTGACCAACCTGGGAGCACTGTTTACAAGAACAGGGCCGGGTCAGTGGCAGGGTGTCAGCAACCTCTCACTGCTACTAAAAAGTAACCGAAGAGCACAAAGTCCTTCTTCGGAGCCAAAAGGGTCTTCCAAGAGAAAAATTTACCAAGGGGCAGGGGTGCTTTTGCAGCAGCGGTATAGAAATGCATGCTCACGTTGGAATGCAGAACTGTAACGAGGTACACAACCCCCAAAATCCTAGCCCCACGACACAGCTGTCACCCTGCATAAATATAAACATGCCACTCCTCCATATCCAAGATGTCCATTTGCTCAACAGATTGCAAACACTGTCGTGGGAACAAATGCAGGTATCTAAGACTTCTCATTTTTTAGACTGTAATCAATTCACAACAGGAGCCATCTCTCACTTGACACGTTTTTTAGAAAAATTAGACTTCAACCTCAACTGGGGCTTCTGGGTGTTACCAAAAAATAATAAATTATAGTACAAAAATACTAAACAAGCCCTACAGAGACGTGAGGGTCTGTAGCACAGTTAGCAGAAGAAATTAAAGGGAGCTCGCCTACTTATAAACAACTCACCAGCACCTGATAGACACTTTTAAAGTAAAATTCAGTAATGTTAATGAGTGATTTAAAAAAATAGTGCTGTAAACTGGACAGACTGAGAATTTGCTTAAAATGTTAGAATCTTTTAGAAAAGTAGTATCAAAAGGGATGATTTACACCCAGTATAAGCCGTACATGAAATATTAGACTCCCTGCAACTGTAAGGGCCAAATCCCACCCAGTTCACCTCAGCCCCTCACCCATTTAAGGGAGGATAATGTCTCACACAAAACTTCAATGTGTGGACTTGTACTTCAAATAGTGAAACAATGAGAAATGCAGCAGAAATATCAAGTGAGAAGGCAAAAAAACAAAAGGCAAGAAGGACTAAAATGTAACATATGAACACAAGTAAGATGGGTACAATTATGTGCTTTTCCTCCTTAAAATACAGGAGCTGGAAATAAATTTGATATTCAGAGAAGTGAGGCGTGTGAGAAGTCTGAGCTTCACACTGTCCCTCGCAAATTAATCCAGTGTGAGTGCTGCAATCAGGAGATACCTCTGAACACCACCTTTGTAAACAAGTGTCTTTGAAAACAGTCATGTAACTCCAAATCTAGAAACATGTGTTTTACTTTCAGAACACAAACAATTACTGAACATCAGATTATAGAAGGACTTACTGTACTGTATGATTTTCCTTGAGATTTTTTGAGGGTTTGCATCATCTCTCTTCAATAAAAAGCATTACTTTGGGCACAAAACTTTTAAGACAGGCTTAGTCTTCCTTCCTTAGAAGGAAAGAAGAAAAGCAAAAAAATTGAACTTATTTTACTTCTTGCAACACCTAGAAATAACCCAAGTAATGTTCAGAATTTCATTTAAATTTGAATTTAAGGAAGGAACAGATTGCAGGTGATTTTAACAGTTCTATCAACTCAATTAGAATGTAAATAAATGGACAACATGCTTTGGCTCAATTTTAAAATCTGAAGCCTGGAAACTTCTCTCCAGTGCAATCTAGGTCTTTCTGAGTAAAAGTGCTAAAATTAGGGCTTTCATTGTTTAGAATTGCTTCTATTTAAGTTCTGAACACACAGAAAATATGTGACAAAATGCATTAAAAATAGGGATAATTTATTATATTTTATAAAAAATTCATTAGAATGTTTACAAAGCTCAAGTCAGAAAAATCACACACAGTTTCTCTTTTCTAATTTTTTTTTCTTTAGGACATTTTCTTTCTTATTCCTCTCTTGCTCCGCAATTTCTTTTTTCTGCCTTCAAACACAGGTTTGGCAGTCACCATGACTACATTTCCCAGGTCTTCATCCTCACCACTTGAGCTACTGCACCCTTTTTTCTCTTTATGGTCTGCTGTCTCTGTTGCAGACATGTTTTTCCTCCTTTTGCTCTTGCCTAGGTCTCTGCCTTTGGATTCCTCCACTGACGAGTCACTAGAAGTTTCTGAAAGATGCAAATTTCCAACAAAACCACCTCCACACAAAAATTCTTTTCTGGAATCTGAATGTTTTCTTCTCTTTCCGCTCTGTACTTTTGTTGCCGCAGCTTGATTTGCACTGCCTGCAGTACCTTCCCCTTTCCTTTTCCCAGGCTGTTTATGTTCCATCTCTGTAACAGCAGTGGCTGTTTCCTGAATTTCATCATCTGCTTCTTCTTCCTTTCTCTTTAGACAAGTCACAGCTCTGCGCAGTCTCTGACTTTTAATAGCTTGTTTTTCATGCTGTTCTAGTCTGAAGAATGAATCAATTCGAAGCTGAGTCTATCAAAAATAAAACAGAAACACAGTTGGATGTTTTTGTGATGGGAATTCAGTTGTAAGCTGTACTATAAAGCATCCAAAACTGAAGCAGGACAAAGGACTAATGAAATTAATACATATGCACATAGATGTGAACAGTAAGATGCATCATTATAGTAATACCCCTACTTTATAATAAATTAGGCAACAAGAACCTTTACAGAAATTAATAATTAGCAAACTCCAGTGAAATTTCATAAATATTGTGCTGCTGGTGATTAGACATATGTTGCTATTGTCAACCCTAATACAGAGAATCTCTGTAGTGCTCTTAAGTATGTCCTTACAAACACATCCTTAGCTTCCAGCTGTTAAAGCAGAATGTTTACTAAGTAAATGCTCCAAGTGCACTTCCCATTTGTGCCTGCAAGTGCACGAACATGGAGGCTTTTGACTCAAGTTCATTGCACCACATGCTGCTACAGTATAAAGACTGAAGAGCAGAAGCAGTAGTCGTCACACAGCGTGGATTTGTGCTATTCAACCACAGGTAGGCTTTTTGTATAGACTAAGCCACCTGTCTACCTTTTCCCTAAAATTGTCTAAAAGAGACAGACACTTCCAAAGGATATTCCAGTCAACCTGAAAGTATATGTATTTAACTACAGGGCTTTTGCTCCTTTCAGTGATACAGAGAACCTAGAACACTGGTTTAGACAAGGTACCTATCTTGTGTATGGCAAAAGGAGAAAAGAATCTGATACTGGGGATCAGTTTTACAACCCACTTTGACAGCTATCACAGCAGGCACCACTATTCACTTTCATGTGTAATTAAAGTTGACAGAACATTTATTAGGAAATTAGAGTAATATTATTAATGGGCTCAACAGTTCAGTCTGCACTCCTCCTCAAAGGATGTGTACAGCATCAAATGGGCAGTATCACTTCACCAAAATTTCAGGGGCACTTTTATACATATTTTTTAGAGACAGCACACTGTCTTCCAGAAGTACTAAATTTGCTTGAGGTACCTGTAGCTTCCACTATGTCCAGAACAAACAGCAGCCTGGACTTGAGATAGGTGCTTGACAGGTAAGAAAACTTGAAACCAACAATTGAAATTATGCAGAGTCCCTCACAGCACACTCAAATCATACAGAAATGAATTCTAGAGAAGCAAGCTCAGTGACTTTTAAAAAAAATAAATACATAAAAAGATTAAAAACCAAAGCCCAGCTTCTGAGAAAGATATTTTACTTCAAAGCCTTGCTGTTCTTTTTAAAATGCTTCTCTCACAATTTTCCAGTTACCCTTAAACTACAGGTAGGTTTTTACTTCACCTGCTGCAAGTTCAGCTGTTTCATCACAGGCAAAAGGATTCCATCTATCTTTGTCCTAGTCCAGCCAAAGTGATCCTTGCAGAATGTGCAAGAAGTTAAGGAACTTTACAAAATGGCTATTACTGGTACTTTGTAAACACATAAAATGAAAATTTCTTAAGTAAACAATCTCTGGAGGAAAGTTGCTCCACTTCAAAGCTTTTTCTACTACAAAATCAGACAAAAGACTCTCAGTTAAAACAACATATCACAATCACGCTGCTACATCTCCATTAGTTGCAGAACTTTTTCTCTAGTACCAACATTTCTAAAAGGATGTCTCAGTGAAGACAGAACTTTTTTTGGCTAAATGGTATTGCCTATAAACAAACCTTATTTTTACATTTGCACCCACTGGAAGTTTCATTTACTGTTTAAAACACTATTAGCTCTGCATTCATTGCCATCTACTTTTCCACAGTTAGTTGCAGCTCAGACTGCAACACAAGCAAAAAGTAGACATTATTGGAAGAAACGCAGGGAATGACTAGGGGTAAAATGCAGACTGAAACACCATTTCTGTCTAGGCTTTGACACTTACTTGTGAGAAATGGCAAATATGCATAGGGAGTGTGCAAACAACCCCAGTCTAAGCCGAGCAACAGGCAGAGGGCAGTTACAGAAATGTAACATCAAAACAAACTAGTCAGCTCAGCTACTAGGTTCTCTGAGGCAGCCCACTCTCTCAGGAGGGCAGAGCAACCCTGAGTGCCACACACGCATGGCTGCATTCCCTTCCATTCCAGAGCTGGTATCATTTTAGGGGAGCACATGCAGATAGGGCTTGGGGCCCCTCACAGCAAAGAGATGTTAAGAACTTGGCACTCCATTACTGACTCCTTATGAACTTTGAGTACTTTTACCTAACAAGTAAAAGGATATTCTCTGATCTGCTCTACATCGGGCTTTCCCCAGGTAAACGAACCCCTTGACTCATCTACCACAGGCTTCAGGTATGCTTCTGCCACTGCTGGATTTGGGAAACCTGAATAAAGCTGTAGCTCTCGCAGTTTCTTCTTGACCTTGGTATCACGTGGATTAGGCCTCAGTTTCTTATTCTTCTGAGCCTCATTCCACCACTCACTGAAAAACAGAGAAAATTATTAATGTGCCTCATAAAATAAAATTGGAACTATCAAGAGCCACCATGCTGATTTCAATAGCCTTAGTCTCCCTGCTTCAGTTACTACAAGAGATGAGGTAGAAAATTTCCCAATGAAGGATGGCCAAAGGGACAAATAATCTTGAAAGTAGAAAAGACAAAACACACACATTAAATACAGCCATTGTAAGCCACAGTAGCAAACATCACCTGGATTCCCCATAAGCTGCTAAACAGAAGGCCCCAACTTCAGCCTCACTTGCAGAGGTTGTTCCACACACAATGATCATTTTTGGAGTTTTTTTGGTATGCAAGGGAAAGAAAGGGGAAAAAAAGACTTCTAACCATCCTTGCCATTGCCAATACAGCTGCCTTGGCCATCTTCAAATCTTGCTCTTGCCCACACCCCACCTGCCTGTTGCTTTCCAGGTCATCCATTCCTCAGTCAAGTCCCCTTTCTCTACGAGCAAGCTACAGCAACCTTTCACCAACACAGAGAGAATGAATCTCTGCTCCACTATGGATCCAAGTCTCCAATGAACTCTGAGGCAGATGCACAATTTTACAGCTGTTTGGCTGTCTTCATTTGTCTCACTGTGATTGCTATATCAGCTTGTCCCCTTATCTGCCTGTCATTCCAAATAGTGATATAACGGAGTCACGTTTTACAGCTAACTTAGACCCATTAATGATGCTCAATGATGGTCATGTGTTTTGCTGCATGCTTAAGAATCAGAGAAGCATATTCACTAAAAATCACAATATGAAGATACAAAAAAGCAAAACATTACAAAACATACGCGAATTTTAAGAGAGGTTCCAAGCCATGCCCAGGAAATTCATTCAAAATCTCCATTGCTGTTACAAAGCCAACATTTGGGATGCCCTCAGTGTAGTCACTTCCAAGCAAGTACGCCAAATTAATTAGCTTGCTTCTATCCAGCCCTGAAAAAGAAAGTGTGTGGATTCAGCATTTATTATTTTACAAATTAAAAAATATTATCTGAAAGTCAAAATCTGAAAGGAACACAGAGGCATTAACTCCATAAAATTGTATTTAATTCAACATCAGAATTTGCTAAATTATATTCTGGAGCAGTATCAATATGCTCCTGCTAGCTCAAGCACCAGTAATTGTGCTAACTTGGCAAATACATCACGCCAAAATGAAAATGTTACATTGGACATCAGGAGGAATTTTTTCATGGAAGGTTGTTATACATTAGAATGGACTGTGCAGTGAGGTGGTGGAGTTACCATCCCTGGAAGTGTTCAAGAAACAACTGGATGTGGCACTCGGTGCCATGGTCTAGTTGACAAGGTGGTGATCAGACAAACACTGAACTCTATGATCTCAGAGGTCTTTTCCAATCTAAGTAATTCTGTGATTCTGTAATTTCAAAATTTGGGGTTGTTAAGAGATTTTTTTTTTTACATTTATTTAATCCAGTTCCTGTCCTGTTCTCATCTCATGCTGGCCTGAATTTAGTAATGCCAGAATCAAATAAAAACATCCTGGGTGAATTCTAGTCTGTAATATCAATGCCTCTGCTTCCTAGAAATGTTCCCCAACTGGGAGCCTTTTGCTTTGTGCTGGTACAGTTACTAAGTAGACCAGAAGAGCCCGTGAAACAGTCAGAAAGAAGGAAGAACTCAGCTGACCACTTCTGTTTGATAGGCTATAAGGTCTGAGGCAACCAGACTGATTTTTAGTCAGATTCAAGAATTTAGATATGAAAAAAATAATTTTAAAAAAATTCCGTACAGAAAAGGAGGGATGTGAGTCTAAACACACAAAGCAAGACCAGCATCATGCTAGTCATGATATCCATCAGCTGTCCAGGAAGAAGAATTTCTGCAATGCATGGGAAAGAAGGAGAAACACAAGACTGCAGAGGAATGTGATATAAAGACTGATCATTACTATTTTTTCCCAATAAACAAATAAAAGATTTGGCTTATCACACTAAAACCAGTTAAAAAATCACAGACATGCTTTTAAAGCAGTCCTTTCCAATTAAGCTACAGTACCATAATTAAGTAGGGGAAAAATATTTCATTCAATTTGCTGGAAGAAACCAAAGCTACATTTTTCACCACATAAAAATGTTACGAAATTTTACATGCTAAAGATATTAAAATACTATTTCCAAGTCTATAGCCCCTCAAATTGAAAAGGTAAAAACTGATTTTAAAAGAGTTCTGCTCAAGACATACTAACAAGTTTAAATTAGCTCATGTTTTGCCTAATACTCAATGTGACACTGAAGCTTAGTAGTTCACCAAAAATGGAAACAATTTGATTAGACTAGTTCAAGAGCAGTCTGAAGGAAGGAAAAAATCTGTCAGTGTCAACTACGTGAAAAATGTTTTACACATACTCCAAATCCTCTTTTAATATATTACATCTCAGTATGTCCAAAACTAACTTCCATCTCCAGAAGACTAAGAATCTGATGACACCAGGTTTTCCCACCACATGAGAAAAGTCATGCTAACATTTACCCAGAAGCTGGTACAATAGTTCGTATCTCCAGCCTTGATGATCATCACACTAACTGAGTATATTAAATGCAGGTGTCTGCAGATTCAGGGAAGCCATCTGGCAATAAAACAGCAACCTAAGTGAATGGCTTTAGAGACTCTCCAAAGAACAGACATTGTAATAAGAGATGCAAAATTCTGTAGAAAATACAATTTCAAAGCGACGGATGACAGAGCTATCTTTAACAGCTGACTGTGTTTAACAAATCAATACCTCAGGCTTACCTAGCTGGTTCTGAAAGTCAACATACTGATAATACTCTACGTATTTGTTCTGACTGAAGAAATTTTTATAAACATGTCGTGCGCCAAACAACCAAACATCACTGTCATCGGTGATTGTCCCAGAGGTCTGGTCAGTAAGGTCCAATATGGCACACTGTGCCTCTGCCTCCATCGGAGCTTCAATATATGGAATGCCAAACAGACGGAGGAGCTCCTGTAGGATGGAAGGAAAACAGCTAATAATTCATCTAAAGATTTAACTTCTAATATACTTCTGCTTGACTCAGAACTGCTAGATTCACACTTGGGAGTTGTTTAATATTTGACAACAAATATTAAAATTCCAGTAAAAAGTGCCAAGCTCAGTTAAGTCAAGGGGGAATCCCCACTCAACTCCTCTCAGGCAGACAGTGCCATATAAGTCAAGCACTACTTAAGCACACTTTTACCACACAGTTTGAGAATCTGCCATCTTAATTACACAAGCATACTTAAGTATTGTTTTGCACAGCAAGGAGAAAACTCCATGCATGACAATTATGTGGGCTCCATGAAAGAAAGATGCAGATTAAATAAAAAAAAGTAAAATAAAAATATTCAGATTTTAAAAAAGATTTGGTCATCACTTTATCTAACAAAGTAGTATGAAAGCATATGAGAAACATTCATATCAAGCAGGAAACAGTGAGAAGACTAATCAGTCCTTGGATGGTGTTTTGATATGCTTCTGTTTTGATGCATTTTGCTTTTATGGGATACATTACATAACCTCAGTTAAATATCCCACATGCACTAGGTTTACAGACTTGTGCTAGTTACACAAGTCTGGATTATGTTCTTTGTTCAGATGGCTTTTGAGGCTTGACAGAATCAGTCTCAAGACTTTAAATTTTTACTGTAATTAAGAATAAAAGCACAAGATCAAAAGACTCACAATTATAATGGTGTGCCTACAACTATATGGCAAGTAATGTTACAAAAGCCATCTACTGGCCTTTAAAAAAAACACCTGAAGAAACAAGTATGTGCAAATATTTAACCAAGATTAAAATATCATTTTAAAACTACCTAAACTGTCCCATTAAGGAAAAAAAAAATGCAAGCATTTATATATTTCTCAGAATTAATTTGTTAGCATAAGTTTATTACATCACAGACACTATCACTAGTCTGCTATATTTTAGGTATGTTAACCCAAATACATCATATTAACCTTGAAACACTGACACAGAATTAAAAGGCTTATTCAGGCATTACTGGTGAGAGTCCTTCTAATTGCTTACTCAGGGCATAAACTATACAGACTTCTTGTAATTTTCTACCTTTTAATCCCTAGGAGAAATCACAGTTTACCTAACACACAAACTGCATCAATTCTTTGCTGCTGAATATAGCTTCCTAATATTTTTTGTTCATTTTGCACCTTTCACAAAAACAGGCAAAGATCAAACTGGCCCAAGCTTTAAAAGCTGGTGTTTAAAAGATATGCTGACTTATCCATAACTATATTATTATTTTATAATGTTATAACACTTATTTAAAATTATTGGAATTGAAGATTACCTTTACTCTTTCAATAGTTTAAATCAAGCAAACTGAAGAAAACAAGCTCTTAAGAGGAAAAAAAAGGTGACCTATAACTAAGCAAAATTACTAACAGCTTTTGAGTAAATGACTGGGGTGGAGGAAGCAAACAAATCAAAATGACTCAACAAATACTACCTGGCTTTCTAAGAACATCTGTCCTGTTACAGAAGCGGCAACACGTTCCTGCTGCTGTTTTTGAGACTGAAGCATATTCTGCTCAGCAGAAAGGTCCTTTTCTAATTCTTCTAGTTCTTCCTGAAAATATAAACCAAGACTTTTATTACTTCAACAATTCAGGTATACTTAGTAAAGCACTAAGTCTCCAACTACAGTTATTCCAGTAGTATATGTTCCATTAATTCATACTAGGAAGTTGTTAGCTTCTCTAATGCAGCAAATTCTAAGACTAGAGATGGCTCTAGTCATCAATGTGCTAAAACCTTGAAATTTTCCTTTGATTTTAGGGAGAGAGATTTTTTAAAGAAAGATCAGTTCCCATACAATTAGATACATACGTGAGAAAGCAATGAAACAATAAGAAGCTGTCCAATAGTTTTCCTTAAGAACTAGATGGAGAGCTAGTTCTTAAGGAGAACTTAAGAACTCCATTACAAGCTCAAAACAAGAAACAAGGAGTTACCAAACTGATGTCTTGCCACTCATCCACTGCATCTTTACCATCAGCTTCTCTTTCAACATTCTGAATGTCTCCCAACTGCACTTCATCAGACTCCTTCAGCAAGTCCTGTGTGACAACATCAGGTCTGTCTGTCTCCACTTCTGGAAGTGCCATTTCATCACCCAATTTTTCATCATATTTAGTAGGAAATTCAGCCTCATTACTGATTTCAGCATCTACTTCAATAAAGCTTCCTATCAAAGGAAAATAGAGACTTGTACACATTTTTAACTTGGGCAGTGACTTTTTTCTTCTATATGCAGCACATAAATATAAGGATTGTGAAATTACATAAACCAAGTGGCTGTGTTAATGTTTATGTTAATACACCCATTAAGTTCAATGTACACAACATGCTTTCCTGACTCTCCATATTCTTTACTCAGGTTTCAATAATAACATGTGACACCAAGGGAAAAAAAACATAGCTCAGGTTTTGTTCCTGACTCCTACATATCTTGGAGTAGATGTATTTTAGAGCATTTCTTACTAAGAGAAAAGGTTACATTCAAACGACTACAATACAATATTGCCCTATTTTCTTATCTTTTTACACAATTAAAAAAGCACATACCATCAGAATCGCTGTCTTCAGACTGTGATATCTCTTCTCTTTCCTCCTCATGATCTCTTGCTCCTGGAAAAAAACTAATATCCCCAGATACATTTTCCGCTGCTTGTGAAATTACTTCCTGTGTATTTTCAGAAATTTTCAAGTTTTCCTCATTTTTAGAAAGGTCTGTTGTTTCAGCATGAATCAAAGCCTCTGTACCAGTTTGCACAGGGGAACAGCTTGGCTTCTGCACACACAAATTCATATCCTTATCTCCCAGAGACTTTAAGTCCATTTTGGAACCATTTTTTTCTTTGTCTAAGTCTTCATTGCCTTTTCTAGTATTGTCAATATAAGAATAATTTTCAGCTCTGAATATACTGGCATCCTTTGGTGAAATATGATTCTCAGAACCATTTTCTTCTTTGTCTACATCTTCTGTGTCTTTTATAGTGTTGTCAATGTAAGTTTCAGCTATAGACATACTGGTGTCCTTGGGTGCAATATGGTTTTCTGAATAATTTTCTTCTTTGTCTGTATCTTCTTTGCCTTTTCTAGTATTTTCAATAGCAGAATAATTTTCATCTCTGGGTATACCAGTGTCTTTGGGTGTAATATGACTTTTTTCCAACTCCCGACTCTTCTGTTTAAATTCAGCATCTTGCATAGTCACTTGCATTGATGAATGAATTGCAGCTGTAGGAATGTTTTTTCCCTCCTTAACTTCAGCAATCTGCTCTTCCTCATCTGAGCTACTAAGCAGAAAATCCTTCACTTCTGGTCTTTCTGACTGCACCCCATCAGTTGTAGCAGTAACAACTTCCTCCCTTTTATCATCTTCACTCAGAGCTTGCTGAATTGCCCGCAGTGTTCTTGGGGACACGCTGCCTTCCTCTGATACAAATTGGTCCATGTTCAATTGTCCTGCGTCCAGTTCTTCTTCTGAGCTGCTTTCTACCATGGCTGCCTGGATAGCAAGCAAAGTCCGAGGAGAGGGGGGTGCTGCCACCACACTGTCGTCTTTCTCTGTCTGCATCTTGTCAGACACAGCCAGCTTTGCATTAGCAGGAGATTCATTGATTTTGTTTAATTTAGTCAATTCATGCATTTTCGATGAGGGTCCTGCAGTAGTTTCCAAGTCTCTACTCATAGCTTCTTTTGCTTGAATACCTGAAAGAAAGTTTTGTGTTGAAAAATACTGCTTTATAACAACATTCCATTTTACATAATGAACATCATGACATAAAGATTAATAAACCACTTTTCTATAGATTTACAGATCACAGTTAATGATGTATAACAGTAATGCACATTTCATACAAAGTACTGGCTACATGCACCAACAATATTGAGGTTTTCCTTAAAACTGCCAGTTGTGAGTGCACACTCCAAACAACAGGTTTTACAAAATTAAGACCTGACATACCCTTTATCAGAATATAGTGAGAAGTCTCTTCAGAGACCACCCTCCTTGATTCCACTTCTTTCACAAAACCACCTTCATTTTCATATTGTGTTTGGATTTCACCCGAGTGCTGTTGATTCATTTCTTTTTGTACATTTTCTATGCACCGATTGAGGCTGCTTTTTTTAAGCAAACCTCTAAGTTGGTACTGGGAAAAGTCATTGGAGTCCTCAAAAAACAAAACAAAACAAAACAAAACAAAAAAAAAAGCAAACAAGTCAATTGAAATAAAACACCCCTTTTAAGCAAGTTAATTTCCCACACTGGAAGAGTTTGGGAGTTCTTTCAAGAGTTCCTTTAAGCAGCTAACATTTGTCTTTCACTGGCTGCTGCACTCCCAAGCAACAGCAATACTACACTGGCAACACACAACAATTCTAAACGTTATCAGTAGTTCTGAGTGCTGGCTAAACAGGAGATCTTGATTTTGTGACCAATAAAACTTAGCTGGTTATGAGACTTCAGCCCCACCTTAAAAAAAAAGGCAATTAAAAGAGAATCCACATGTGGATCATTTTAAAATGATGGTTTTTAGCTTACACTTGGACACAAGCCATCATTTGATCTGATATATACTGGACTTTCAAGATCTCACTGTAGCAGTGGCACTATAGGATTCCCCACTTCTCTCTGAACAGCTTCAACACATCTGCCTAAGTTACAAAAGCCTTTTCCCAGCTGCCAGTCCTCTAACAACCTCAGGGTTTGGAATCGAAGCCATGTTCATTCTGCCTGGTTCACCCACAGCAGTAGCATGTTATGCAACCTTGGGCATCATGCTGATGAGGCAGGAAACACAGCATGATTTTTAACATTTTTGCCAAACTGAATTAGCTCTGCTAATTTTAGTGGAAATCAAGAGATAAGGCTGTTAAGAGTCATTATCTCATGGGATTTTTTTTCTCCTCAAGGTAACATCTCTTATTAAATAGTCCAGGGCATAAAGCTTTCCAGATGTAGTACTCTTTCTTCATCTGCATTAATGGCAACAGCTCCATTCTGATGCCTCGAAAGCTATTTTAAATATTACCTCTGGCATCGCTTCAAATAACGTTCTTCTTCGCTTTGTAAGCTCTTTAATGTCAGTCAAGATCTCATGTTTTATTTCTGGAGGCAGCTTGTGGAAATCTTCTGATTCAATATCTATAGAATAAGGATTTTCACATAACTGTTCCTATAAAAATAGAAAACAACAATACATATTTTCTATTACAGCACAACAAAAATACTAAAATATTTAGAGCATCATTCCAAACAAGACAAACGAAAGCCCCACAAGAACTTTGTTGCTACTTCAGTAAGGAAAGTGAGGAAAACAAGAAAAAAAAAAAGTAACTACTATGTAATAAAATAATGTTAAGTAGCTCATTATTGATGTACAATATACAGATAAACTTGGTTTTACTCTTTTTACAAAAAGATAAGAAGCAGGTCATATAGTCTCAGGTACTCTGATTTTATCCTTCTAAGAGGTTCTCCTTCTGAATGAGAACTGCTTCAAAGATAAACAGTCTTTCCAAGAATTTTTTCTGTTTTTTTTTTTTTTTTTTTCTATTGATGAAAGCAGAGATAATTTTATTATTTATCCTCTCAGGTTATATATTTCTCTTCTCCTCTTCCTATCAGATCAGCACATCAGAAGCAAATACAGAATTTATCTGCGAAAACTCAAGGACTGACGTTCTTCCACATCAGTTCATATTTGGAGAAGCACAGGAATTTTGTTAAATATGCTATCTTTTACTTGCATACACACGTGCACAAATGCATGCACTTCACCTGCATTGATACAAAAACCAATGTCTTCTCCACTTGTTCAGAGGAAGTAGTAAAAAGAAAAAAAAAAGGATACCATAACAATTTTCTGTTCTGCTGTATTCTAGCAGAGAAATTACATTTATATTTCCTCATTAATAGGAATTATTAGAGTACTGAAAATTAAATTGTTTGCTTGTAAGTAGTGCTATAGTAAGACCTATATCTCCAAACAAATGGATTTTTTAAGCTTTTTGTTTGTCTTTTAAGCATAGCACATGAATGAGAAGATTGCCCTGAAAACAAGGCAACCAGGTTGCACTTACTTGCAACATCTTTCTTTGGCTCATTCTCATTTGCCATTCTTTTTCTTCCTCTTCCTCTGAGCTAAAAATCACAAAGAGAAAACAAAAGGTGTAGATATTTACCCAGGGGAATACAGTTTCTATTTTAAGCAAAAAGACATTAGTTGTCCCTTCACTGGTTATGTACAGAAATTCACATAATCACACACACACACACATACATATATATATATATATACACAAATACACATACAAATACATACACAGGTCAAAAAGACCTGAACAGAAATTAAGAAGGCAAACTTATGTCAGTTAAAACTTGATCAGGACAACTGCTGCTGTTTAGATCATGACACAATTCTTAATTGGTCGGCATTTGAAGTTTATAAAAGCACAGATGTGCAAAGAGTGACCCACAGGGCAGCTTCACATTCTCACTTGGAGTTATTTAAGAAGATGTCACAGGTGTGACAAGTACAGACAAAGCCTGCCTCTGCTGAACATGTCAACACAAAACAGAATGAAGCCGCCACACAGGCAGCAGCCACCCGAGCTTGAACAATCAAATCATCCCATTCAGTTGTACGGACATGGCCACAGAGACTGAGGTAGAACTTTCATCCTTATACATGAATCCAGTGTAGAAATTTAATCTCTGGGCTGAAAGCTTCTTCTGTTACTTTCCCATAAATAACTAGAAGGCTTCTGTATCCAAAAAGAAACTGAAATAAAATAAAAATTAAAGAAATATACTTTTTATATATATATATATTACAGTGTCTCATAGGTCAAAGGCCTTTCATCTGCATCAAAAAATGTGGTTTATACTTTTATCCAAGTTTATTAAAAGCCATTTAAGCCATTTTTCTTAATTCTACCTACCTATTCCTCTCTTCATTCTCTAAAGCAGGCAATACATACATATCATCAATTCCTTCTCTTCGAACTTGTGTAATACTGGGCAAAGCTTCATTGCTTAGGGGAAAAAAAAGAAAAAAACAAAATAACAGTTAACAACTTCAAAAAGACTTACTGTCACTTATAAACAAGGGAAAAATAATTTTTATTCTTGCCTTTTGCCTGTAAGAGCAGTTTTGATAACGTGTCTCTTCAAAAGTGTTTTCAAGAGTTTCTCTGTAGTTTTCCTGGAATCATTGATGGCAATTTCCTTTCTTTGTCTTCGCTTAGCCTGTGAAAATAAGATTAACACCAACAAAATTTTGCTGGATGCTGAAGATGCACATCCAGTGAATCCCTGTTAAAATTCTGTGTGCTGAGCCTAGGAGCTACTCCTAACTCATCCTACACCAAGGGGGACAGAGCCTTCAGAGCCTCTAAATCTATGTCTGTTTCCTCTGTGGGACTCAGGAACAGCTTTCAGCTTCTGGGTACAAGTGCCTGCAGAGCTGAGTTCAGGTCCATTCTGGAGCACAAGCCAGGCTTGCACCATCATCTATTTTTCTGCAACTTGGCTCCTACGCAAATCAAACCTGCCTATATCAAAAGAGAACTGCTGAATGCTCCAAGAGGTAACCCAGGCTGGAACTGCACAGCAGTAGACTTCAATCCTCCATCCCCACAGCTCAGAAGCATAAGCAGAGCAACAGGAAAGACACTGAAAATGGCTACTTAGTATCAGAAGACATGCATCCTCTTTTGCAATGCAGTGACTCAAAAAGGTACTTACCAGTGTCTGTCTCTTCAGAAGAGGTGCCTCTCCATCAAAAACAAAGACGGGTCGAATCCGGAAAAACAGTAACTTGCAGAGTCGATGGAACAGAGTGAGGAGGTGAGCATTCCGTACAGAAATACCGCCACGATCTCTGGCTCCCTTTATTGCTTGGTTCAACCAAATACTGATATCTTAAAGGACCGTTGAGAGGAAAAAATGTGCTCTCTTACACAAATACACATTGGGAGTTCCTATAAAGTGCACAGATTTGACTGAGTGGCTTTTGCCCACAGCTCCAGGCTTGTCTTATCAAAACCAACATTATCCAAATAGCTACGATCTTGGAAGAAGAATAAATCATTGCCCCTATTGCCCTGCACAAAAAGAAGAGTGGAAGCAGAAGTGCAGCAAATACGTCCCCAGTTAATTTTACAGGTAAATGAAGGGTAACTTCGTTCCACATCTTTCCAGCATTTAACCAAGTATACAGGATAGGAAAGCTGATGAATAAGTAGAAAACCTTTTCATCTTGTAGCCCTACTGAGAACAGCACATTTATTTATAAAGCACAAGATTTTTTAGTCCAACACCTGTATAAGGAACCTGTTAAAAAAAGTCTATTTTTTAAAAGATGAAAGTAAGAGAGCTTAGTATTTAATATATTATAAAGCAAAATGCCCACTTACCAGAACGTTGGCAATTTAAATGTAATAATAATAATAATTTTAAAAATATAATCACTTATAAATAAGGGAAATAGTTAAAATAATCTCCCTTGCAACTTCGGCTCCCCAGCTTTACTTTTAAAGGATACCAACAGCAAGAATTTTCCCTTCCAGCGTTTCTGGGTTTATGGGTCTCCCGGTGCATTCAAGCAGCTTCCAAAGTCCTTGAACTCCCATTGTCCTTTCTTAGCTGCTTTGAGAGAAAATCTATGAGGCACAAAAGAAGGAATAACCCAAAGGCCCGCGACTGCTTTATTAATTCAAACAGAAATAACGAGGCAGCCGCTTGGGCCGGGATAGGCAGGGGCAGGGGCAGGGACAGGGGCAGGGACAGGGGCAGGGACAGGGA